>JAGIQG010000024.1:236392-462037 GCA_024679065.1 Sphyrna mokarran | reverse complement strand
AAAAGTTAAAAAGCTACTTATCAATCGAACTTCTCGCTCTCCCAAATCGCTGCCTCTCCGTGCTGCTCCAATGGAACAATGAGGAGCATTTACATCAGTATTCACAAAAGAGAGGGACATGTTGACTGGGAGTGTCTCAGAAAGAGATGGTGACCCGTTAGAGAGAATCTCCACTACAGGGAGGAAGTATTAGGTTTTTTAGGGAACATTAAAACTGAGATCTCTAGGGCTTGATAGAATCTATCCTAGACTGCTCAGGGAGACAAGATGAAATTGTTGAGCCTCTGATGGAAATCTTTGTCTCTTCACTGGATACAGGTGAGGTCCCCGAGGATTAGAGGATAGCAAATGTGGTACCATTATTTAAGAAGGGTAGCAGGGATAACTGGGTAATTATAAGCCAGTGAGCTTGACATCCGTGGTAGGGAAATTGGTGGTGAGGATTCTTAGATAGCATATATGCACATCTAGAACAGAACAATCTCATTAGTGACAGACAGCATGGTTTTGTAAGAGCGAAGTGGTGCCTTACAAATTTGGTGGAGTTTTTTGAGGAGGTGACAGAAACAGTTGACAAAGGAAGGGATGTGGATGTCGTCCATGTGAATTTCAGTAAGGCGTTTGACAAAATCTCTCATGGCAGATTGGTTAAGATTAAGGCTCATGGGATACAAGGAGAGGTGGCCAGATGGGTAAAGAACTGGCTTGGCCACAGGAGACAGATGGTAGCAGTCGAAGGGTTTTTTTCCAGCTGGAGGTCTGTGACCAATGGTATTCCACAGGACTCTGCACTGGGACCTCTGCTATTTATATATAAATAAATGATCTGGAAGAAGGTGTAACTGGTGTTATCAGCAAGTTTGCAAGCTGACACGAACATGTCTTGCGGATAGCTATGAACATTGTCAGACAATTCAGCAGGATATAGATAGGTTGGAAAATTGGGCAAAGAAATGGCAGATGGAATTTAATCCAGATAAATGCAAGGCGATGCATTTTGGAAGAACTAATGTAGGGGGGAGTTATACAATAAATAGCAGAACCATCAAAAGTATAGAAACACAAAGGGACCTGGGTGTGCAAGTCCACATATCCTTGAAGGTTGTAGCACAGATGGAGAAGAACATAGAACATTACAGCACAGAACAGGCCCTTCGGCCTTCGATGTTGCGCCGACCAATATAAAAAGCAATGCCCCTCCAAACTAAACCATTCCCTTCTCTTCCATATACTTATCAACTAACCTCTTAAACGCCACCAAACTCGGTGCATCTACAACTGCTGCAGGCAGGGCATTCCACTCCCGAACCACCCTTTGGGTAAAGAACCTGCCTCTGATATCCGTCCTATAACTATCACCCCTTAATTTAAAGCTGTGTCCCCTCGTGCTAGCTTTTTCCATCCTAGGAAAAAGGCTATCACTGTCCACCCTATCTAAACCTCTAATCATCTTATATGTTTCGATACGGTCCCCTCTTAGCCTCCTCCTTTCTAACGAAAACGAGAAGGCGGTGAAGGAGGCATATGGTATGTTTGCCTTTATAGGCTGGGGTATAGACTATAAAAGCTGGAGTCTAACGTTGCAGCTGTATAGAACACTGGTTAGGCCACATTTGGAGTACTGCGTCCAGTTCCGGTTGCTGCCCTACCAGAAGGACGTGGAGGCTTTAGAGAGAATGCAGAGAAGGTTTATCAGGATGTTGCCTGGTATGGAGGATCTTAGATATGAGGAGAGATTGGGTAGACTGGGATTGTTCTTCCTGGAAAGATAGAGAATGAGGGGAGACCTAATAGAGATGTATAAAATTATGAAGGGTATAGATAGGGTGAATAGTAGGAAATTTTTCCCAGGTCAGAGGTGACAATCACAAGGGGTCACAGGCTCAAGGTGAGAGGGGCAAGGTGTAACTCACATCAGAAGGTCTTTTTTTTTTTAAAAAAGAGAGGGGATGGTGGGGGTCTGGAATGCACTGCCAAGCAGGGTGGTGAAGACAGACACACTGGCATTGTTTAATACTTACCTGGATAGTCACATGAGCAGACTGGGAATGGAGGGATACAAACAAATGGTCTAGTTGGACCAATAAGTGGCAAAGGCTTGGAGGGTTGAAGGGCCTGCTTCAAGTGCTGTATTGTTCTTTCTTCTTTTGTTCTTTGTTAAAAAGTTACACTGAACACCTTATAATCAATTCTTTAGCCAAGAGAAGTTTGACTTACCTAAAGCTTTGGCTTTCTTCTTTTCTGGAGCTTTTTTCTGATCCTTGTTGTTTGGAATATCTCCATTCTCTTTCACATCTACTCGAGCCTCAGCCTTCACAACCTTCTCAATCTCTTCATTCATACCTCCACATTCAATCTCCTGCACACCATTCCTCAGAGGTTCAGTGTTAACGCATTTCTCTGCTTCTTCCATTTCAGGAGATTCCTCAGGCTGCACAACAGAACAATGCTCAGCCAGGTTGCAGCAATATGTGTTCAGTATATCTTCAAGCTGTCTACTAAGCTCATCTGAGACATCAGCTGCTGAAGATTCAGGCTGGAGGGTATCCAAGCCATCTCCAGCAGGAGTCTCTTGAACAACTAATGATCCCTCGCAGCCATCTCCTGCAGTTGTTCCATTCAGTACATCTTCATTGTTACTTACATTATCATGGCTTTGAGCAAGCTCATTCTGATCACCAGACTTTTTGCAGGTTTGATAATTGGCTTCAGGTCCAGCAGCAACAACACTGAGACAGTCCTCTCTACCAGCAGGGTCTGCCCTCTCTGCTGCTACACCATCAACCACTGGTGTCTCATGACCATCAGCAGATGGACTGAACTTACTTTCAGAATCTTGATTCTTCATAGTTTACTTTTTACTTAAAAACCTGCACAAAAATAAAATAAAAAGGAATTACTTTGTAGAATGCAATACTTATTAAAATTACAACTAAAGTCAAATATTCCAGTCAACCAATAATAACACTTCATAAGTAACTGTTTGCAGAATGGAACAATTAATTCCAAAGTTACTCTGCATTAAGTAAATTCATTACTTGCAAAATTAGATAGAACTCGCTGCCTACGAGTGACAGAAGCAAACAAGATCAATGATTTCAAATGAAAATTAGATGGATATTTAAGAAAAGATGATGCTAGGCTAGAGGTATATGGTAACGAAACGGGTGTAAGGAATGCAAGCAAGCTCGCTGTTGTTTTTTCAAAACCTACACTTATGGATGTTATGTACGTGGACTTCCAAAGTTTGAGAAGTTAAAATACAGAAGATTAGAAAATATTACAATATGTGGAACCAGGGGAAAGGTAGCAAAATGGATTGAAATTGATTAATAGGGGATATCTCAAAAGGGTGGCAGCCCATGGGATCTATTAGAACAAAGAAAATTACAGCACAGGAACAGGCCCTTCAAGCCTATATTGACCATGCTGGCCGACAGAACTAAAAGCCCCTATCCTTCTGGGCACCATATCCCTCTATGCCCATTCTATTCATGTATTTGTCAAGACACCTCTTAAAAGTCACTACCATACCTGCTTTCATTACTTCTCCCGGCAACAAGTTCCAGGTATCTATCACCTTCTGCGTAAAAAATCTGCCTCGTACATTTCCTTTAAATCTTGCCCCTCGCGCCTTAAACCTATACTCCTAGTAACTGAGTCTTCCACCCTGGGAAAAAGCTTCTGTCTATCCACTCTGTCCATGTCCCTCAATCTTGTAGACTTCTATCAGGTCGCCCTCAACCTCCATCGTTCCAATGAGAACAAATCAAGTTTCTTTAACATCTCCTCATAGCTAATGCCCTCCATACCAGGCAACGTCCTGGTAAATCTTTTCTCTACCCTCTCCAAAGCATCCATATCCTTATGATGTGTGGCGACCAAAATTGAATATTATAGAACATTACAGCACAGAACAGGCCCTTCGGCCTTCGATGTTGCGCCGACCAATTAAGAAAAAGCAATGACCCTCTAACCTAAACCATTCCCTTTTCATCCATAAACTTATCTACTAACCTCTTAAACGCCCCCAAACTTGGCGCATCTACAACTGCAGCAGGCAGGGCATTCCATACCCTTACCACCCTCTGGGTAAAGAACCTACCTCTGACATCCGTCCTATAACTACCACCCCTTAATTTAAAGCTATGTCCCCTCGTGCTAGCTTTCTCCATCCTAGGAAAAAGGCTATCACTGTCCACCCTATCTAAACCTCTAATCATCTTATATGTTTCAATCTGGTGAACCTTCTCTGCACTCTCTCCAAGGCCAATATATCCTTTCACAAATAAGGGGACCAAAATTGCACACAGTACAATAGTTGCGGCCTCACCAGTACCTTGTACAACTGCAGCAAGACCTCCCTACTTTTATACTGCATCCCCCTCGCAATAAAGGCTAACATTCCATTTGCCTTCTTGATCACCTGCTGCACCTACAGACTGAGTTCTTGCAATTCATGCTCAAGGACCCCCACGTCCCTCTGCACAGTAGCATGTTGTAATTTTTCACCATTTAAATAATTATCCATTTTACTATTATCCCTTGCAAAGTGAATAACCTCACACTTGCCAACGTTATACTGCATCTGCCAGATCCTCACCTACTCACTCAGCCTATGCAAATCTCTGCAGACTTTCCATGTCCTCCACGTGATTTGCTTTCCCAGTCATCTTTGTGTAATCAGCAAACTGTTACCCTACACTCAGTCCCCTCCTCCAGATAGTCTACGTACGTGGTAAACAGTTGAGGCCCCAGCACCGATACCTGCGGCATGCCACTAGTCACCAACTGTCAATCAGAAAAGCAACCATTGACTCCCAACTCTCTGCTTCCTGTTAAAACTGTTATTGTAAATAAAGAGATATTAAATACAATCACCTCCAACTTATCACTTGAGCTTATGAAGGCTCAATGAGTCTGCATCGACACATTAAAAATATCTGAACTTACATCTAATCCCATCTGCCAGCACTTGGCCCATACCCCCGAATGTTATGATGTGCAAAGTACTCATCCAGATATTTTTTAAAGGATGTGAAGCAAACCGTCTCCAGCACCTTCCCAGGTAGCGCGTTCCAGACTGTCACCACTCTGAGTAAAAAAGTTTATCCTCACATCCCCTTTAAACTCCTGCTTTTCAGCTTAAAGCTGTACCCTCTTGTGACTGACTCTTCAACTAAGAATAGCTGCTCCTTATTCACTTGCTCACATCTGTCAGTCAGTCAGGTTGCCCCTCAGTATTCTCTGCCCCAAAGAAAACAACACAAGCCTATCCAACCTCTTTTCATAACTTAAATATTTCATCCCAGGCAGCATCCTGGTAAATCTCCTCTGCACCCCTTGAGGCGCAATCACATCCTTCCAATAATGTGGCGACCAGAACTTCAGACAGTATTCGAGCTGTGGTCTCACCAAGTTCTATACAATTCCAACATGATTTTCCTGCTTTTGTAATCAATGCATCGATTGATAAAGGCAAGTGTCTTATATACCTTTTTCACCACCCTAACATGCTTTTCGCTTTCAGACAGACATCTGTGAAGAAACATGCCAAGATCCCTTTGTTCCACAGAATTTATTAGTATCCTACTATTCATTGAATACTTACTTGCGAAATTATTCCTTCCAAAATGTATCATTTCACACTTTTCAGGGTTAAATTCCACCTGCCACTTATCAGTCCATCTGACCATTCTGTCTGCATCTTGTAGCCCAACACTCATCCATCCCATCTTTGTCATCCGCAAATTTACTCATCCTACCCCCACATAGTCATCCATGTCATTTACATAAATGACAAATAATGGAGGGCCCAACACAGATTCTTGTGATACACCACAGGGCATTGACTTCCAGTCACTAAAACATCCTTCAGTTATCATTCTCTATCCTCTACAACAGAGCCAATTTTGAATCCACTTTATCCAACTCTCCTGTATTCTGTGCGAATTTATTTTCTTTACAAGTCTACCATGTGGAACCTTGACAAAGGCTTTGCTGAAACCCATAAAAACTACATCGACTGCATTTTGTCTCAGCCATACTAAATAGCCCCTTGGTGACAGGAGGGTTAGGAGGATAAATATGTGGGGTTGTGGGGATAGCACCTGGAAGAGGTTGTTGTTGGTGTAGGCTTGATGAGCTGAATGGCTTCCTTGTGTAGTGATTCTATGATTCAATAAGGGGCACTGAGAGCAAGACATCAGTAAAGAACGCTGAGAATGAGAGACGAGACTTCAATAGCCAAGCCTTAAAGACCATTATCCCAACAAAACCCATCTCCAAAGTCTTCGGCCTGGCACTCAACTCTTCCTTCTGTGGCTAGATCCTGGACTTCCTAACCCACAGACCACAATCAGTAAGGCAATGGTACCTTCTCCATGACTATCCTCAACACTGGCGCCCTACAAGGCTTTGTTCTCAACCCCTTACTATACTCCTTATACACTTATGGCTGTGTGGCCTCCAACTCGATTTTCAAGTTTGTTGATGACATCACTGCAGTGAGTCAAATCTCAAACAATGATGAGATGGAGAATCTGGTGAAATGGTATGATGACAATAATCTCTCCCTCAATGTCAACAAAATGAAAGAGATAGTCATCAAATTCAGGAAGTGGAGTGGAAAACATGTTCCTGTCTACATCAACGGTGAAGTGGAAATGATCATGACCTTCCAGTTTCAAGGTGTTTGGATCAATAATCTGCCCTGTTCTATTCCACACCGACATTATAGTAAAGAAAGCCTACCAACATCTTTACTTTCTCAGAAGACCAAGGAAATCTGGCATGTCTTCTACAACTCTCACCAAATTTTATAGATGCACCCTTTCCGAATATATCACAGCTTGGTATGACTCCTGCTCTGACCAAGACAACAAAAAAAACTACGAAGGGTTGTGAATGTTGCCCAATCCAACACACAAACCAGCCCGCCAGCCACTGACTCCGTTTACACTTCTTCGTACCTCAGAAAAGCAGCTAGTATAATCAAAGACCTCACTTACCTTAGACGTATTCTCTTCCACCTTCTTTCATTGAGAAAAAGATACAAAAGTCTGAGAATATATACCAGTCGACTCGAGTGCCTTTTTCTTCCCCGCTTCCATCACACTTTTGGATGCATCATATATTAAACTAAACTTCACCCTATTTGCAACTGTAAAATTATATTCCGCATCCTCTCCTTTCCTTCTCCCCTATGTATCTGTGAATAGTATGTTTTGTCTGTATAACATGCAAGAAACAATATTTTTCATTGTATTCCAATGTGTGACAATAATAAATCAAATAAACAGCGTGGAGAGTAGGAAAAATTCAATGAAGAATGCGGAGAGAGGGGCAAGAGTAAAGAAGTAACATCACTAATGAGTTATGACACTAAATCACAGTAATAAGTATGCTCATCACCTGTGTGATGTGGGAAAGATGCAATCTTTTTTTTAAAATTGGCAAGTCATGTTGCAGCTTCATAGAATCTTAGTTAGGTCACTCTTGGAATAGGGTGTTCAATTCTGGTCACCACACTACTAGAAGAACGTGGAAGCTTTGGAGAGGGTACAGAAAAAATTTACAGGATGTTGCCTGGTATGGAGTACATTAGCTATGAGGAGAGATTGGAGAAAGTTGGTTTGTTCTATTTAAGCAAATGAGAAAGAGGAAAAACAAGGGACTAGAGACTGATAGATACAACATTAGAATCTATTTACTGATGCTAGAGCTTATCATAAATATGGTAACTGGACACTAAAAAAATAAATCGAACAGATTAGGCAACAGCAATATTGATTTAGGAAAGATAAATCACATTTGAAAAACCTAGAAATTTTTGAGGACACAACTAAAATATTAGATAAGGGTGAACCAGTGGATGTGATGCATTGGATTTTTAGAAATCATTTGATAAAATTCCAAGTAAAATGTTAATATGTAGAATCAAAGTACATAGGAATTGGGGGTAATATATTGTTATAGATTGAGAATGGGTTTGCAATCAGAAAGAGTAGGAATAAATGGGTCTTTTCAAAAATGGCTGGATTGGGTCCCTGTACAGATCAGTGCTCAGGATCCAACTACTCAAAATATGCATCAATAATTAGGATATGGGAACTGAATGTAATATTTCCAAATTTGCTGACATAGTGGGAACAAGAGTGGTGAAGAGGCTTCAGGTGATCTGAACATGTTGACCAATATCTCAAATGTATAGCAGATGCAGTATAACATGGATAAATGTGAAGTTATCTGCTTTAAATGGAGAAACAACTGGCAGGGTATTACTGAGGGAAAGATAGTCATCACACCAATTCGCCTGATTGTCTCTTTTCTGTATATTATTTCATCACTGTCTAAAATCCGACCCACTGCTAGTGCCATTAGCAAAAGCTTACTGAATTATGGTCACTGTTCCCAAACTCCTCCCCTGTTAAAATAACCACCCAGCTAGATCATTCCCCGATATCAGATCCAGTACAGCCCCCTCCCTAGTTGGGCTATTTACATACTGTTTCAAGAAGTCCTCCTGGATGCTTCTTTACAAACTCTGCCCCTCTACACCCTTAGCACTAAGTGAATCCCAGTCAATAAAGGGGAAGTTAAAATCTCCCACGACAACAACTGTTAGTCTTTACACCTTGCCAAAAACTGTCCACATATCTGTTCTTCTATCTCCTATTTGGGAGGCTTTTGGTCAACATTGTGATTACGCTCTCCTTATTTCTGAGCTTTATCTGTATTGTTTCACTGTATACCCTTCATGGTGTCCTTCCATAGTACAGCTGTGATATTCTTCTTAACCAGCAGTGCAATTCCCCAATCCCTTTTACATCCCCCAGTGTCCTACCTGAAAAATCTGTATCCTGGAATATTAAGCTGCCAATCCTGTCTTTCCCTTAGCCAAGTGTCTGTAATGGCAACAATATCATAGTCCCAAGTATTAACCCAAGCTCTAAATTTCATCTGCCTTACTTGTTACACTTATCGCGTTTAAACAGTGTTATATATTGGCATCAGGGAGGCAACATACCGTCATGGAGTCTCTTTCAAGTCCACAGAAACATCTATCTGTACCCCTAACTATACAATCCCCTATAATTACTGCTCTTTGTCCCTCCCTGCTTAACGACAGAGCCAGTGTGATGCCATTGCTCTGGCTGCTGCTGCTGTTGTCCCTGACAGCCCATCTCCCCCAAAAATATCCAAAATGGTATACTTGTTAGAGAGGGGACCGACCACAGGCGATTCCTGCACTGACTGCCTGCTCCATTTAGTAGTCACCCATCTATCTGCCTGCATCTCAGATGTGACCACATCTCAAGTTCCTTTCTATGACATTTTCCGCCATTCTCATACTCCTAAGTGCATCCAACTGCTGTTCCAACCTATCCACATGTTCTGTAAGGAGCTGCAATTGGATGCACTTCCTGCAGACGTAGTCATCCAAGACACAGGAACCATCACGGACCCCTCATATCTAAGAAGTGCTAAACTTAACCTCACTGACCAACATTTCTATCACCAATTAAATTATTTTAAAAAAATTTATTAAACTCTTACCTTCACTCATCACTGCAGATAGCCAAGGTCTTTATATCACTTACCTTCCAAGGTGCTCTCCGGATCTATCCCAGCAGATTAATAGTTACAATGCAAGAAGAGTCAAAAAAAAAAATACTCTACACCGAATTATCAAACTGCTCCAAATTACAAAGTTTCAATCCCACTCTGGCTGTCTCCCACTTCTCAAAGCTTATTGCAAAAAAGTTCATTTTTTCTTGTTTAATAATTTTTTTTTGGAAAAGTCCATCAGCAGGCTTTGTGACACTCTTCAGTAGTTGCTTTCCATGTTTCCAAACAAAATATAAAAATTTGGGTCTATCAAGTCAGGTTCCACCCTGGGATCTAATTTGCCCAATAGTATCAGGCTGGGACCATAACAGCCTGAAAGTCAACTTTTGAGCTAAAATTTCCAGGTAAAAAGTGCCAACTTAAACATGAGTGATATTTTCAAGGAGTTAAAATCCAGAAATGTTCTTGGATATGATACCAGACTTCAGGATTTTCATTTCACTGTTGTTTTACAGGTGGGCCAAGAGAGCATGTCACCTGCCTGCTGCATGAGAGAGCAACTTGCCTCTGGGAATGGAATACTCTCCTGAGTCCTGGCTCACAGTCAGAGTCAGTAAGAGGTCTGACAACACCAATTTTACTTCCAACCGATTTATTTGATAGTAAACTTGCAAGCTTTTGGCCTGAGGAAGGCTACAAAGGCCAAAAGCTTGCAAGTTTACTATCAAATAAATCAGTTGGATTTAAAATTGGTGTTGTCAGACCTCTTACTGAGTTTACTCCAGTCCAACGCCGGCATCTCTACATCATCACAGTCAGAGCACAAGAGAGACTGAGGAACAAAATTGATGAAAGACATTCAATCTGCAGAAAACATAGCATTAAGAATCAGGAAGAGCAACAGAGTCGGTAAGTGGATGGTAACCTGAAAGTGTTAGGATTTTTTGATCAAAAGTCAGCAATTGATCTATACATGAGATTGAATATTTCTAAGTAATGTAACCCTAACCTAGCTGCAAAACTATATTAGTTCTGATTTATAAAAGCAAACATTCTGATCTTGGAATTATATGTCAGCAAAAACCATCTACTACAGACGATGGATTAAGAGATAAAGTAAAACAAGCGTGTTTAAAAACGGCTACTTTTAAACCATAATAGTCATAGGGTTCAGGATGTTAAAAAGAATCAACTTTTCAAGATTTGTTTATTGCACGTCAAGACACTTTTAAAACCCCTTTGATCCCTCCCTGCTATGCAGTAATCCATATGCATTATACATCCATGCGCACACTAGAGTGATAGAAATATTGGAAAGAAAACCTTGTAAGAAATATAAATTACGTAAATCTTACTGTGATTTACAAACTCTGAAATATGAACCGGATATTAAACAAATATTCCAAATCAGGAATAAGGATTTAAAACTTTTTAATCAAATAGTGTAATAAGTAAAGGGACTTAGCAAAAATATTTTAAGCAAATTAGCAATTAAAACAAATATTATAGAAATAAAGACTGAAATTATCTAACTATTCACCATATGCAATGACAACTTTAATGCTAGAAAAACTGTGCCACAGCTGACACCCAGTGAAATGAGAATGGATAGGCATTTTGAAGTTTTTCTAGATTGGCTGGGGAACCTAGAACATAGAGGCATAATTTCAAGACAACAGCATGATCAATGATTGAGATGAAAAGGAATTTCTTCACTGAAAGGGTTGTAAATTATTAGACTGTGCTAGGTGTGCCTCAGGAATTAGTGCTGGGTCCTTAGCTATGTAATTTATATTAACGATTTTGATGAGAATATAGGAGGCATGGTTAGTAAATTTGCAGTTGACACCAAGATTGGTGGCGTAGTAGATAGTGAAGAAGGTTATCTAGAATTGCAATGGGATCTTGATGAATTGGGCCAGTGGACTGATGAATAACAGATCGGGTTTAATTTGGATAAATGCAACTGCACTAGGACAGGCTTTATTCAGTTAATGGTAGGGTGTTGGGGAGATTTATAGAACAAAGATCTAGGGGCACAGGTTCATAGCTTCTTAAGTGAAGTCACAGGTGCACAGAATAGTGAAGATGGCATTCAGCATGCTTGGTTTCATTAGTCAAAACACTGAATACAGGAGTTGGGGCATCTTATTGAAATTGTGCAAGACATTTGTAAGTCCACATTTGGAATATTATGTACAGTTCTGGTCACCCTATTAAAGGAAGGATATTATTAAACTAGCAAAAATGCAGAAAAGTCTTACCAGAACGCTACTGACATCTGAAAGTTTAAGCCACAAGCAGAGGCTGGATAGATTAGGCCTTTTTTTTTCCCTGAAGCATAAAGAGACTTAGGAGTGATAATATAGAGGTGCATAAAACAATGAGGGGCATACATCAGCTAGATAGTCAACATTTTTTCCCCAAAAGGTAGGAGAGTCTAAAATTACAGGGCATAGTTTTAGGTGAGTGAGGAGACACACTAAATGTCCAGAGGGACAATTTTTTTCACACACAGGGTGGTGTCTGGAACGAGTTGCCCGAGGTTCTGGTTGTAGCAGGTACAAATTTGGCTTTTAAAGAGCATTTGGACAGTTACATGGGTAAGACGGGTATAGAAGGATATGGATCAAATGGGGGCAATTGGGGCTAGCTTAGTGGTTAAAAACTGGATGGTATGAATAAGTTGGGCTGAAGAGCCTGTTTCCATGCTGTAAACCTCAATGACTGCGCTCTAAACAGTTAACGATGCTCCATTATTGAATATATTTACAGATGACAGATTTTTGATGTCTCGGAATCAAAGGATATTGGAAGCAGACAGGGACGTGGAACTAAAGATCAGCAGTATCACGTTAAAGGTAGAGGAACCACAACAGACTGTATGGGCTACTACTGCTCCTGACTTGTGATTAATTTTGATAGTTGGAGTACTTATGCATCCAAACGTACAGAATAGGAGAAGTAGACCATTTGACCCCTCAAGCCTGCTCTAATATTCAGGAAGATCATGGCTGATCTGACAGTTTTGGGCTCCACATTCCCACCTCTTCCGATAACCTTTGATTCACTTGCCTAACAAGAACCTCTCTTTGTAATATAAAAGCAAATTACTATGGATGCTGGAAATCTGAAATAAAAACAGAAAATGCTGGAAACATTCAGCAGGTCTAGCAGCATCAGTGGAGAATCAGAGTGCAGTCCAATATGGAACAGTTAAAATCTACTTACTAGAAAACAGCACATTAATCATATTATGTGAAATGCTTTTGGAGCAATCCAGAACAATCCTATTTCACTCCTGACCAAAGGGTAAGAGGAGAAAATAAAACGGATCGTCAAATCGTAAAGATGTTAACGATAAAACTGAGTGATTGTTTTTAACCGGTTAATGAGTAACTGCAGGGCCGGGGGGACTGATGAACAAACGGGCAGGAAGGTACAATTGTGACGGCGACATTGCGCAACAAACATCCAGCGAGTTTTATCGGCCCCGAGTGCAGCAGCGAGGCGGCCGGACACTCACTCACCGCGGACACGGAGTTCGGCCTACTGCTGCCCCTCAGTTTCCAGCCAAGCGGCCACTCGGTCCCTCGACTCCGACTCGCCCCGAATTCCCGGACTGACCGGAAGTACCGTCACCTCCTTCCGTTGGCACGCTGCCGCCCGCCCTCTGACGTCAGGCCGAACAACCAAACGGATTGGACAAGACCAAACTTCCGGTCTGCGGCGGAAGTGACGCTGTGAGGGTATTGGGTCAAGAAGTGATGTAAAGATGCCGGCGTTGGATTGGGGTGGTAAGAACTCAGTAAGAATTTAGCAACACCAATTTATAATCCAACCGATTTATTTGATTGAAAGCTCGCAATTTTACTATCAAATAAATCGGTTGGATTAAAAATTGGTGTTGCTAAATTCTTACTGGGTCAAGAAGTGACCAGGTTAAAGTGCACCAGGTATATTTGGCCATAAAAGTCAGCAGCTTTCGGAGCACTGTTCCTTCATCAGGGGAGTGGGGAGATCTGATCAGGAACAGGTCATATAAAGACACAGAATTTAAGGAATACTGATTGGAATGAGAGTCTTTACACATAATCAAATCTTAGAGGTACAGACAGTGTGAGTGGACAGAGGGTTAAGCACAGGTTAATGAGATGGGTATTGTCTCCAATAGGGACAATTAGTGAGATTTTGCAAGTCCAGGCAAGTCACAGGGTCTCCAGATAGTGTGATATGAACCCAAGATCCCTGTTGAGGCCGTCCTCACGTGTGCAGAACTTGACTATCAGTCTCTGCTCAGTGACTCTGCACTGTCGTGTGTCGTGAAGACCACTTTGGAGAATGTTTACCCAAAGATCAGAGGCTGAATGCCTGTGACCACTGAAGTATCCGCCAACAGGAAGAGATTGTTTCGGCCCCACGACCTCTAGTCATTCGCTTTATGCATTTCAGCAAGACGTTTGATAAGGTCACCCGTGCAAGACAAGGTGAGAGGGCATGGGATCCAAGGCTTTGGCCTTGTGGATCCAGAACTGGCTTGTCTGCAGAAGGCAGAGAGTGGTTGTGGATGGGTCTTTTTCTGCATCAAGATCAGTCACCAGCAGAGTGCCCCAGGGATCTGTTCTAGGACTCTTGCTGTTTGTTATTTTCATAAATGACCTGGATGAGGAAGTGGAGGGATAGGTTAGTAAGTTCGCCTAGTGTCTTTGTTTTCAACGATACAAAGGTTGGTGGTGTTGTGGATAGTCTGGAGGGATGTCTGAAGTTGCAGTGAGACATAAATAGGATGCAAGACTGGGCAGAGAAGTGGCAGAATGGACTTCAACGCGGATAAATGTGTGGTGGTCCATTTTGGCAGGACCAATGGGATGAAGGAGTACAATATCAAGGGTAGGAATCTTATCAGTATTGAGGAGCAGAAGGATCTTGCGTTCCGGGTCCATAGGACTCTTAAATCAGCTTTGCAGTGGGGGATGTGGTCAAGAAGGCTTAACATGTACTGACCTTCATTAATTGAGGGATTGAGTTTAGGAGTCAGGAGGTAATGCTGCAACTTTATAATACCCTTGTCAGACCCTACTTGGAGTACTATGTGCAGTTCTGGTCACCTCACGACAGGAAGGATGTGGAAGCTATTGAGAGGGTGCCGAGGAGTTTTACAAGGATGTTGCCTGGATTGGGAGGCAAGCCCTATGAAGATAGGTTGAGTAAGCTAGAACTCTTCTCCCTGGAGAGACGTAGGTTGAGAGGCAACCTGATAGAGGTTTATAAGATGTTGAGAGGTATAGATAGGGTGGATTATCAGAGGCTATTTCCCAGGGCTGAAATGGTCGCAGTTTAAGGTGCTGGGCAGAAAGTACAGAGGAAATGTTAGGGGTAAGTTTTTCACTCAGAGGGTGGTGTGAATGGAATTGGCTGCCATTGGTGGTGGTGGTGGCGGCGGCGGCAAACTCGCTGGGGTCTTTTAAAAGACTTCTGGATGAGTACATGTGATTAAATGGGATAGGGAGTTACAGATAGTTCTAGGCCTAGTAGGTATGGATGTGATTGGCGCAACTCATGGGCTGATAGCAGATGAATGAACACCGCTCGACAACCACCAGGCAGGTGTGTTCTCTTCCTGTTGAGGAACACTTCAGTGGTCACGGGCATTCAGTCTCTGATCTTCGGGTAAGTGTTTTCCAAGGCTGCCTTCACGACACAGCACAGAGTCACTGAGCAGAGACTGATAGCCAAATTGCACACACATGAAGACGGTCTTAACTGGGGTCTTGGTTCATGTCACACTATCTGTAACCCCCATGACTTCCCTGGGCTTGCAAAATCTCAGTAACTGCCCTGTCTGGAGACAATACACATCTCTTTAACCTGAGCTCTCTCCACTCATTGTTTGTGCCTTTGAAACTTGATTACCTGTAAAGACTTGCATTCCAACCATTATTCTGTAAATTGAGTTTGAGTCTTTATATGCCCTGTTTGTGAACAGAACTTCCACTTACCGGACAAAACAGCAGCAAGCATTCCGACAGCTAGTGGCTTTTGCTACCAAATAAACCTGTTGGATTTTAACCTGGTGTTGTGAGACTTCTTAGTGTGTTTACCCCAGTCCAACGCCGGCATCTCCACATCATAGAACATAATAGCACAGTACAGGTCCTTTGGCTCTCAATGTTACGCCGACCAATGTAACCAATTTTATGATCCTCTATCCTAAACTATTCCAATGCTATCCATATGCCTATCCACTGCCCATTTGAACACCCTTAAACTTGACGAGTCCACAACTGCTGCAGGCAGGGCAGTCCATGCCCTTATTACCATCTGAGTAAAGAACCCACTTCTAGCATCTGTCCTATAACTACCACCTCTTAATTTAAAGCTACGTCCCCTCGTACTATCCATCTCCATCCGAGGAAAAAGGCTCTCACTATCCACCCTATCTAATCATAGAACATAGAATATTATAGCGCAGAAGAGGCCCTTTGGCCTTCGATGTTGCGCCGACCAATTAAGAAAAAGCAATGACCCTCTAACCTAAACCATTCCCTCTTCATCCATAAACTTATCCACTAATCTCTTAAAACGCCACCAAACTTGGCGCATCTACAACTGTCGCAGGCAGGGCATTCCATACCCTTACCACCCTCTGGGTAAAGAGCCTACCTCTGACATCCATCCTATAACTACCACCCCTTAATTTAAAGCTATGTCCCCTCGTGCTAGCTTTCTCCATCCTAGGAAAAAGGCTATCACTGTCCACCCTATCTAAACCTCTAATCATCTTATATGTTTCAATAAGGTCTCCTCTTAGCCGCCTTCTTTCTAACAAAAACAATCTCAAATCCCTCAGCCTCTCTTCATAAGACCTGCCCTCCATACCAGGCAACATCCTGGTAAACCTCCTCTGTACCCTCTCCAATGCCTCCACATCTTTCTTATAATGTGGGGACCAGAACTGCACACAATACTCCAAGTGCGGCCGCACTAGAGTTTTGTACAGTTGCAACATGACGTTGCGGCTCCGAAATTCAATCCCCCTACCAATAAAAGCTAAGACTCCGTATGCCTTCTTAACAACCTTATCGACTTGATTGCCAACTTTCAGGGATCTATGCACATATACACCAAGATCCCTCTGTTCATCAACACTATTAAGAATCCTACCATTAGCCCTATACTCTACACATTTATTATTCCTGCCAAAGTGCATTACCTCACACTTTTCCACATTAAACTCCATTTCCCACCTCTCGGCCCAGCTCTGCAACTTGTCCAAGTCTCTCTGCAAACTATAACACCCCTCTTCACTATCTACCACTCCTCCGACTTTGGTGTCATCCGCAAATTTACTAATCCATCCTTCAATACCCTCATCCAGATCATTTATAAAAATTACAAACAGCAGGGGCCCCAAAACAGACCCCTGAGGTACACCACTTGTCACCGAACTCCACGATGAATATCTCCCATCAACCACCACCCTCTGTCTTCTATCTGCTAGCCAATTCCTAACCCAATTAGCTAAATCACCCTCAATCCCATACATCTGCATTTTCTGCAGAAGCCTTCCATGGGCCACCTTATCGAACGCCTTACTAAAGTCCATATATACCACATCAACCGCCTTACCCCCATCCACCTCTTTGGTCACTTTTTCAAAAAAAACTCAATAAGGTTAGTAAGGCACGACCTACCCTTCACAAAACCATGCTGACTATCCCCAATCAATTCATTTCTCTCTAAATAACTATAAATCCTATCCCTAATAATTCTTTCCAATACTTCGCCCATAACAGAAGTAAGAGTCACCGGCCTATAATTCCCAGCAAAGTCTCTATTCCCCTTCTTGAACAATGGGACCACATTCTCTATCCTCCAGTCTTCCAGCACTATACCTGTAACCAACGATGACCTGAAGATCAGAGCCAGAGGCTCTGCAATTGCCTCTCTCGCCTCCCCGAGAATCCTAGGGTAAATGCTGTCTGGCCCAGGGGACGTATCTAACTTCAAACCCTCAAGAATATCTAGCACATCCTCCTTATCTACTTCAATACTGTCCAGTTTGCAACCCTGTATCCCAGTGTTCTCCACAACTACATTTATATCTCCCTGCGTGAATACCGAAGAGAAATATTTGTTCAGTGCCTCTCCAATCTCTTCAGGCTCCACGCACAACTTCCCACTGCTGTCTCTGACTGGCCCTAATCTTGCTCTAACCAATCTTCTATTCTTAACATATCTAAAGAAAGCTTTAGATATGTCAGCCAAAGTCTTCTCATGTCCCCTTTTAGCTCTTCTCAACTCACTCTTTAGCTCCCGCCTGGCTAATCTATAGCTTTCCAGTGCACTAACTGAGCCTTGGGCTAAGGGACTTTATATTCCCAGAATGCCCTCTGGCAAATAGGCAGAGGTCTGGTCGCGCATGTCTGTTTGGGGTTTCCGTCATTGATCTGGCAGCTGAAGTTTATTTTTGTTTTAGAAATTCATTGAGTTGGACATCACAAACTATAGAATATAACCAGAGAATCCTTATTGAACAGAAAGAGGCCACTGGCCTATGGAGACTGCACTGACTGTTTGCTTGAGGAAGAGTCAGCTGGATGCTCTGCCTCTTCTCCCTCACAAACCACTGGGATTCTGCAGCATTTTCTGTTTTGTTTTTACCCACTGTCCTATTGTCATAACGTGCAGCATTGAACATGGTCAATCCACCCTAACTAGAGCATTTTTGAACTGTGGGAGAAAACAGGAGCACCCAATAGAAACCCATGCAGACACAGGAGAACATGCAGACTCTGCAGACAGTAACCCAAGCCGAGAATCAAACCTCGGTCCCTGATGCTGTGATGCAGCAGTACTAATCACTGTGCCACCCCTAATGTTGGCCACACAAAAAAAAACCAAAATACTGTAGATGCTGGAGATTAACTCTATATCTCTCTATTATTAGTTTATGCTTTGAGTCCCTGTGACTTCTTCAGAATAAATGTTGGCCTATTCAGCCCATCATGGCCATGCTAGATCTTTACAACCCTCCAGTTACCTCTGCGTCAAATTCTTCACAATCCTACACATTTCCCTGACATCCGTGCTTTTCCAGGACTATGAGGAAAAATCAGGGCACTTAGGGAAATAAATAGTGATGTCTTGAGGAGTATAAATATTAAAGAGGAGGTGGTGCTGGAAGTCTTAAAGCATGTCAAGGTATATAAATCCCCAAGATCTGATGAAGCATATCCCAGAACATTATGGGGAGGCTGGGAAAGAAATTGCTGGTCCCCTAGCCGAGATATTTAAATCACTAAGTCACATTTTATTTGTCATTTATATTAATGAATTGGATGAGAATATAGGGGGCATGGTTAGTAAGTTTGCAGATGACACCAAGATTGGTGGCATGGTGGACAGTGAAGAAAGTTATCTCCAATTGCAATGGGATCTTGATCAATTGGGCCAGTGGGCTGACAAATGGCAGATGGAGTTTAATGTAGACAAATGTGAGGTGATGCAGTTTGGTAGGTTGGACCAGGGCAGGACTTACTCAATAAAGAATAGGGTGTTCAGGAGAGTTACAGAACAGAGATTTAGGGGTACAGGTTCATAGCTCCTTGAAAGTGGAGGCAAGGTGAACAGAGTGGTGAAGAAGACATTCAGTATACTTGGTTTCATCGGTCAGAACATTGAATACCGGAGTTGGAATGTCTTTTTGAAGTTGTACAAGACATTGGTAAGGCCATTCTTGGAATACTGTGTGCAATTCTGGTCACCTTATTATAGAAAGGATATTATTAAACTAGAAAGAGTGCAGAAAAGATTTACTAGGACACTACCGGAACTTGATAGTTTGAGTTATAAGGAGAGGCTGGATAGACTGGGACTTCTTTCTCTGGAGCATGGGAGCTGAGGGGTGATCTTATAGAGGTCTATAAAATAATAAGGGGTACAGAATAGCAAGATAGTCAATATCTTTTCCCAAAAGTAGGGAAGTCTAAAGCTGGAGGGCATAAGTTTAAGGTGAGAGGGGAGAGATACAAAAGTATTCAGAGTGACAATTTTTTCCACACACAAGGTGGTGAATGTCTGGAACAATCTGCCAGAGGTAGTATTAGAGGCAGGTACAATTTTGTCTTTTAAAAAGCATTTAGATAGTTACATGGGTACAATGGAAATAAAGATTTGAGCCAAATGTGGGCAATTAGGATTAGAACATAGAACATTACAGCGCAGAACAGGCCCTTTGGCCTTCGATGTTGCGCCGACCAATTAGGAAAAAGCAATGACCCTCTAACCTAAACCATTCCCTTTTCGTCCATAAACTTATCTACTAACCTCTTAAACGCCACCAAACTTGGCGCATCTACAACTGCACCAGGCAGGGCATTCCATACCCTTACCACCCTCTGGGTAAAGAACCTACCTCTGACATCCGTCCTATAACTACCACCCCTTAATTTAAAGCTATGTCCCTCGTGCTAGCTTTCTCCATCCTAGGAAAAAGGCTATCACTGTCCACCCTATCTAAACCTCTAATCATCTTATATGTTTCGATCAGGTCCCCTCTTAGCCTCCTCCTCTCTAATGAAAACAACCTCAAATCCCTCAGCCTGTCCTCATAAGACCTGCCTCCATAACAGGCAACATCCTGGTAAACCTCCTCTGTACCCTCTCCAATGCCTCCACATCTTTCTTATAATGTGGGGACCAGAATTGCACACAATACTCCCAAGTGCGGCCGCACTAGAGTTTTGTACAGTTGCAACATGACGTTGCGGCTCCGAAATTCAATCCCCCTACCAATAAAAGCTAAGACTCCGTATGCCTTCTTAACAACCTTATCGACTTGACTGCCTACTTTCAGGGATCTATGCCCAAATACACCAAGATCCCTCTGTTCATCAACACTATTAAGAATCCTACCATTAGCCCTATACTCTACACATTTATTATTCCTGCCAAAGTGAATTACCTCACACTTTTCCACATTAAACTCCATTTGCCACCTCTCGGCCCAGCTCTGCAACTTGTCCAAGTCTCTCTGCAAACTAGAACACCTCTCTTCACTATCTACCACTCCTCTGACTTTGGTGTCATCCACAAATTTACTAATCCATCCTTCAATACCCTCATTCAGATCATTTATAAAAATTACAAACAGCAGGGGTCCCAAAACAGATCCCGGAGGTACACCAGGGATTAGGAGTTTAAAAAAATGTGCGGCATGGACAAGTTGGACCAAAGGGCCTGTTTCCATTCTGTAAACCTCTATGACCGAGTGTTAAATATTTCTGGATATAAGGTGTTCAGAAATGATAGAAAAGGAGGACGTGTCAGTACTGGTTAAGGAAAGCATTGCAGCATTAGACATGTTCAAGGTATTTTACTTAAAAAAGGAAAAGTAGTGGAAACAAATTCAGAGCACCTTGGTTGAAAAAGGAAATTGAAGTTAAGATAAGGAACAAAAATTCTGCTTTTGACAGTTGTCAGGTAGAAAATATAGTTGAGTCAAGAGGAACGCAGAAGGTTCAGAGCAGAGGTGAAAAGCACATTAGAGAAACAAAGAGGGCTTATGAGAAAAGACAGGCATCCAACATAAAGGGAAATCCCAAAGTCGTCTTTAGACATGTAAATAGTAAAAGGAGTAGGGCCAATCAAAAAGGGAATTTACAAATGGGAGACTGGGAACATGGCTCAGATCTGAAATGAATACTTTGCATCTGTCTTTACCATGGAGGTATATACTGCCAGTCCATGGTGGCTCTGTCCCTATAAGGTATCATGGTACTGTGTCTTTAAGAAATACATTTAAATCCTGTTTTTATGCAGATGTTTCTGCAGTCCTTGGCAATTTATTGGCATTGTCTGTATCTGATTTATTATAGTCATATGTACAGAAAATGTTTTTTGCACACTGAACAAAATTCATACAGAAGGAAAGGAGAGGGTGCAGAATGTAGTGTTACAGCCATAGTAAAGAAAGATCAACTTAATATAAAGTACATCCATTCAAAAGTCTTGATAGCAGCAGGGACGAAACTGTTCTTCAGTAAGTTGGTACGTGTCATTTTGTAACTTTTTCCTGATGGGAGAAGGTGGAAGAGAGAATGTTCAGGACATGGGATCCTTAATTATGCTGACTACTTTGCCAAGGCAATAGGAAGTGTCCTTTTTATTGTTGCTGAGGCACTATTATTAATTGTTTCAGCATGTTAATTTTAATCAGGACCATTACAGTGTTCTGCTATTTTAGTGGTCCTTTAGTATTGCAGAGTGGAGCTTGTTTGGAGGTGATTGATAGGGCATGTTATGTGGCTAGGGACAGTGAATCTTCACAGAATAGTTTTTAGTTTTGCAACTATACGTTTTCCCTGTCTCTCAAGTTGGAGTTTTTGCTTTCTGTGTGGCTGTTTGTGGAAGCTGCCTGAGATTAAATTTACCTCTCTGGAATTTGGCAGTTTTGAGGATATTCTTCCCTGCAAACAGCTGGATTGGATGTCTGTCCATGGATGTTGCAAAGCTGAAAATCCAGCATCATGTGAACTGTGAAGAGTTTTTCTCACTTTACCAAATCAGAAACCCTCAATTTTAGACATCGAGTACAAGTCTCCAGAGTTGAGCCTGTCCTTGATGCTCAGGTGGGAAGGGGGAAGAAAAGATCTGGATTAGTGATTGGGGACTCCCTAGTAAAGGGGATAGATAGGAGAGTCTGTGGGAAGGAGCAGGACTCGCGGTTGGTATGTTGCCTCCTGGGTGCAGGGGTCAGTGATATCTCTGACCGAGTGTTCGGGATCCTTAAAGGGGAGAGGAAACAGCCCCAAGTTGTGGTGCATGTAGGTACCCATGACGTAGGTAGGAAAAGGGATGGGGATATAAAGCAGAAATTCAGAGAGTTAGGGTGGAAACTTAGGGCTAAAACTAACGGAGTGGTTATCTCTGGTTTGTTACCTGTGCTGCGGGATGGCATAGAAAAGAATAGGGAGAGAGAACATGTGAACTCGTGGCTAAAGGGATGGTGCAGGAGGGAAGGGTTCAGGTATTTGGACAATTGGGGCTCATTCTGGGGAAGGTGGGACCTCTACAAGAGGGATGGTCTGCACCTGAACCGGAGAGGTACCAATATCTTGGGGGGTAAATTTACCAGTGCTATTCAGGAGGGTTTAAACTGATTCGGGGGGGGATGGGAACCTGAATTGTTGTGCCAGTATACAGGAGGATGTGAATAGGGAGGTCACGGATAAGGTTTCTAGGTCGCAGCAGTATAGTGGCAAACGGGAGGGTGGTTTGAAGTGTGTATACGTTAATGCGAGGAGCATACGCAATAAGGTGGATGAACTTGCAGCCTGGATTGGTGCTTGGGACTTCGATGTTGTGGCCATTTCAGAGACGTGGATAGAGCAGGGGCAGGAATGGTTGTTGCAGGTTCCGGGGTTCAGATGTTTCAGTCAGAACAGAGGTGGTGGTAGAAGAGGGGGAGGAGTGACATTGTTAGTTAAGGACAGCATTACGGTGGCAGAAAAGACGTTTGATGTGGACTTGTCTGCTGAGGTAGTGTGGGCTGAGATTAGAAACAAGAAAGGAGAGGTCACACTGTTGGGAGTTTTTTATAGGCCTCCAAAAGGTTCCAGAGAAGTAGAGGAAGGGATTGCAAAGTTGATCCTGGATAGGTGTGAAAGTAACAGGGTAGTTGTAATGGGGGACTTTAACTTTTCTAATATCGATTGGAAAAGCTATAGTTCAAGTACGTTAGAGGGGTCAGTTTTTGTTCAATTGTGCAGGAAGGTTTCATGACTCAGTTTGTAGATAGGCCAACAAGAGGTGAGGCTATATTGGATTTGGTATTGGGTAATGAACCAGACCAGGTGTTAGACTTGGAGGTGGGTGAGCACTTTGGTGATAGGACCACAATTCGGTTACGTTTACCTTAGTGATGGAAAGGGATGGGCACGTACCGAATAACAGTAGTTATAGCTGGGGGAAAGGTAATTATGAGGCTATTAGGAGAGATTTAGGATGCATAGGGTGGAGCAGGAAATTGCAGGGGTTGGGGACATCTGAAATGTGGAGCATATTTAAGGAACAGCTTCTGCATGTCCGTAATAAATATGTACCTGCCAGGCAGGGAGGAGGTGGTCAAGTGAGGGAACCATGGTGTACTAGGGAAGTTGAATCTCTGGTGAAGAGGAAGAAGGAGGCTTATATAATGATGAGACGTGAAGGCTCAGTTAGGGCACTGGAGAGCTATAAATCAGCCAGGAAGGAGCTAAAGAGGGAGTTGAGAAGAGGTAGAAGAGGACACGAGAAGACTTTGGCAGATAGGATTAAGGAGAATCCTAAAGCTTTTTACAGGTATATAAATAATAAAAGATTGGTTAGGGCAAGATTAGGGCCAGTCAGAGATAGCAGTGGGAAGTTGTGCGTGGAGCATGAGGAGATAGGAGAGACACTGAATGAGTATTTTTCATCAGTATTCACGCAGGAGAAAGACAATGTTGTCGGGGAGAATACTGCGATACTAGGTTATAGACTGGGCAGGATTGAGGTTCATAAGGAGGAGGTGTTAGTGAATCTTGAGGGTATGAAAATTGATAAGTCCCCTGGGCCAGATGGGATTTACCCCAGGATTCTCTGGGAGGCCAGAGAGGAGATTGCAGAGCCTTTGGCTTTGATCTTCATGTCGTCGTTAGCTACAGGTATAGTGCCGGAAGACTGGAGGATGGCAAATGTTGTCCCTTTGTTCAAAAAGCGGAGTAGGGACCATCCTGGAAATTATAGACGGGTGAGCCTGACTTCTGTTGTGGGCAAGGTCTTGGAAAGAATTATAAGGGATAGGATTTATAAGCATCTAGAGAGGAATAAATTGATTAAGGATAGTCAGCACGGTTTTGTGAAGAGTAGGTCGTGCCTCACAAACCTTATTGAGTTTTTTGAGGAGGTGACCAAAGAGGTAGATAAGGGTAAGGCAGTTGATGTAGTGTATATGGATTTTAGCAAAGCGTTTGGTAAGGTTCCCCATGGTAGGCTACTGCAGAAAGTGCAGATGCATGGGATTGAAGTTGATTTAGCAGTTTGGATTAGGAATTGGCTAGCTGATAGAAGACAGAGGGTGGTGGTTGATGGGAAATATTCAACCTGGAGTGCAGTTACAAGTGGTGTACCTCAAGGATCTGTTTTAGGGCCACTGCTGTTTGTCATTTTTATAAATGACCTAGATGAGGGTGTAGAGGGTTGGATTAGTAAATTTGATGACGATACCAAAGTGGGGGGAGTTGTAGACAGCGAGGATGGATGTTACAGTTTGCAGAGGGACATAGATAGGTTGCAGAGCTGGGCCGTGAGGTGGCAAATGGAATTCAATACAGATAAGTGTGAGGTGATTCACTTTGGTAGGAATAACAGGCATTTGAAATATAGGGCTAATGGAAGGACCCTTAATAGCGTTGTCGAGCAGAGGGATCTTGGGGTACAAGTACATAGCTCTTTGAAAGTTTGCACCCAGGTTGATAAAGTTGTTAAGAAGGTGTACAGTGTGTTAGCAATCCCTGTGGAGGGATTGAATTTAGGAGCCTTGAGGTTATGTTACAACTGTACAAAACTCTGGTGCGGCCGCACTTGGAGTATTGCGTACAGTTCTGGTCGACGCATTATAAGAAAGATGTGGAAGCATGGAAAGGGTGCAGAGGAGGTTTACCAGGATGTTGCCTGGTATGGTGGGAAGGCCTTATGAGGAAAGGCTGAGGGACCTGAGGTTATTTTCATTAGAGAGAAGAAGGTTACGCGGTGACCTAATTGAGGCGTATAAGATGATCAAGGGATTGGATAGGGTGGATAGTGAGAGCCTTTTTCCTCGGATGGTGATGTCCAACACGAGGGGACATAACTTTAAATTAAGAGGTGGTAGTTATAGGACGGATGTCAGAGGCAGGTTCTTCACACAGAGGGTGGTGAGAGCGTGGAATGCCCTGCCTGCAGCAGTTGTGGACTCGCCTACTTTGGGGGCATTGAAATGTTCGGTGGATAGGCACATGGATGATATTGGAATAGTTTAGGTTAGAGGGTCCACTGGCCGGCGCAACATCGAGGGCCGAAGGGCCTGTACTGCACTGTAATGTTCTATGTTCTATATGCTATATTATTAATCTCTCAACTTGACTCCAATGGAAAGAACCACAGTTTCTTCATAATTAAGTCTCTCACCCGGTTTTGGAGTAAGTGCAGCCAGATAATCCCACCCATAGGGCCCATTTTTACCATTGTGATTCTAAATGCTGAATCTGGGCATGACTTTGTGCGTGGTAGGTCATGTTTGGCCAATCTATTAGAGTTTTTCGAGGCGATCACCAGGAATGTGAATGAAGGGAAGGCATTGGATGTTGTCTATCTGGATTTCAGCAAGGCCTTTGATAAGATCCCTCATGGGAGCTTAGTTAGGAAGGTTCAGTCGCTAGATATAGATGGGGCGGTTGTAAATTGGATAAGACACTGGCTCGATGAAGGAAGTCAGAAAATGGTGTGAAAGATTGCTTCTGAGTGGAGGCCTGTGACTAGTGGAGTGCCACAGGGATCAGTGCTGGGTCCATTATTGTTTGTCATCTGTGTCAATGATCTGGATGATAATGTGGTAAATTGGATCAGCAAATTTGCTGATGATACAAAGATTGGAGGTGTTGTGGACAGTGAGGAAGGTTTTCAAAGCTTGGAGGGATTTGGACCAACTAGAAAAATGGACTGAAAAATCACAAATGGAATTTAACGCAGACAAGTGTGAGATATTGCACTTTGGAAGGACAAACTAAAGTAGAACGTACAGGCTAAATAGTAGGAATCTGAAAAGTGCAGTTGAACAGAGGGATCTGGGAATACAGGTATAGAATTCCCTAAATGACAGTTCTGGTCGCCACATTACCAGAAGAACGTGGAGGCTTTGGAGAGAGTACAGAGAAGATTTACCAGGATGTTGCCTGGTATGGAGGGTCTTAACTATGAGGAGAGATTGGGCAGACTGGGATTGTTCTCCCTGAAAAGACGGAGAATGAGGGGAGATCTAATAGAGGTGTAAAAAATTATGAAGGTTATAGATAGGGTGAACAGTCGGAAACTTTTTCCCAGGTTGGAGGTGACGATCACAAGAGGTCATGGGCTCAAGGTGAGAGGGCGAGGTATAACTCAGATATCAGAGGGATGTATTTTACACAGAGGGTGGTGGGGGCCTGCAACGCGTTGCCAAGCAGGGTGGTAGAGGCAGACACGCTGGCATCGTTTAAGAATTATCTGGATAGTCACATGAGCAGACTGGGAATGGAGGGATACAAACAAATGGTCTAGTTGGACCAATGAGTGACACAGGCTTGGAGGGGCCGAAGGGCCTGTTTCCTGTGCTGTACTGTTCTTTAAAAGTGACATCACAGGTGGATAGGGTCGTAAAGAGTGCTTTCGGTACATTGGCCTTTATAAATCGGAGTATCAAGTATAAAACTCAGAGTGTTATGGTAAGGTTATATAAGAATACTGCAGCACAAACAGGCCTTTGGCCCATATAAGGCATTGGTGAGGCCGAATTTAGAATATTGTGTACAGTTTTGGTCACCTAATTACAGGAAGGATGTAAATAAGTTTGGAAGAGTGCAGAGAAGGTTCAGAAGGATGTTGCTGGGACTTGAGAAATTGAGTTACAGAGAGAGATTGAATAGGACGTAGAACATAGAACACTACAGCACAAACAGGCCCTTCGGCCCATAAGTTGCGCCGATCACCTCTATACCTACCAAGCCATAGACCTATCTATAACCCCCAATCCCATTACATCCCATATATTCATCCATAAGTCTTTAAAAGACCCCAGCGAGTTTGCCTCTACCATCACTGATGGCAGCTGATTCCATTCACTCACCACCCTCTGAGTGAAAAACTTACCCCTAGCATCCCCTCTGTATTTGCTTCCCTGCACCTTAAATCTGTATCTTCTCGTAGCGACCATATGAGTCTGGGGAAATAACCTCTGAGAATCCACCCTATCTATTCCTCCCAACATTTTATAAACCTCTATCACGTCGCCTCTGAATTTTCATCTCTCCAGGGAGAACAGTCCCAGCTCCCTCAACCTATCTTCATAAGGCCTGTCTCCCAATCCAGGCAACATCCTTGTAAATCTCCTCTGCACCCTTTTACTAGCTTCCACATCCTTCCTATAGTAAGGCAACCAGAACTGTGCACAGTACTCTAAGTGTGGTCTGACAAGGGTCTTATAAAGTTGCAGCAATACCTCCTGACTCCTAAACTCAAACCCACGATTAATGAAGGCCAGTACACCATATGCCTTCTTGACCACATCCTCCACCTGCAAGGCCGATTTAAGAGTCCTATGGACCAGAACCATAGGTTAGGACTTTATTCCCTGGAGCATAGAAGAACGAGGGGAGATTTGATAGAGGTGTATAAGATTTTGATGGGTATAGATAGAGAGAATGCAAGCAGGCTTTTTCCTCTGAGGCTAGGGGAGAAAAAGAAAACCAGAGGGTATGGGTTAAGATGAAAGGAGAAAAGTTTAAAGGGAATATTGGTGGGTGAGGGGGGTGCTTCTCCAAGCATAGAGTGGTGCGAGTGTGGAATGAGCTGCCGGAAATGCGGGGTCACTTATAACATTTAAGAAAAACTTGGATGGGTTCATGGATGAAAGGGATATGGAGGGATATGGTCCAAGTTCAGGTCAGTGGGACCAGGCAAAAAAAAAAAGATTCAGCACAGACAAGAAGGGGCAAAAGGCCTGTTTCTGAGCTGTAATTTTCTATGCTTTTATGGACAGTTCTCAGGTGCCCTCATACGCACTCAGCCTGAAAAAAAGTCTGAATCATATTGTGAATGGGTTTATCAATGCCCGAAACGCTGCAACTCTGATTGGAGCTTGGAACTGAAAACAAAAGAAAAACATACTCTATCACATTGCACCCGGATACAAAAAGTGGATAAAACGGCCTGAGAACAATGGTCCCCAAAGACATCACCCCCACCCCGACAAAATAACTGTCCCCCCTATCCATTCATCCTCCTATTATCCAGACTGATCACGACCCTCTCCCCCCACCAATTGCACGCAGAGTAGCATGGTTTCCCCCCCCGGTCCCCTCCACTAGAGAACGATCTGGCTTCCACATTTCCACCCCCCCACCCAAAGAATAATCGGACCTGTCTCCGCTATTTCTCCCCCAACCAAAGAATGATCTGACCCACCTCCCTCCCCACTTACCACCGATCTGAGTCAGGAAGCCACTGGAAGCTCTAAACTTACCTCTTCAGAAGCTACAGCACTCAAATTGGACCTTTGTTGAGTATGTCTGCTTCGTGCTGATAGGTGAACGCGATGGTAAAGGAGGAATTGCTGCTAAAATTGGGTGGGCAGCCCATTAATTGAATTTAAATACTTGCAAATGCATTTAAATCGCTATTGCACCCATTTTGGGTGCAATGGAATCGCGGTCATTTTCCAGCTTTGGTAAAGTGGGCGCTTGTGTGGATACAGGTGCGGATCGCATTAGTTGCCTCGTGACCGACTTTACCAAGTTTTCACACCTGAAAACAGGCGCGACACAATGGTAAAATCAGTCTGATATAGTTTGTGAAAAGCAACTAGCTTGTGATTGGGCAGCAGCAATCTGGGACAATTAATAGTGGGCCATACCAGGAAGAGCGAGGTCCAGTAAAATAAAGTGCAAAAAACAGTTAGTTTCCAATAAATTGAGCTCTTGCCGCAGGTAAAGTGTGTCCTTGGATGGCTGCAGACATTGTACTACATGTTGGTTCATATCCCTTCCAGTTATGTTTGGTTAAATAGTGATTGAATCTGATTCCCCCTGCCCCCATTCACGGGCATTTTAAGAGATTTTTTTTAACTTATTCTGAAATCATGTACTGGTTAACCAGAGTGTCATGGTGGCATAGTGGTTAGCACTGCTGTCTCACCATGCCAGGGTTCCAGGTTCTATTCCTGGCTTGGAACACTGTCTGTCTATAAGGAGTCTGCATGTTCTCTGTGTCTTCTCTCTTGTTTCCTCCGGGTGCTTCAGGTGATCAGTTAGGGAAGTGAACTGAGGATTGGCAAATGAATTTCAATACAGTTGTGTGAATGTTGCATTGTGGTAAGTAAAAAGTGTAGGAATTATGCAATAATTCCAATGGTAGAGCCCTGAGGAATGTTGGGGACTGAGAATTATAAGTACATAGTTAGTTGAAAATGGCATCACAGGTAGGTGATTAGGCCATCGCCTTCATCAGTCAGGCATTGAAATTTTTTTTATTCATTTGAGGACATGGGTATCATTGGCTGGCCAGCATTTATTGCCCATTCTTAGTTGCTCTTAAACTCCCCCCCCCCCTCACCTTGGCCCTTTGCCTCTTTGTAATTTAATGTTCACTGAATTACTTTCATACTCTATTTCTCCTTCTTAATCACTCCCTTGGTCCTTGTTTGCTGAATTTTAAACTGCTCCAAATTCTCAGGTCTGTTGCCTTTTCTTGCCAATTTGTATGCTTCTTCTTTGAATCTAATACTATCTGATTTCCTTTGTCAACCAGGTTTGGCCACAATTCCCTTATCACTCTTGTACCAACTGGAATAAAGAACTTCTGGAGTTCACTTATTCATTCTTTAAATACCTGCCATTGCCTGTCCAATGTCTTTACTTTCAATAATGTTTCCCAGTCCATCATGTCCAATTCATGTTGCATACCATCATACTTAGCTTAATTGAGATTCAGGACCCTGGTCTCAGAATCAACTACATCACTATTCACCTTAACAAAGAATTCAATCATATGTTCTACCAGATCTGGTTCTGATGTAGAGCAGGATAAGGCAAAGAGCAAACAAGCAATAGTAGGAGGGATGTGGAAGCTAGAGAGGGTGCAGAGGAGATTTACAAGATGCTGCCTGGATTGGGAGGCATGCCTCATGATGATAGGTTGAGGGAGCTAGGTCTCTTCTCCCTGGAGAGACGAAGGTTAAGAGGTGACCTGATAGAGGTTTATAAAATGTTGCAAGGAATAGATAGGGTGGATTCTGGAAGGCTATTTCCCCAGGGTTGAAATAGTTGCTACGAGAGGACACAATTTTAAGGTGCTAGGGAGCAAGTACACAGGAGTTGTCAGGGGTAAGTGAGTGGAATTGGCTGCCGTCAGTGTGGTAGAGGTGAACTCGCTGGGATCTTTTAAGAGACTTCTGGATGAGTACATGGGATTTAATGGATAAAGACAAGAGTAGCCTTGGGTGAGGGTGCTTTTAATTTAGTGAGGGCCAATTACATCCAAATTAGACAGGAACTGGGGAATGTGGATTGGGAGCAGCTATTTGAGAGCAAATCCACATCTGGCATGTGGGAGGCTTTTAAAGGTCAATTGATGAAGTGCAGGTCAGGAATGTTCCCACAAAAATGAAGGATAGAAATTGCAGGATTCACAAACCATGGATGACAAGGGAAATTGTAAGTTTAGTCAAAAGGAAAAAGCATGAGATAGATCTAGGCATCTAAAAAAACTGACAAAGTCCTTGAGTATAGTGAAAGTAGGGAGGAACTTAAACATGGAATTAGGAGGGATAAAAGGGGCCATGAAATGGTTTTAGTAAACAAGATCATGTATTAATATTTACCCAGGAGAACTTGATGGCTATTGCAGTCAGGGATAAGTGTGTGAACGTTCTAGAGAATGTCAACATATCAAAGGAGGAAGTGTTTTGTATCCTAAATTGGATTAAGGCAAACAAGTCCCCAGGACCAGATGGGATCTATCCAAGATTACTGCAAGAAGCAAGGCAAAAAATAGCTGGGTCTTAACAAATATTTTTACAATCTCTTTGACTACAGGCAAGATTCAAGGGGACTGGAGAATAGCCAATGTTATTTTCTTATCTGAGAGAGCAAGCAGGGATAATTCAGCAAATTATAGGCTGTTGAACCTGACATCAGTGGTGGAGAAGCTTTTGGAGAAGATACTGAGGGACAGAATATATGCACATTTACAGAAAACTGGACCAACTGGTGATAGGCAGCATGGTTTTGTGTGGGGAAGGTCAATGAGTTTTTTGAAGTGGTGATAACAAAATTGATGAGGGAAAAGTTGTGAATGTGGTTTATATGACTTTAGTAAGGTACTGACAAGGTCCCACATGGCAGGCTGGTACAGAACAAAAATGACGTGGAGATGCTGGCGTTGAGCTGGGATAAACATAGTAAGAAGTCTCACACAACACCAGGTTAAAATCCAATGGATTTATTTGGTAACAAAAGCCACTAGCTTTTGGAATGTTGCTCCTTTGTCAGATTAGTAGGAGTTCTACTTACCTGACAAAGGAGCAGAGCTCCAAAAGCTAGTAGCTTTTGCTACCAAATAAACCTATTGGATTTTAACCTGGTGTTATGAGATGTCTCATAAAACTAAAATCACATGGGATTTGGCGTGAGCTGGCTAGATGGATACAGAGGAGAGGCTGAATAAACTAGGAATATTTTTACTGGAAAGATGGAGGCTGAGGGCAGACTTGATAGAGAATAATGATCTGGAGGAGTTGCAGCATAACCTCACAGCTCTTAAACTTAAACTCATAATAAATACTAACACAGCTCTTGTGTGGCAAGCCATTTCTGTATTCTGAAAGAAGTCTACAAATTTTTGAGAGACAAAGGATGTATAGTCAGAAGCTTTTTCCCTGGGTGGAAGTGTCAATTACTAAGAGGGCACAATTCAATGCAGAAGGAGAGATGTGCGGGGGAAATCTTTCAGTGATTGATGCCTGGAATGGCAGGAATCCCAGTTTTTGGTTGATGCCCCATTCAGAATTCCATCCTCCCTGACCCCTTTGCCCCAGCTCATTGCTTGCCTTGTTACTGGCAGCATCTCCTTCTCCCTGATGGCTATCTTGAGCTGAACCAAACTGTTTGCTTAAATGGAAGCCAATATTTGCGACTTTCGTGCTACGTTTGCCAGAGAAAGTTTTGACACAGCCACCAAATTAAGATTATCTATAGCTCAGCCTACTTCAGCTCACATGCTGCTGAAACTTGAAATCTTCATCTAGGCTTTGCTACCTCCAGTCTCGATTTCAATGCATCTTTGCCCAACCTTCCTAACTTTCCATCTGTAAACCTGATAATCTAAAACTCTGCTGCCAGTATTTTAACTTGCATCAAGTCCCATTCATCCATCATTCTAGTGCTTGCAGACCTACATTGGCTTCCAGCCAAGCAAAGCTTCCACCTTAAAAGTATCTTCATTTTCAAATTCCTCCATATTTTTGCTTATTGCCATCTGTAATCTTTTCCAGCCTCCAAGGTTTGTGATCCTTCATCACTGTTCTTGGAGCTAATGGGATCAAAGGTTACTGGGGGTGGGGGAGGAGTGAAAATCAGGATATTGAATTTCACGATCAGCCATGATCATAATGAATGGTAGAGCAGGCTCTACTCCATCTTCTAGTTTCTATTGCTGCTGTCTTCTACTGACAAGATCCTGAGGGCTGGAATCCATTCCCTATTTCTGGCTCTTTCCTCCTTTAAGATGCTTTTCTTCATTAAGATTCTGGAATGAGTTAAATACTTACCTCAAATTATATGAAACAGGAAACTGTACCAGCTTTTTACACTGGAATACAACATTAATCATCAAATCAACTAACTGTCTTTAATTTCTTAGCCTCATTTCAAAGACATTTCCCGTTCTTAAAATCTGAGCCACAATCTTCTCAAATACTGCTTGAGTTCAATAATCAATCCTCTCCAAGTCCTGGAGCAAGTTAAATTCACAAATTTGTCATTTTCAAATGCCTTCAGTGAGTTTTCATCAATCACACAAAACTCTGATTTGCCCCAAGTCAATCTAGGAGATGGGTGGGCGAGTGTGGTTGGGAGAACTACATGATGGGAATTAGATTGTTTTGATGTTAAAAATTGTTCCGTAGCCCTTTTGACTGCCTTATCAATTACATCAATCTATGTTCTATCAATTACAGACTTTAGTAGAGATCAACAAAATTTTCCATACTCCAGTCAGACTCATGGAAAAATAGTATCACTTGATGCAATTCACAATGAACAGCCCACAAATGGTTCTCCAAGATTAACAGTAATGGTTGCAACATTGGATTACAGTATCTCTCAGAAAAGGGAAACCAAATTTCCCTTTAATTTAATGACAATATAGTAATAACAAAACTATGCTTTGTACATATTCTGTAAAGCTAAGCATTATCAGTAATTAACACACAAACTATTGATTTGCAACAGGATTTATTTCATACTTGTACATTTACAGTGTTTTAAACAAAGGAACAGAATTTGCAATTGCTTTTGCTGTATTATGTTTGTGTGTCATGTTCTATTTATGCTCTGTTTCTGTCATCTTACACATTCATATCATTACCTATGAAGTCCATATGGATGGTATCAGGACCTCCCAAAATTAAAGAGGAAAATATGATTTGATTCAAGTTTTGAGGAACAGCAATTTGGATACAAACTTTATATCTGCAAACATCTGTAGAAGACCAAGTTAAAAAAAATCTGTCACATAATATAGCATGTACGAAAATAAATAGAATGTATTTTTTTTGGTTCTGCATTTTAACTATACGTTCAAGAAAAAAACCTTGTCAAATTTTAATCCCCTTACGCTTATTTGCAAGACAGCAATTAAAACTGTGACCATGGGCATGCACAATTGAAAATTCTAGTCAGTGGTCGATTTCATATTCTGATCCAACCCATTGTCACTGCCACTACCCTCTCTTCCCACCACCCCTTCAAAAAAAATCTGGCCTAATCAATGGATCAGATTAGTGCATGTAATACTAATGATTGCCACTACTAACATTACTAAAGTAATGTGGTTGTGGCGGTTAAGGAGGAAAAAAAAGAGCAGCATGTTTGCACATATCCACAAAATAAGTGCACATTCAAGTAAAATAAAATTGTTAAAGACTGAGAAGAAAAACATAAATCTTCATGGACTCATGGTCGGGCTGGCACTTGTGTGAATGAAGAACAGGAGTGCATTGTAATTTTGCTTTCTTGTTCCGTAGAAAGTCTATTGCCATAACTTTGCAAAGGAAGGCTACAAGTGGATTAAAGTAAGGAAAAGCTTTCAATAAAATAAGGTATCCAAATTACAAGTTTAAAATGTAAAGTTAGGTCTCAAAAGGTGTAGCAGCAGCTTTATTACTTTTTGCTTGTAAATGGACTGTTGCTAGTATGTTCTTACTCTACAGCAGGTTTATTCTACAATTTCAAGTAACAGTAATTATAATAGCTCAAATTATTACAAATTGAAACTCTTTCCTGGCCAAATTGCACATTTTTTCAGTGTTATACATCAAAGTATCAGTAGAAAACTGTACAAAAATTCCCTTGACAAAAAGATGCTTTATAGGCATTTAGAAATATTTAAGGATGGGAACCTTAAGGACTCGAGGGAAAAGTTTGCATAGTTGGCAAATGGAAGTACTTGAAATGTTGATGGTCATATAGCAAAAGCATGAAATATTAGTACCGATTTATTGGTTTGTATGTGAAAATTATGTACCATAACCTTGAGGAAAATTATTTGCTGTAATAGCCAATATAATAAAATCTAAAGTATCAATGGTTGGCAGTTGCCACAAATATATTAGTTAGTGAAGGGCACAGAACCAAACACCTGAAATGTTTTCTCTTTGTGCAGCTTGCTGGAAGCAACAGGATACAGAATACTTCAAACTACATATGAAATATATCTAGGCCCTCTTCAAATTCATTAGTCTAAATGTTTTCAGCATTGACAACAGATATGTTAGTAAATGGTTTGCCAGCAAAACTTATGTTCAGCATTACAAAAATTAATTTTCTCCCAGTTTTGCTCAAGTCGTTAGTTAATGAAATGGAAGCTGTGTGTTGCATTGTTAAAAGCCATTTATTCCCTTCAGCAGATGTTAAAAGCTCCAAAATAGCATAATGTTTTAACTATTAGGGCAATATGTTCTTCAATAACAAAGTTTGGAAAAAAAAACTGTTCAGGTGAATCCTCAATATCCATTATATACTTTCTCTCTAATGCAATTTTTAAGCTAGGGAGTGTGGCTGGAGCTGGGCGATCAGTCACAAGCAAAATGAATAGTGGAGCCTGCACAAAAGGCCAAATGGACTTCCTCTTGTTCCTGTTTTCTTTAGTTCCATAATATTTTGAGTAAGGAGATTAATACCAAATCTTCTCTGAGTCAGTCTGTTTGAATTTATGTTTCAGTTTACGCCAGTTAAAGGATTAGTCACTACTAGCCTAGCTATTCTTAACAAAATCAAGGTTTTTGGGGGGAAAAGTTCTCCCTCCAAGTTCCAAAAGATCCACCTAGCTGTTTCAAAAGCTATTCCATTAACTTACCTAAAATTTGATCTTGTTTCCTGCACAATGTCCCAATATAATGAAAGGAACGTTGTACAATTTTCTTTCAATTTATGTGGACTAAATATTTAAGTGTTAGCATATGTGAAAGACATTTCTGCTGCTAAGATTATAGGGTAACTTTTCACAGAACCAGAGATAATTCCAATGGCGCAAGAGACCTGGAAAAGTTTGTTAATTTAGGTTCTTTGACGTTTCCAAATTCATACAGAAATGCTACAATTGAACCACATGAAATTTGTTTTTTTTTATCTTTATACCAGCTTATGATCTCTAATGGTTCTTTCTCTTCTTTTCCCAAGTTTCTTTGCTCTGCACAATTTCCATCAATAAAGAATCAGGGTGTAAAATCACCATAATATTTCATTCTAGTTGAAGGTGCAAAATACAATGTTAATAATTCTAACTGACAGGAGAGAAAAGCACAAACCTCTCTGCCAGCCAGCAAAAAGAACTTCAATTTTTTAAAAAATGCAAAGCATGCAGAAACCTGAACACTAAGCAAACGTTATTTACCTATTTAGCAATCAGATATACAATGAGGACTACTGCAAAAATACTATTAAAAATAGTATGCAAACTACATAATATTAGGCACCAAAAATCTGCTTCTTTGTAATAATAATTGCAGTATAAATGTTTCACAGTACGAGAGAGATTACAGCTTTTGAAAGTCTGGTTCTGAGCTCATTCCTACTATCTAGAATAAGTACTGACTAGAAAAAAAGAAACTTAGTCTTTGTTGAAGTAATGGTTTCAAACTTTCTATCACATCACACATCTTGTCAAGTCAGTCAGTGTCACACTAGTCTGTTAGGGATAAAGAAAATAAAACCAAACTGAACTGGAACTGGCCATGTTACAAGTTGTGACTAAAATGGATGTTCAATTTAAAACTGAAAGTTATACTTTTTGGAACTTGTGACTACAACATACAATCTAAAATATCAATGTCCAGCTGCTCTCACATAAGATTCTTGTCCCTGAAGCCAGGAACTCTATTCTTTATCACTTCCTTATACATGTTGAAATATTGCCTACTCTCATTTTCATGAATTGGCAAGAATATTTCAACACATTTGTTTTTAATAATGTGAATCCAAAATGGTTTGAACTAGAGTGGTAGCAAAGCTAGGCCACAAGGATACCCAAGTTCAGAATGAGGAAGAATAGCCAAGCTCAGTTCATGGTGGTTCTACTTCACAGATCTCTAATGTTTATTGTGTGATCTGTTTGCACATTCTCTCAACACCCATCACAGCTGTCCCCAACCCCCTCGGCAAAGATGATCACAGTGACAGAGGTAAAGAAAAATGGCTTTTTCAATATTCAATAGAATTCAATAATTAAAATTCACAGTTTGTCTCATGAATGCACTCTGCTTGTTCAACATATAATCCTACTCCTCAAAGAACTGTATACCAGAATTTATTATGGAAGCCATTTCCTCTAAAATTATAGATGTAAAAGTGTGTAGAAGAGTAATGCTGGTATGTATGCAATGTGTGCAAATGTCAAATCTGTTAGAACATAGACAAAGTATTCCCTTGCCAAAGCACAATATTATCAGTAAAATTTTAAAAGTGCTCAGAACAAAATTTGTTTCTTTTTCTTAATAACGTTGGCTTAAATCTGTATACTTGCTTCAAGTTTGTTCAGTTTTTTTTTATTTCATCCCTACAGTAAATTTGTTTCCTTTTCCCCGTGCACTTCATATCTAAAGGGTGAAGTAATAGCAAAGTAAGATGCAGTATATCTGTAACTTGCATTGTAACTTCAGATTCTATTTTCTAAGCCATTTTGTAATTAAAAAGCAGCTTAGATAAATAACTTTGTTCTTATTTTAAGGTAGAAATATTCACTCTAATCACTTAAAAAAAAATTCTAAACAAACTGAAATCTAAATCTGGTAATTTAGTTTAACCATTGCACATTGCTCAATGGCCACAAAACATTGTGGATCTCCCAGATAAAGGTAACAATTGGGATTAATTACTATTAGTTTATTTTGCAGATCTTCTGATGACAAACATGGAGTTTGGATATTCTACAGGCAGCTGCTGAATAAACTTAAGCAAGTTTACAGATGGAAAATAGCTATCCAATTGTGCTTTAAAACTTGGTAGATTAGCAAGTAAAGTTGCAATGATTTTGAACCAATGGCTTGGCAAGGGACAAATACATTTTTATCATTACTCTAAATTAACACATGAAATAAGGTCTGACGTTTAGAGATTTGCATTTCAGTTTACAGATTAAATACTCTTAAATTTTTCAGATAGATCAAATTTGTATTTTTTTAAATCCATGATTAGCAGCTGCTGTAATGCAACACCTGGAAAGGCCAGACACTTGAATTTTTATTAACACAGCACACAGCTTACAATTTTCCCCCAACTATATATCAGCTTACATTAAGCTGTGCCGCTCTTTGTCCAACTATTACCAAAATTTCTAAACTCCCTTCGTTTTCTAAAGAGGAAAATAAAATACAGAAATCAAATTTGAATGTTTAAATTAAACCATAATCAAACAAACCAACATTTTTCAACATTTAACAGTTCTAATAGTAACGAATATACATTTAAATTCCTCAAAATAAGTCTTTTTCCAATTCTGAATGCTCTCTTGTTTCCAAAATACATTACTCTGAAATTTCTAATTAGAATATTGGTTCCATCCTTGATTAACATCAATTGCAACCAAGCAACTAATTATTTGATTATAGCCACGATAGTTCACTGAATTCAGAATTAGCACAGTATGCACCCATTCATTATAAGATCTATTGGAACTTCTAGGGATAAATCTTTGAAAACAGGTACATACATTTCTATGATTTCTACATACTCATAGAATCATGGAAACCCTACAGTGCAGAAAGAGGCTTTCTGGCCCATCGAGTCCGCACCAACCATAATCCCACCCAGGTCTACCTCTACATCACTACACATTTACCCATTAATCTCTCTAACCTACGCATTTCAGGACGCTAAGGGCAATTTTAGCATAGCCAATCAACCTAACCTGCACACCTTTGGACTGTGGGAGGAAACCGGAGTACCCGGAGGAAACCCATGCGGACAAAAGGAGAATATGCAAACTCCACACAGACAGTGACCCAAACTGGAAATCGAACCCAGGTCACTGGAGCTGTGAAGCATTAGTGCTAACCACTGTGCTATCATACCACCCATAATTACTCAGTGAAGAATTTAAAGCACTCTCACACCCATCCACCTAGCAACCTTCAAAAAAGCCAGATAAAAATCCATCCAAATGACAATTCTTTCCGACACCTGTACATTTTACCATTTAATTGTTCAAATTGCATGTTTACCTGAATATGGTAACAGTCATTCATGAATGACAATATGTCAAGGGCTGCCTTAGTTATTGACATAAGAAATCTTTTAAAGAAGTTTAGTTACATCAGTTAAATGCTAACTCAAATGCCCCACCTTAAAATTTGTTACTGTTATGGAAAAATAAATTGCAAGCATTCCTTGAATATTTCAATCTAGCAGAGTTAAGTTTAATGTTTACTGGACTTTCTCTAGCTTTATTTCTGGGAGAATTGCCTTTTACAGATGCACCACAGTGCAAAAACTGAAAAAAATAAGAGTTCCAATGCAACAGTAAACAAACAAAGGGGGAATGCAACAGTTACCCAACAACTCTACCATTCAAAAATTAAAAAAGCATGACATTTTACTAAATTAATTTTTCCTTTTGGGGAAAAAATTGTTTGAGAAGAAAAAAGTTTCCTGTCACTCTTTTCAGCTAAACGTGTGTGGTTGAATGGGTCACCAAGGATAGAGTATGTGTTTGCTGGTCATTTCTTGCACATTTCACAACTGGAAACCCTCCATGGGGGCCTCTTGCTGTTGAAAGAGGAATTGCTGTGCAATCTCATCCACTTGTGGTGCTATACTACTGTCTTCTTCCTCCACACCGAAGTAATGCTCAATAAGGTCAAAGGCCTTCTGATAAATTTCCTGATTCTCATGGCTCTGCAAAAATTCAATTTTATCGAGACCTGTGAGAAAGGAATAGGATAAATTTATTTTGGATCACTCATAAGTATCACTAAGATTTTTGAATTTTTGTTTAGCATTTCTCCTACCATAAGCTTCTTCAATTAGGCTACAGTACGGATTAATCCCCGTTCCATTTTGTTTAGCCTCCTGCTCTCCAAGCCTTAAAATATTTTCCAGCCCATTTAGGGCAACTTGAACTATTTTTGAGTCCATAACTGTCAGTAGGTCACACAATGGCTTAATACAACCCAAGCTTACAAGATACCTGAAGAAAAGAAAAATACACAAAGATATTCTGCAGTATTAACATAAATTTCTATAGTTGTTATAGAAACAGAAAATAGGTGGATGAATAGGCTATTCAGCCCATCGAGCCTGCACCAGCATTCAATATGATCATGGATGATCATGTACTTTCAGTATCCTACTCCTGCTTTATGGAGTTAGAGTCATAGGGGTTTACGGCATGGAAACAGACCTTTCGGCCCAACTTGTCCATGTTGCCCTTTTTTTAAAATCCTGAAGCTAGTCCCAATTGCCCATATTTGGCCCATATCCTTCTATACCTATCTTATCCATGTAACTGCCTAAATGCTTTCTAAAAGACAAAATTGTACCTGCCTCTACTACCACCTCTGGCAGCTTGTTCCAGACACTTACCACCTTGTGTGTGAGGAAATTGCTCCTCTCAACTTAAACCTATGCCCTCTAGTTTTAGACTCCCCTACCTTTGGGAAAAGATATTGAAAATCTAGTTCATCTATGCCCCTCATTATTTTATAGGCCTCTATAAGATCACCCTTCAGCATTCTACGCTCTAGAGAAAAAAGTCCCAGCCTATCCAGCTTCTCCATATAACTCAAACCATCAAGTTCTAGTAGCATTCTAGAAAATGTCTTCTGTACTCTTTCTAGTTTAATAATATCCTTTCTATAGCAGGGTGACCAAAACTGTACACAGTATTCCAAGTGTGGCCTTATCAATGTCTTGTATCTTCAATAAGACATCCCAACTCCTGTATTCAATGTTCTAACCCATGAAACCAAGCATGCCAAATATCTTCTTCACCGCTCTGTTCACCTGTGAATTCACTTTCAAGAAGCTGTGAACATGTAACCCTAAATCTCTTTGTTCTGTAATTCTGCCCAATGCCCTACCGTTAACTGAGTAAGTCCTGCCCTGGTTCAATCTACCAAAATGCATCATCTCGCATTTATCTAAATTAAACTCCATCTGCCACTCGTTGGCCCACTGGCCCAAATGATCAAGATCTGTTGCATTCCAAGATAAACTTTCTTCACTGATCATTATGTCACCAACCTTAGTGTCGTCTCAAACTTACCAACCAAGCCTCCTATATTCTCATCCAAATCATTCATATTAATGACAAATAAGAGTGGACCCAGCATTGATCCCTGAGGCACACCACTGGTCACAAGCCTCCAGTTTAAAAAACAACTCTCTACAACGACCCTCTGTCTTCTGTCATCAAGCGAATTTTGTATCCATTTAGCTACCTCATCCTGGATCCCATAAGATTTAATCTTATGCAACAATCTACCATGCGGTACTTTGTCAAAAGCCTTGCTAAAGTCCATTTGACAACATCAACTGTACTGCCCTCATCTACCTTCTTGATATCCCTCCAAAAAACTGAATCTTCAAAAAATTCCAGAAGATTTGTCAAGCATGATTTCCCTTTAATAAATCCATGTTGACTTGGACTTATCCTGTAACCACTTTCTAAATCTCAGTTATTGCATCCTTAAGAGTTGACTCCAGCATTTTTCTCACCACTGATGTTAGGATAATCAGCCTGTAATTGTCTGTTTTCTTTCTCCCTCCTTTTTTAAAAAGTGGGGTTACATTAGCCACCCCCAATCCACTAGAACCCTTCCAGAGTCTATAGAATGCTGGAAAATGATACCAATGTGTCCACTATTTCTAAGGCCACTTTCTCGAGTACTTGGGATGCAGAGTATCAGGTCCTGGGGACTTATCGGGTTTTAATCCCAGCAATTTCCCCAGTACAATTTCCTGATTAATAAGGATTTCTTTTAGTTCCTCCTTCATGTTAGACTCTCTGTCCCCTAGTATTTCTGGAAGATTATCGTGGATTTCTTGAACGGGAAAAATACAAAGAACAACAAAAGCCAACGAAACTGATGGTCAGAAGTACCAAATGGGAGCCTGTAAAGAGACTGACAAAGGATATAAAAATATTTGACAATTTATTAGGGAAAAAGTGATTTGAAACAATGAGGTAAAATAAAACAAATAAAATGTTTACGTCACTCACTTAATCTGTTCAGGTGTTCCTCCAGAAGTTGCATTTGTGATGCCCCATGCTGCTTCTTTCCTTGTTCGAAATTCTGCTTTCTGAAGAAGGTCTATTAGCACTGGGAAGATGTTTGCATCTATTACAGCCTGAAATCCCAAAATTGTTTAATAAAGGAAATGAACAAAAAAAAAGACATGGATGTTAATAATTACAGATCATCCCGCAAACAACAATCTAACAACGATGATCTAATCTATATTTAGTGATATTGATTGAAAGATAAATATTGGCCAGGGATAATTTCCCTGCTCTTATTCAAAATAATGTCTACCTGGTCAGCAGACAGGGCTGACCTTGGTTTAATGTATTTTCAAAAACAAAATAGCACTTCTGACACTCCAGCACACTCTCAGCACTGAATAGAAGTGTCGGCCTTGATTTACACTCAGTCTTGAAGTAGGAGTTGGAACCTACAAACTGTAGCAAGAGGCAGATCAGTAGTAACATAAATGGTTCAGCTGCATGGTAAGGGAGGGCATACAAGGCAATAAATTAAAAAGCAGGACCCACATGCTGAGGATTTAACTGTGCCACATGCCAACCAGAGCAGGAATAGAATCGATCAGATAAACGAGTGACTGCAGAGATAGTGCAGACAGAGTGATTTGAATTTCTGAGGCATTGAAACTGATTCTGGGGAAGGTGGGACCTGTACAAGTTGGACAGGTTGCACTTTAGCATGTTCAGGACTAATAACATTGCAGGGGTATTTACTAGTGATTTTTGGGAGAGTTTAAACTAGAGTGTCAGGGGTTTGGAAACCTGAACGGGGAGACAGAGGTAGAGATGAATGACAGAAAAGTAGAAAGCAAAAGTGGAAGATAGACAAAGCAAGGATTAGCAGCAAACAACGTTATAAATAACGAGGTTAGTCGATAAGTTTATGGAAGAGAAGGGAATGGTTTAGTTTGGAGGGTCATTGCTTTTTTTTTCAGAATTGGTCGGCGCAACACCGAAGGCCGAAGGGCCTGTTCTGCGCTGTAATGTTCTATGTTCTAACATTTATTTATTGATGACTCAACTAGGCTTACATTAACACTGCAATGAAGTGAAAATCTCCTAGTCACCACACTCTGACACCTGTTCAGATACACTGATGGGGAATTTAGCATGGTTTTCGCACCTAACCTTTCGGACTGTGGGAGGTAACCAGAGCACCCAAAGGAAACCCACACAGACATTGGGAGAACGTGCAGAGTCCACACACTAGAGAGACCTAAGCTGGGAATTGAACCCACGGCCCTGGTGCAGTGAGGTAGCAGTGCCATCCATTGTGCCGCCCCGCTACCCCATTATAGGGGCCATCGTACAAAAAACTCACGTGTAACAATGTTAAAAAGACAAATTGTAAGGCAGTGTATCGGCAAAAAGGTAGATGAATTAACAGTGCAAATTGATATACACGTGTACAACATGATTGCAATTCCAGAGACATGGCGGCAGGGTGACCAAGGCTAGGAACTGAATATCCAAGGATATTCAATATTTAGGAAGGACAGACAAAAAGGGACAGGTGGTGAGGTAGTGTTATTAATTAAGAGTAAAATCAGTGCAATCACATGAAGTGACATTGACACAGGAAATCTAGGGCGGGAGCAGCGGGGGAAGGGTGGACTCTCCCATCCCGCTACAGTGCTCTAGCAGCACAGTGTGCAGGAAATATAAGTGGAAGCTGTTGTTCAGGCTTAATATTGGGCAACAAGCTCTGCAACAAAGATTTTCAAAAATCAGTGCAGAGCTGATTACAATATGCTAATCCACGTTTCCATCTTATTAGTGGGCATAGGACTGAAGTCTCCAGGCCTGTTAGCGTCCTTCTATCCACCTCCCCCACCAGACGTGGTTCATTCCATCAGGGTTTACAACAACTCCCTATATCAGGTAACAGTGCCCCAATCCTGCTGGAGTGAAGAGAGGCAATGGAGGCTTCCAGAGGAGATCAGGGGTAAGGGAGAGGGGCCTCTGGGCAGTACCAACCTGGACCCCTGGCAACTCCCAAGGGACAAACTGACAATGCCCAAGAGGCAGTTTGGAACTGCCCACTAGGCATCAGCAATGCTAAGGGGAAGGGACAGAAGAGGTGGGCAATAGGTGGGGATGGCCTCACCTTCATACTGCATTAGGGATCTGTGGATCGGTGGCAGAGTGATGGAGGATGGCGATCCTCTCTCACTCTACAGAAACTCAGCACACATGGAGCAGTTGAACCACAGCACTCCTTGTTACAATGGATGTCTCGGCACTCTACACCAACATCCACCATGACAATGGCATTGCTGCAACTGCTTCAGTACTCAACGCTGACAACTGCCAATCTCCAGACGCAATTTTACAACTCATCCTCTTCATCCTGGACCACAATGTCTTCACCTGCAACAACCAGTTCTTCATCCAGACATACGGAACAGCCATGGGGACCAAATTCGCACCTCAATATGCCAACATCTTCATGCACAGGTTTTGTTGTAGTGGAGAATTTCTTGTTTTCCAAGGTGTGATAGTAAACTTAAACAAAGTTTGCTTTGCAAAAGCAACTAGCTTTTATTATCACAAAACTGTATGCAGTATGTGGCAGAGTCTTGGAGATAGACAGCAGGCCCTACAAACTGCTGATTCTATCCCAAGACCGCATCATGTACTGCATGCAGTTTTGTGATAATAAAAGCTAGTTGCTTTTGCAAAGCAAACTTTGTTGAAGTTTTACTATCACAGCTCGGAAAACAAGCAATTCTTCAGGACAACATTTAGCGCTATGAAAGCAGAAACCTGTATCCTGGGTGAATTCTGCACGGGACTGAAGAAGTGATTGAGCCACGAACCAGAGGGAAGAGACGGACACTGGCACAAGGTAAGATTTGCTTTGGTCTCTCTCTTTCTCTTGGATTGGTGCTGCAATCCGCAGGACACTGACAGGTGATGGTGTTCGAACCTAAATTATACTCTGCGTCGCGGTTTGGGCCATGGACACCTTTGCTCTCGTGTGGATCCGAATCAAGGTTACATAAAACATAGAACATTAGAGCGCAGTACAGGCCCTTCAGCCCTCGATGATGCGCCAACCAATGGAACCAATCTAATGACCCTCTAACCCAAAAAACTCAATAAGGTTTGTAAGGCACGACCTAACCTTCACAAAACCATGTTGACTATCCCTACGCAATTCATTTCTCTCTAGCTAACTATAAATCCTATCCCTTTTAATTCTTTCCAAAACTTTGCCCACAATAGAAGTAAGGCTCACTGGTCTATAATTTGCAGGATGGTCTCTACTCCCCTTCTTGAACAAGGGGACAACATTCGCCATCCTCTAGTCTTCCGGCACTACACCTGTAGTCAACGACGACATGAAGATCAAAGCCAAAGGCTCTGCAATCTCCTCTCCAGCCTCCCAGAGTAGCCTGGGGTAAATCCCATCTGGCCCAGGGTATTTATCTATTTTCATACTCTCAAGAATAGCCATCATCTTCTCCTTATGTACCTCTATCCCGTCTAGTCTACAACTCTGTATCCCAGTATTCTCCTCGACTACACTGACATTTTCCTGCATGAATACTGACGGAAAATACTCATTCAGTGCCTGTTCGATCTCTTCAGGCTCACGCACAACTTTCCACTGCTGTCTCTGACTGGCCCTAATCTTGCCCTAACCAATCTCTTATTCTTAACATAACTATAAAAAGCTTTAGGGTTCTCCTTGATCATATCTCCATGGGTTAGTAAATTTGCTGACGACACCAAAGTCGAAGGAGTTGTAGACAGTGAGGATGGACGTTACATTTACAGAGGGACGTAGATAAGTTGCAGAGCTGGGCTGAGAAGTGGAAAAATGTGAGGTGTTTCACTTTGGTAAGAGTAATATGTGTGCAGAATATAGGGCTAATGATAGGACTCAGTACTGTAGATGAGCAGAGAGATCTCGGTGTACAGGTGCATAGATCTCTGAAAGCTGGTACTCAAGTTGATAAGGTTGTTAAGAAGGCGTATAGTGTGTTAGCATTTATTGGTAGAGGGATTGAATTTCGGAGCCGAGATGTCATGTTGCAACTGTACAAAACTCTGGTGCCGCCGCACTTGGAGTATTGTGTATAGTTTTGGTCGCCACATTATAAGAAAGATGTGGAGACATTGGAAAGGATGCAGAGGAGGTTTACCAGGATGTTGCCTGGTATGATGGGTAGGTCTTATGAGAAAAGGCTAAAGAACTTGAAGTTATTTTCATTAGAGAGAAGAAGGCAAAGAGGTGACTTAATTGAGACATATAAGATGATCTGAGGAGTTTTTTCAAAAACCTTATTGAGTTTTTTGAAAAAGTGACCAAAGAGGTGGATGGGGGTAAGGCAGTTGATGTGGTATATATGGACTTTAGTAAGGCGTTCGATAAGGTGCCCCATGGAAGGCTTCTGCAGAAAATGCAGATGTATGGGATTGAGGGTGATTTAGCTAATTGGATTAGGAATTGGCTAGCTGATAGAAGACAGAGGGTGGTGGTTGATGGAAATTATTCATCATGGAGTTCGGTTACAAGTGGTGTACCTCAGGGTTCTGTTTTGCGGCCCCTGGTCTGGAGCCAGACCAGATGTTAGGCTTGGAAGTTGGTGAACATTTTGGTGATAGTGACCACAATTTGGTTACGTTCACCTTAGTGATGGATAGAGATAGGCATGAAGCTGGGGGCAGTAGTTATAAGGCCATAAGGAGGGAATTAGGGTGCATAGGTTGGACTAGGAAACTACAGGGACTGGGAACATCTGAAATGTGGAGCTTATTCAAGGAGCAGCTGCTGCGAGTCCTTGATAAGTATGTCCCTGTCAGGCAAGGAGGAAATGGTCGAGTAAGGGAACCATGGTGTACTAAAAAAGTTAATTCGCTGGTTAAAAGGAAAAAGGAGGCTTATGTCAGGATGAGGCTTGAAGGCTCGGTTAGTGCAATGGATAGCTATAGATTAGCCAGGAGGGAGCTAAAGAGTGAGTTGAGGAGAGCTAAAAGGGGACACGAGAAGACTTTGGCTGATAGGATCAAGGAGAATCCTAAAGCTTTCTTTAGATATGTTAAGAATAGAAGATTGGTTAGGGCAAGATTAGGGCCAGTCATAGACAGCAGTGGGAAGTTGTGCGTGGAGCCTGAAGAGATTGGAGAGGCACTGAACAAATATTTCTCTTCGGTATTCACGCAGGGAGATGTAAATGTAGTTGTGGAGAACACTGGGATACAGGGTTGCAAACTGGAAAGTATTGAAGTAGATAAGGAGGATGTGCTAGATATTCTTGAGGGTTTGAAGTTAGATAAGTCCCCTGGGCCGGACGGAATTTAACCTAGGATTCTCTGGGAGGTGAGAGAGGCGATTGCAGAGCCTCTGGCTCTGATCTTCAGGTCGTCGTTGGTTACGGGTATAGTGCCGGAAGACTGGAGGATAGCGAATGTGGTCCCATTGTTCAAGAAGGGGAATAGAGACTTTCCGGGGAATTATAGGCCGGTGAGTCTTACTTCTGTTGTGGCCAAAGTATTGGAGAGAATTATTAGGGATAGGATTTATAGTTATTTGGAGAGAAATGAATTGATTGGGGATAGTCAGCATGGTTTTGTGAAGGGTAGGTCGTGCCTTACTAACCTTATTGAGTTTTTTGAAAAAGTGACCAAAGAGGTGGATGGGGGTAAGGCAGTTGATGTGGTATATGTGGACTTTAGTAAGGCGTTCAATAAGGTGGCCCGGAAGGCTTCTGCAGAAAATGCAGATGTATGGGATTGAGGGTGATTTAGCTAATTGGATTAGGAATTGGCTAGCAGATAGAAGACAGAGGGTGGTGGTTGATGGAAGTTATTCATCGTGGAGTTCGGTTACAAGTGGTGTACCTCAGGGATCTGTTTTGGGGCCCCTGCTGTTTGTAATTTTTATAAATGATCTGGATGAGGGTACTGAAGGATGATTAGTAAATTTGAGGATGACAGCAAAGTCGGAGGAGTGGTAGATAGTGAAGAGGGGTGTTATAGTTTGCAGAGAGACTTGGACAAGTTGCAGAGCTGGGCCGAGAGGTGGCAAATGGAGTTTAATGTGGAAAAGTGTGAGGTAATTCACTTTGGCAGGAATAACAAATGTGTAGAGTATAGGGCTAATGGTAGGACTCTTAATAGTGTTGATGAACAGAGGGATCTTGGTGTATATACACACAGATCCCTGAAAGTTGGCAATCAAGTCTATAAGGTTGTTAAGAAGGCATATGGAGTCTTAACTTTTATTGGTAAGGGGATTGAATTTCGGAGCCGCAACGTCATGTTGCAACTGTACAAAACTCTAGTGCGGCCGCACTTGGAGTATTGTGTGCAGTTCTGGTCCCCGCATTATAAGAAAGATGTGGAGGCATTGGAGAGGGTACAGAGGAGGTTTACCAGGATGTTGCCTGGTATGGAGGGCAGGTCTTATGAGGAGAGGCTGAGGGATTTGAGGTTGTTTTCGTTAGAAAGAAGGCGGCTAAGAGGAGACCTTATTGAAACATATAAGATGATTAGAGGTTTAGATAGGGTGGACAGTGATAGCCTTTTTCCTAGGATGGAGAAAGCTAGCACGAGGGGACATAGCTTTAAATTAAGGGGTGGTAGTTATAGGACGGATGTCAGAGGTAGGTTCTTTACCCAGAGGGTGGTAAGGGTATGGAATGCCCTGCCTGCGGCAGTTGTAGATGCGCCAAGTTTGGTGGCGTTTAAGAGGTTAGTAGATAAGTTTATGGACAAAAAGGGAATGGTTTAGTTTGGAGGGTCATTGCTTTTTCCTAATTGGTCGGCGCAACATCGAAGGCCGAAGGGCCTGTTCTGCGCTGTAATGTTCTATGCTGTTTGTAATTTTTATAAATGATCTGGATGAGGGTATTTAGGGAAAGATTAGTAAATTTGCGGATGACACCAAAGTCGGAGGAGTGGTAGATAGTGAAGAAGGGTGTTCTAGTTTGCAGAGAGACTTGGACAAGTTGCAGAGCTGGGCCGAGAGGTGGCAAATGGAGTTTAATGTGGAAAAGTGTGAGGTAATTCACTTTGGCAGGAATAACGAATGTGTAGATATAGGGCTAATGGTAGGACTCTTAATAGTGTTGATGAACAAAGGGATCTTGGTGTATATGTGCATAGATCCCTGAAAGTTGGCAAACAAGTCGATAAGGTTGTTAAGAAGGCATACGAAGTCTTAGCTTTTATTGGTAGGGGGATTGAATTTTGGAGCCACAATGTCATGTTGCAACTGTACAAAACTCTAGTGCTGCCGCACTTGGAGTATTGCGTACAGTCCTGGTCCCAGCATTATAAGAAAGGTGTGGAGGCATTGGAGAGGGTACAGAGGAGATTTACCAGGATGTTGTTTGGTATGGGGGGGCAGGTCTTATGAAGAGAGGCTGAGGGATTTGAGGTTGTTTTCGTTAGAAAGAAGGCGGCTATGTGGAGACCTTATTGAAACATATAAGATGATTAGAGGTTTAGATAGGGTGGACAGTGATAGCCTTTTTCCTAGGATGGAGAAAGCTAGCACGAGGGGACATAGCTTTAAATTAAGGGGTGGTAGTTATAGGACGCATATCAGAGGTAGGTTCTTTACCCAGAGGGTGGTAAGGGTATGGAATGCCCTGCCTGCTGCAGTTGTAGATGCACCAAGTTTGGTGGCGTTTAAGAGGCTAGTAGATAAATTTATGGATGAAAAGGGAATGGTTTAGGTTAGAGGGTCATTGCTTTTTCTTAATTGGTCGGCGCAGCATCAAAGGCCGAAGGGCCTGTTCTGCGCTGTAATGTTCTATGTTCTATGATTAGATAGGGTGGATAATGAGAGCCTTTTTCCTCGGATGGAGATGGATAGCACGAGGGGACACAGCTTTAAATTAAGGGGTGGTAGTTATAGGATAGATGCTAGAAGTGGGTTCTTTACTCAGAGGGTCGTAAGGGCATGGACTGCCCTGCCTACAGCAGTTGTGGACTCGTCAAGTTTAAGGGTGTTCAAATGGTCAGTGGACAGGCATATGGATGGCATTAGAATAGTTTAGGATAGAGGATCATAAAATTGGTACATTGGTCGGCGCAACATCGAGAGCCAAAGGGCCTGTACTGTGCTGTAATGTTCTATGTTCTATGATGTGGAGAATCCAGCGTTCGACTGGGGTAAACACACTAAGAAGTCTCACAACACCAGGTTAAAATCCAACAGGTTTATCTGGTAGCAAAAGCCACTAGCTTTCGGAATGCTTGCTGCTGTTTTGTCAGGTAAGTGGAAGTTCTGTTCACAAACATAGAACATAGAACATTACAGCGCAGAACAGGCCCTTCGGCCTTTGATGTTGCGCCGACCAATTATGAAAAAAGCAATGACCCTCCAAACTAAACCATTCCCTTCTCTTCCATAAACCTATCAACTAACCTCTTAAACGCCACCAAACTTGGCTCATCTACAACTGCCGCAGGCAGGGCATTCCACTCCCTAACCACTCTCTGGGTTAAGAGGGCATATAAAGACTCAAACTGTAATGTTCTATGTTCTATGATTAGATAGGGTGGATAGTGAGAGCCTTTTTCCTCGGATGGAGATGGATAACACGAGGGTACATAGCTTTAAATTAAGGTTTAGTAGTTATAGGACAGATGCTAGAGGTGAGTTCTTTACTCAGAGGGTAGTGAGGGTGTGGAATGCCCTGCCTGCAGCAGTTGTGGACTCGTCAAGTTTAAGGGTGTTCAAATGGGCAGTGGACAGGCATATGGATAGCATTGGAATAGTTTAGGATAGAGGATCATAAAATTGGTTATATTGGTCGGCGCAACATGGAGAGCCAAAGAACCTGTACTGCACTGTAATGTTCTATGCTCTATCTGCCAAAGTCTTCTCATGTCCTCTTCTAGCTCTTCTTAACTCACTCTTCAACTCCCTCCTGGCTAATTTATACCTCTCCAGTGCCCTAACTGAGCCTTCATGTCTCATCTTTATATGAGCCTCCTTTTTTCTTTTCACCAGTGAACCAACTTCCTTAATACACCACGGTTCCCTCGCTCTACCACTTCCTCCCTGCCTGACTACTCTTCACCAGTTCCTTAGTACACCACGCTGCCCTTTTTTTTTTAAAAACCCCTAAGCTCATCCCAATTGCCCGCATTTGGCCCATATCCCTTCTATATCCATTGTACCCATGCAACTAAATGCTTTTTAAAATATAAATTTATACCCACCTCTACTATTATCTCTGGCAGCTTGTTCCAGACATTCATCACCCATTGTGTGAAAAAATTCCCCCTCTCGACACTTTGGTATCTCTCCCCTTAAACCTATGCCCATAGGTTTTAGGCTCCCCTACCTTTGGGAAAAGATATTGACTATCTATCTTGTCTATGCCCCTCATTATTTGATAGACTTCTATAACACAGAACATTACAGCGCAGTACAGGGCCTTTGGCCCTCGATGTTGTGCCAACCAGTGGAACCAATCTAATGTCCCTCCAACCTAAACTTTTCCAATGTTATCCATATGCCTATCCACTGACCATATGAACGCTCTTAAAGTTGGTGAGTCCACAATTGCTGCAGGCAGGGCATTCCACGCTCTTACTACCCTCTGACATCAGTCCTATAACTACCACGCCTTAATTTAAAGCTATGTCCCCTCGTGTTAGCCATCATCATTCGAGGAAAAAGGCTCTCACTGTCCATTATATCTAACTCTCTGATCATCTTGTATGTCTCAATTAGGTCACCTCTTAACCTTCTCTCTAATGAAAATAACCTCAAGTTCCTCAGCCTTTCCTCATAAGACCTTCCCACCATACCAGGCAATATCTTGGTAAACCTTGTCTGCACCCTTTCCAATGCCTCCATATCTTTCTTATAATGCACCAACCAGAACTGTACGCAATACTCCAAGTGCGGCCGCACCAGAGTTTTGTACACTTGCAATATGACCTCATGGCTCCGAAATTCAATCCCTCTACCAATAAAATCTAACACACTATATGCCTTCTCAACAACATTATCAACCTGGGTGCCAACTTTTAGGGAACTATGCACATGTACACCAAGATCTCTCTGCTCGTTGACACTATTAAGAATCCTTCCATTAGTCCTATATTCTGTACTCCTATTACTCTTACCAAAGTGAATCACCTCACATTTTTCCATATTAAACTCCATCTGCCACCTCTCAGCTCAACTCTGTGTCCTATCCATGTCCCTCTGCAAACTGTAACATCCATCCTCACTATCTACAACTCCACTGACTTTGATGTCATCAGCAAATTTATTAACCCATCCTTCTACACCCTCATCTAGGTCATTTATAAAAATGACAAACAACAGTGACCCCAAAACAGATCCCTGAGACACACCACTTGTAATTGGATTCCAGGTTGAATACTTCCCATCAAGTACCACCCTCTGTCTTCCATCAGCCCTTAAATTCCTATGCTCCAGAGAAAAAAGTCCCTGTCTATTCAGCCTCTCCTTATAACTCAATCCATCAAGTCCCAGGAGCATCTTAGTAAACCTTTTCTGCACTCTTTCTAGTTTAATAATATCCTTTCTATAACAGGGTGACCAGAATTGCACACAGTATTCCAAGTGTGGCCTTACCAATATCTTGTACAAGGCACTCTTTGCTTTCTGTTACTTAATCAATCCTTTATCCATGCTAATACATTACCCATAATACTATGCATCATTATCTTATGCAGCAGTTTTTGGTGCAGCACCTTGTCAAATGCATTCTGGAAATTCAGAGACACCACATCCACAGGTTTCCCATTGTCCACTGCGCATGTAATGTTCTCGAAGAATTCCACCAAAGCAGTCAAACATGACCTGCCCTTCATGAGCCCATGCCACGTTCATCAATGGGACAATTTATATCCAGATGTCTTGCTATTTCTTCCTTGATGACAGATTCAAGCATTTTCCCTATTACAGGAGTTAAGTTAATTGACCAACAGTTACCTGCCTTTTGCTATCTCCTTTTTCAAAAAGTGGCATCACATATTTGATGTTTTCCAATCCGCAGGAACCATCCCAGAGTCCAGTGAATTTTGGTAAATTACCATTAGTACATTTTCTATTTCTCCTGCCATCTCTTTTAGTACCCTATGATGCATTCCATCAGAATCAGGAGACTTGTCTACCTTTAGCCCCCATTAATTTGCCCAACATTATCTCTTTCGTGATAATGATAATTTTTATGTTCTCTCCTGCCATGTCCTCCTGTCATAGAACATAGAACACTACAGCACAAACAGGCCCTTCGGCCCACAAGTTGTGCCGAACACATCAAAACCTACCCAGCCATAGACCTATCTATAACCCCCAATCCCATTGGATCCCATATACTCATCCAGAAGTCTTTTAAAAGACCCCAGCGAGTTCGCCTCGACCACCACCGACGGCAGCCGATTCCATTCACTCACCACCCTCTGAGTGAAAAACTTTCCCCTAGCATCCCCTCTGTACTTGCTTCCCTGCACCTTAAATCTGTGCCCTCTCGTCGCGACCATTTCAGCCCTGGGAAATAGTCTCTGAGAGTCCACCCTATCTATTCCTCTCAACATCTTGTAAACCTCTATCAGGTCGCCTCTCAACCTTCGTCTCTCCAGGGAGAACAGTCCCAGCTCCCTCAACCTGTCTTCATAAGGCATGCCTCCCAATCCAGGCAACATCCTTGTAAATCTCCTCTGCACCCTTTCAATAGCTTCCACGTCCTTCCTATAGTGAGGCGACCAGAACTGCGCACAGTACTCCAAGTGTGGTCTGACAAGGGTCCTATAAAGCTGCAGCATTACCTCCTGACTCCTGAACTCAATCCCTCGATGAATGAAGGCCAGTACACCGTAAGCTTTCTTAACCACATCCTCCACCTGGGAGGCCGATTTGAGAGTCTTATGGACCCGGACCCCAAGATCCCTCTGCTCTTCCACACAGCTAAGACTCCTACCTTTGATAGTGTACTCATTCATCCCGTTGGATCTGCCAAAATGGACCACAACACATTTATCCGCGTTGAAGTCCATCTGCCACTTCTCCGCCCAGTCTTGCATCCTGTCGATGTCATGCTGCAACTTCTGACATCCCTCCAGACCATCCACAACACCACCGACCTTCGTGTCATCGGCGAACTTACTCACCCATCCCTCCACTTCCTCATCCAGGTCATTTATGAAAATGACAAACAGCAAGGGTCCTAGAACAGATCCCTGGGGCACTCCACTGGTGACCGACCTCCATGCAGAAAAAGAGCCATCCACAACCACCCTCTGCCTTCTGCAGGCAAGCCAGTTCTGGATCCACAAGGCCAAAGCCCCTTGGATCCCATGGCCTCTCACCTTCTCAAGAAGTCTTGCATGTGGGACCTTGTCAAATGCCTTGCTGAAGTCCATGTACACCACGTCCACTGCTCTTCCTTCGTCAATGTGTTCAGTCACATTTTCGAAGAACTCAATTAAGCTCGTAAGGCACGACCTGCCTTTTACAAAACCATGTTGACTATTTCTAATCAACCTAAACTTCTCCAAATGCTCGTAAATCTTGTCCCTCAGAAGCCTCTCCATCAGCTTACCAACCACTGAGGTCAGACTCACCGGTCGGTAATTTCCAGGACTATCCCTGTTCCCTTTCTTGAAAATAGGGACCACATCCGCAATCCTCCAATCCTCCGGAACCTCTCCCGTCTCCATCGACGACGCAAAGATCATCGCCAGGGGCTCTGCAATGACATCCCTCACCTCCCACAATAACCTGGGGTACATCCCATCTGGTCCCGGAGACTTGTCTATCTTGATAGCATTTAAAAGTTCTAACACATCCGCTTCCTTAATATCTACATACTCAATCTTTTCAGTCTGCCGCAAACTTGTAGTGCATCCTCCCAGATCACTTTCCACCGTGAATACTGAGGCAAAGTACTCATTAAGCACCTCTGCCATTTCTTCCGGTTCCATACAGACTTTTCCCCCTTCACCTTTTATAGGTCCTATCCCTTCTCTTCTCATCCTTTTACTTTTCACATATTTGTAGAAGGCCTTGGGATTCTCCTTAATCCTACCAGCCAAGGCCTTCTCATGACCCCTTCTGGCTCTCCTAATTTCCTTTTTAAGCTCTCTTCTATAAGCCTTATACTTCTCTAGATCCCCAACATCTCCTAGCTTTTTGAACCTTTTATACACCTTTCTTTTCTTCCTGACTATGTTCACCACTGCTTTCGTGCACCACGGTTCCCGCGTCCTACCAAATCCTCCTTGTCTCACCGGAACGTTGTCGTGCAGAGCTCCAGACAAGCATTCCTTGAATATCTGCCACCTTCCTTCTGTGCTTTTCCCCAAGAACACCTCCTTCCAGTTTATTCGCCCCAACATCTGCCTGATGTCTTCATATTTCCCCTTATTCCAGACAAACACCTTCCTAGCCTGCCTGATCCTATCCTTTTCCAATGCAAGGGTGAAGGAGATAGAATTATGATCTCCATCCCCAAGATGCTCTCCTACTGAGAGATCCATCACCTGTCCTGGTTCATTAGCTAGTACCAGGTCCAGTACAGCCTCTCCTCTCATAGGCTTGTCCACGTGCTGTGTCAGGAAATCCTCCTGAACACACCTAACAAACTCCTCCCCAACCAAACCCCTTACCCTTGGGATATTCCAGTCGATGTTTGGGAAATTGAAGTCTCCCATTAATTTTTGGCATGTTATTTGTGTTTTCCATCGTGAAGACCAACAAAATACCTGTTCAAAGCTTCAGCCATTTTCTCATTTACAGTTATTAAATCCCCCTTCTCATCCTCTAAAGGACCAGTGTTTACTTTTGCCACTTTTTATTATTTTATATATTTGTAGAAACTTTTGCTGTCTGTTTTTATATTCTGAGCTAGTTTACTCTTATAATTGATCTTACCTTTCTTTATAGCTTTTCTTGTGGCTTTCTGCTGACCTTTAAAGATTTGTCAATCCTCTCGGTTCCCATTAATCTTTGTCACTTTGTGTGTGCAATTTTTTTCAATTTGATATCCTCCTTATTTTATTTAGATATCCTTGGCTGATTATCTCTTTTTCTGCAGTCCTTCCTTATCACTGATATATACTTTTGCTGAGCACTGTGGAAGATCGCTTTGAAAGTCCTCCACTATTACTCAATTGTCCCACCATAAAGTTTTTGCTCCCAGTCTACCTTAGCCAACTTCTTCCTCATCCCCTTGTAGTCTCCTTTGTTTAAGCACAAGACACTGGTATTGTATTTTATCTTCTAGCAATGACGCAGCAGCGCTAACCATTGTGCTGTTCATAAATGCATGAGATTGGGGGTAATATATTGGCATGAATTCAGAATTGGTTAGCAGACAAGAAACAAAGAGCAAAGATAAATGGATCTGTGTTGAAATGGCAGGCGATGACTAGAGGGGTCCTGCAAGGATCCGTGGTTGGATCCCAGCAATTCATAAGATACATCAATAATTTGGATGAGGGAACCAAAAGTAATATTTCTAATTTTGGTAATGACACAAAACTTGATGGAAATGTGAGTGTGAGAAGAATGTTAAGAGGCTTCAAGGTAACTTGATTGAGCAAATATATGGCAGAATATTATCTGAATGGTGCTAGATTGGGAAATACTTTATACACTAGTACAGCAAGCAATTGGAAAGACAAACGGTATGTTGGCAAGAGGTCTTTTGAGTACAAAAGCAAGGATGATTTACTGCAGCTGTACAGGGATTTGGTGAGATGAAACCTGGAATCTTTATCCAAAAAAGGATATATTTGTCATTGAAGAAGTGCAGTGAAGATTTACGAGACTAATTCCTGGGGTGGCAAGATTGTCATTTGGGGAGAGATTGGGGCGACTGGGCTGATTTCACTGGAATTTAGAAGAATGAGGCTGTGGAGGCCAATTCACTGAATATATTTAAGAAAGAAATGGATAAGATTTCTAGACACTAAAGGTGTGAAAGGGTATTGGGAGAGAGTCCATAGGTATGGCATTGAGAAAGAGCATCAGCCATGACCATGTTGAATGGTGAAGCAGGCTCAATTGGCCGAATGGCCAATTGTATGTTTCTTCTTGACAATTCAAAATTGAGGGCTCTGCGAACTAAATCACAGCTAACACCACAAAATTGCCATCTATATATTTACAAAGTGTACATTAAAGAAAATTCCTCATTCCATCAGTGTCAACTTTGGAAGAAGCAAACAATTTAAATAGAACTTTGCATCATGGTAAAAAAAAATCAGAAACAAGTAAGTATTAAATGTGGTTACTTCCAAATGGCTAGAAAGTGGCCCAACCTCACTTAGCAACACTACTGTATGATGCACTTGAACTCTTTTTAACATTTGGGGAAGTGCAGATAACATGATGCTGTTAGCAGATTTTTGAGATTAGATTAGAATTTAAAATCCATTGAAAATAATGTATAAATCAAAATTCTCAAAATTCTACTCCTTGACAAAATGTTACAAAGCAGTTATGAACTATTAAGTAAATTTAAATTACTTTTATTAAACACACTGGATACAAATGTATAAATTCACTAATTTTGAGTGAAAACTGTTTTCCTCTACCTGAATTTGTGCTCTGTTTCCAGCTGTAATGTTTGAAATAGTCCAACAAGCTTCTTTCCTTATGGATTCTTTTGGACTACTTAATAAATGTAGAAGACATGGCAAAGCTGAACAATTTAATATGACCTGGACAGAACAAAAATTAAGCCACTAAACACAATTTTGCAATTGAGTGCAACAATGTTACAGTATTTTGCTTCAATAATTTTCCAAACAATCCATCTCTACATTAAAAAGGAACAAGTTTCTGCAAACTAAAACTTAAGGGGATCAACTTTATTAAAATGCCTTTTAGAGAGTTTCTATTATATTAACTAACCGTGAAAAACATCAGATTATTTTAAACCAGAGCCAATAGAGATAATAACTGATTTACAATTAACTCCAAACATATGCGTCAGTGATGCAGTTACCTGTGTCTGGATATCATCACCTGTAACTATGTTACCCACAGCTCTTAATGCTGGTGATGCAACTTTGTAGTCATTATGCCTGTGAGGGTATTTACAAAAACGCCCATCAGAAATTATACATCCAACATATTTCATTTAATAGTATTTCATATTAGTCACAGCAGACAATTTTAATGTAGTTTGTTTAAAAAAATCATAGATTAATTGTTTTAAACATATTCCCAAAGTAGAGGGAGCACAGCATAGCACTTTGGTGTTCCAACAATGCAAACATTAACAATCTAGAAGTCATTTCAGGACGTAGAAACTGCCAACTCCTGTACTTTTGAAGATGTTGAGGAGAGAGTTATTGTTTCAGTGTAAAGCATTCATAACCCAGATCTGATCCAAATTGGTAGTGGTAAAGGCATAGAAACAGGCCATCTACTTTGATATGACACAGATGTAGAAGGGGAGATATTAATGAAAAAAACATGAAAATTCATAAAATATACCTTTACAAACCTAAGCAGAATTTTGAAACTTTAAACTGATGAAAGTGCAATAAATCAGTGAACAATTGTTAACTACCAAAATTGTGTTTTTTCTAACTTAAAGCTTTGTCCATCAATTGATGCTCAAGTTAGTAGCCAAAACCCTGCAACTTATGAAAAGGTTTAAAATTGACCTCTTTGCACCCAATCATGACCATAAAAGATATAAGGAATACTACCTCTGTGCAAATATACTTACATTAAGAGCTCCACCAATCGTCTGCAAACCCCAGAGTCGATAACAGCCTGAATTTTTTCATTGGGTCCATCTGACAGATAAGATAATGCCCAACAAGCATCTGCAAGCAAGTCAGGATCACTGCTGAACAGTAGCCTAGATAACACAGGTAAACAGGGAGATACCTGCAAGAATGAAAAAGCGATCTTTATATTTGGCATTTCACAAATTAACAGTGAAGACTTAAACTTAATAACTTGAAACTTCTGATCCGCACAGAATTGTGTTCTGATTGTTACACATTTGCCTCATCTGGAAATTTTGCTTAACTGCAAAAACAATGTAACAGAGGATATTTACCTTCTCAAAATCAGGTGGTGGATTTTTGCCTCTGCATAGGTTGGACAGTGCCCAGACAGCATTTCTTGTCATTGTGAGTCTGTTAGATTTTGTCAATAACCTAAAACAAAGGATAAACACAAAACAAGCACAAAATGCTCATAGATGTTTGTACAAAATTCAATATATAATCAGATTATCACAAATAAACTACATGCTGTAGACAAAACCACTTTATATAATTTTAACTGGAAAAGAAAGTTTTAAACTTAGAAATAGATGCATTAAGAAACTAATTAACAACCACCTAGCTTTTTACATATTAACACTAATACTTTAACATGTGCTCTTCATTTTCACCCATCCCCTCAACTGTTACAAGTACGTTAAATCCTGGTCAACGACATAGTTGAGTGCACAGTATACAATTATTAATTGTCAATAACCATTATTCTATATGCCACTGAACTAAATTTGCACTCCAACTTTCGACACTTCAGTTTGATAGACTTTGCCCTGAAGAGCGTACACAACCTTTCTCCTTCTTATCCACTGTTGGTGAAACTGACATTCAGATAATTAAGAAAATCTCTTGAAAATAAAAATACTTACTGTAACAAAGGTGGAAGAATTGCACAGTGGAGGACGAAGTCCCTGCATACTGCACTGTCACCTGCAATGTTTCCCAAAGCCCAAACAGCCTAGAAAAGAATTTTAAATTTTAAAGCACATATAGATATTTCAAGTTAAAATTAATCTAATTCAACGCAACTGTAAAACTAAACCATTAGCCTGTTGTTCATTCCCACAAAAGATATAAAGGACTGAAGAGAATGTCTTAAACTATTTAGTCCGAAAGCATAAGATCCCTGCACACCACACTTTAGGATTTCAAGGCTTAGAAAAGGGTGAAGAGCTTTACAAAAATGGTATTACAGATGAGACTTTCCTTCGGCCCACGAGTTGTGCAGATCACATCTACTAATCCACAGACCTATCTATAACCCCCTATCCTATTCTTTTCCATATACTCATCCAGAAGTCTCTTAAAAGACCCCAGTGAGTTTGCCTCAACAACCTCCGATGGCAGTCAGTTCCATTCACTCACCGTCCTCTGAGTGAAAAACCTACCTCTGACATCTCCTTTGTATTTGCTTCCTTGCACCTTAAATCTGTGTCCTCTGGTAGTGACCATTTCAGCTCGGGGAAATAGTCTCTGAGGTCCACCCTATCTATCCCTCTCAACATTTTATAAACCTCTATCAGATCGCCTCTCAACCTACGTCTCTCCAGTGAGAAGAGTCCCAGCTCCCTCAACCTATCTTCATAAGGCCTGCCTCCCAATCCAGGCAGCATCCTTGTAAATCTCCTCTGAACTCTCTCAATAGCCTCTACATCCTTCCTATAATGAGGCGACCAGAACTGCGCACAATACTCCAACTGGGGTCTGACAAGAGTCTTATAGAGCTGCATCATTACCTCCTGACTCCTAAACTCTATTCCTCGATTAATGAAGGCCAGTACACCGTACGCCTTCTTGACCACTTCCTCCACCTGCGAGGCCGATTTAAGAGTCCTATGGACCCGGACCCCGAGATCTTTCTGCTCTACAACACAGCTAAGACTCCTACCCCTTATATTGTACTCCTTCATCCCATTATTCCTGCCAAAATGGACCACTACACATTTATCTGAGTTGAAGTCCATCTGCCACTTCTCCGCCCAGTCTTGCATTCTGTCTATGTTCCGCTGCAACTTTTGGCATCCCTCCAGACCATCCACAACACCACCGATCTTTGTATCGTTGGCGAACTTGCTAACCCATCCCTCCACTTTCTCATCCAGGTCATTTATGAAAATGACAAACAGCAGGGGTCCCAGAACAGATCCCTGGGGCACTCCACTGGTTACCGACTTCCATGCAGAACAAGACCCAGCCACAACCACTCTCTGCCTTCTGCTGGCAAGCCAGTTCTGGATCCATGAAGCCAAAGCCCCTTGGATCCCATGCCCTCTCACCTTTTCCAGAAGCCTTGCACGTGGGACCTTATCAAACGCCTTACTAAAGTCCATGTACACTACGTCCACCGCCCTTCCTTCGTCAATGTGTTCAGTCACATTTTCGAAGAACTCAACTAGGCTCGTAAGGCATGACCTGCCCTTGACAAAACCATGCTGACGATTTCTAATCAGTCCAAACTTCTCCAAATGTTCATATATCTTATCCCTCAGAAGCCTCTCCATCAGCTTACCAACCACTGAAGTCAAACTCACCGGACTATCCCTGTTCCCTTTCTTAAAGATATGAACCACATCCGCAATCCTCCAGAACCTCTCCCGTTTCCATGGACGACGCAAAGATCATCGCCAGGGGCTCTGCAACCACTTCCCTCATCTCCCACAATAACCTGGGGTACATCCCATCCGGTCCCGGAGACTTGTCTATCTTGATAGAATTTAACAGGTCTAACACATCCACTTTCCTAACATCCACATACTCAATCTTTTCCATATGCCTCAAACCTGCAGTGCAATCTCCCAGTTCACTTTCCACTGTGAATACCGACGCAAAGTACTCGTTAAGCACCTCTGCCATTTCTTCCGGATTCACCCAGACTTTTCCCCCTTCACCTTTTATAGGTCCTATCCCTTCTCTTCTTGTCCTTTTACTTTTCACATATTTGTAGAAGGCCTTGAGATTCTCCTTAATCTTACCTGCCAAGGCCTTCTCAGACCCCTTCTGGCTCTCCTAATTTCCTTTTTAAGTTCCCTTCTACACACCTTATACTCCTCTAGATCCCTAACATCCCCTAGCTCTCTGAACATTTTATATACCTTTTTTCCTTCCTAACTAGGTTCACCACTACCTTCGCGCACCACAGTTCCTGCGTCCTACCAGAACCTCCTTGACTCCTCGGAACGTTGTCTTGCAGTGCCCAAGACAAACATTCCTTGAAAAACCACCACTTTCCTTCTGTACTCTTCCCCAAGAACACCTCCTTCCAGTTTATGCGTCCAATTACCTGCCTAATGTTTTCATATTTCCCCTTACTCCAGACATACACCTTTCTAGCCTGCCTGATCCTATCTCTTTCCACCGCTATCGTGAAAGAGATAGAATTATGATCTCCATTCCCAAGATGCTCACCTACCGTGAGATCCGACACCTGCCCTGGCTCATGAGCAAGCACCAGGTCAAGTACAGCCTCTCCTCTTGTAGGCTTTTCCATGTACTGTGTCAGGAAACCTTCCTGAACACACCTTACAAACTCCACACCATCCAAACCCCTTACCCTTGAGATATTCCAGTCGATGTTTGGAAAATTGAAATATCCCATCACGACAACCCTGTTATTTCTACATCTGTCTAGGATCTGTTTCCCTACCTGCCCCTCAAGTTCTCTGTTGCTATTGGGCGGCCTATAAAATACACCCAGCAAAGTTATCGAGCCTTTGGTGTTCCTAACTTCCACCCATAGAGACTCCGTAGACAATCCCTCCCCGTCTTCTACCTTCTCTACAGCCACGACACTGTCCCTGATCAACAGTGCCACACCACCTCCTCTTTTGCCCCCAACCCTGTCCCTCCTGAAACACCTGAATCCCAGCTCTGGATGTTGTGCCGAACTTTGTCCCAAACCAATATCAAGCCATCCCACTCCCTATCATTCTGGTGTACTCCATATGCCTATCTGGTGTCCGTTTGAAAATTCCTAAAGTATTCGACTCCACTATCACAGCAGGCAGTCTATTCCACACCCCAACTACTCTTTGAGTAAAGAACCTACCTCGAACATCCCTCCTATATCTCCCACCTTGAACCATATAGTTATGCCCCCTAGTAAAAGCTACATCCACCCGAGGAAATAGTTTCTGAATGTCCACTCTATTTATCCCCTTCATGACTTGGAAGAGGGGGTAGGTGGTGTGATCAGCAAATTTGCTGATGACACTAAGATGATTGGATTGGCGGGTACTGAGGAGCAGTGCCTGACAATACAACATGACATAGATAGGCTGGTAGATTGGGCAGATAGATGGCAAATGGAATTTAATCCGGATAAATGCGAGGTGATGCATTTTGGCTGGAATAACATAGAGGGGAGTTATAGGATAAAAGCTAAAACTATCCGGAGTATAGAGATGCAGAGAGACCTGGGGGTGCAGGTTCACAGGTCTCTGAAGGTGTCAGTACAGGTGGAGAATGTGGTAAAAAAAGCGTATGGTATGTTAGCCTTCATAGGAAGGGGTATAGAATACAAGAGTAGGAGTCTGATGTTGCAGGTGAATAGAACGTTGGTTAGGCCTCATTGGTTAGGTCCAGTTCTGGTCGCCGTACTACAGGAAGGATGTAGAGGTCCTGGAGAGAGTGCAGAGGAGATTTACCAGGATGCTGCCTGGTATGGAAGGGCTGTCTTACGAGGAAAGATTGAAAACACTGGGGTTGTTTTCCCTTGAAAGACGTCGGCTGAGAGGGGATCTTTTAGAGGTATATAAGATTATGAGGGGTATAGATAGAGTAAATGGTGGTAAGCTTTTTCCACCATTAGAAATGGATAGAACGAGGGGTCACGGGCTCAGGGTGAGGGGGGCTATGTATAAGACGAATATTAGAGGCCAGTTTTTCACACAAAGGGTAGTGGGGGTGTGGAATGCACTGCCGAGTAAGGTGGTGGGAGCAGGCACGCTAGGGTTGTTTAAGGGTCTCTTGGACAGCCACATGAGCGGTCTGCAGATAGAGGGATATAGCAGGACTGTTTGAATATCGGGAGGACCAAATAGTAGTAGACTATCTTTTAGTTTCGTCTCGGGAATGTCTTAGTTTTTTTTTAGCATGTTTAATTAAGTCTTATTTGTTTCCGCAGGCAATTCGGTCCACCTTGTTGACCAACAAGGGGCATGCATGTGGCATGTCGTGCGAGAGCTGCTCTTGGAAGTTGCTTCACGTCGTCAGTGTATGCTTAAACTGGACCATCTGATGGGCAACATGACAGCTCAGAGACTATCGCTGTTGCTGTGCTGACACATGGATTTGGGCCTGTGTCTGCGGGAGTTTGCGCGTTCTCCCCGTGGTTGCGTGGGTTTCCTCCGGGTGCTCCGGTTTCCTCCCACATCCCAAAAATGTGCTCTTAGGCTGATTGGGTAACAAATTGTCCCTATATTGGTCCCTATATGGGAATCTTCAACAATAGGCATAGCCTGAAGACAAGGATATGTCATTAGGACGTTAGGACGGCGGTGTGGGCTCGTTGGGCCGAACGGCCTATTTCCCGTGCTGTGTTGCTCTTTGTTTTTTGTTCATCATCTTATAAACCTCTATTAAGTCGCCTCTCATCCTCCTCTGCTCTGAAGAGAAAAGCCCTAGCTTCCTCAACTTTTCCTCATTAAGACCCACCCTTCAAACCAAGTTCATATGTTACACAGCAGTATTCAGCAGCATTCTGTAAAATGTCAAAGCAGAAACAAGATTCAGTCAGCTGAAGCCTAAGAAAGCCAGCCACGTCAGAAATCCAGAGCTCTTTTAAAAGGGCATCCCAATCCGATCCCTGGCTTGGATCACTGTCTGTGTGGAGTCTGCATGCTCTCCCTGTGTCCACGATGGTTTTCTCTGGATGCTCTGTTTCAACAAACAAAGAACAAAACAGCATGGGAAACAGGCCCTTCGGCCCAACGAGCCACAATCCGAAAGATGTGCAGGTTAGGTGCATTGGCCATGCTAAATTAAGGAATACTTAGATGGGCACATGAACAGAATGGGAATGGAGGGGTATAGAAAACTGATTTAAAATGGGGATCACGAGCCTTGGGAGTCCCTGCGAAGTGTGTAAATAGATGATGATATTGATGTACTAACGAGGGGCGTACACGCGATGGGTTGTGAGAGGGCTGCTCTTGGATTTTTTTCGACAGTATCCTAGTGCTTCACATTGTTAGTGTACGCTTGACCTGGACCATTTGGTGGGCAACACGACAGCTCAGTGACTATTGCTGTGCTGTGCAGATACATGGATTTGGGCCTGTGTCTGTGGGAGTTTGCGCATTCTCCCCGTGCTTGCGTGGGTTTTCTCCGGGTGCTCCGGTTTCCTCCCACATCCCAAGATGTGCTCTTAGAACATAGAACAATACAGCACAAACAGGTCCTTTGTCCCACGAGTTGCGCCGATCACATCTACCAATCCACAGACCTATCTATAACCCCCTATCCTATTCTTTTCCAAATACTCATCCAGAAGTCTCTTAAAAGACCCCAGTGAGTTTGCCTCAACAACCTGCAATGGCAGTCAGTTCCATTCACTCACCACCCTCTGAGTGAAAAACCTACCCCTGACATCTCCTTTGTATTTGCTTCCCTGCACCTTAAATCTGTGTCCTCTCGTAGTGACCATTTCAACTTGGGGAAATAGTCTCTGAGAGTCCACCCTATCTATTCCTCTCAACATTTTATAAACCTCTAACAGATCGCCTCTCAACCTACGTCTCTCCAGTGGGAAGAGTCCCAGCTCCCTCAACCTATTTTCATAAGGCCTACCTCCCAATCCAGGCAGCATCCTTGTAAATCTCCTCTGAACTCTCTCAATAGCCTCTATATCCTTCCTACAATGAGGCGACCAGAACTATGCACAATACTCCAACTGGGGTCTGACAAGAGTCTTATAGAGCTGCATCATTACCTCCTGACTCCTAAACTCTATTCCTCGATTAATGAAGGCCAGTACACCGTACGCCTTCTTGACCACTTCCTCCACCTGCGAGGCCGATTTAAGAGTCCTATGGACCCGGACCCCAAGATCCTTCTACAACACAGCTAAGACTCCTACCCCTTATATTGTACTCCTTCATCCCATTCTTCCTGCCAAAATGGACCACTACACATTTATCCGCATTGAAGTCCATCTGCCACTTCTCCGCCCAGTCTTGCATCCTGTCTATGTCCCGTTGCAACTTTTGGCATCCCCCCAGACCATCCACAACACCACCGATCTTTGTATCGTCGGCGAACTTGCTAACCCATCCCTCCACTTCCTCATCCAGGTCATTTATGAAAATGACAAACAGCAGGGGTCCCAGAACAGATCTCTGGGGCACTCCACTGGTTACTGACCTCCATGCAGAACAAGACCCATCCACAACCACTCTCTGCCTTCTGCCGGCAAGCCAGTTCTGGATCCACGAGGTCAAAGCCCCTTGGATCCCATGCCCTCTTACCTTCTCCAGAAGCCTTGCATGTGGGACCTTATCAAACGCCTTACTAAAGTCCATGTACACTACGTCCACCGCCCTTCCTTCGTCAATGTGTTCAGTCACATTTCTGAAGAACCCAACTAGGCTCGTAAGGCATGACCTGCTCTTGACAAAACCAGGCTAATTGGCAAAACAAATTCTCATAAATTGTCTCAAATTTTGGTTTTTAATCCGTAGATCTATAAACATAGACAGGGATCATGGGTAGAGGTGGGAACATCGGGGTGGCGGCGCAGGCTCGTTGGGCCGAAGGGCCTGTTTCCTGTGCTGTTTTGTTCTTTGTTCTAAATTCCCCCTCAGTGTACCCAAACAGGCATCAGAACGTGGCAACTAGGGGATTTTCACAGTAACTTCATTGCAGTGTGAACATAAACCTGCTTCTGGCCTTATCCTAACTTCCCACTCAGCCAGCTTGACATCATGCTGACATGAATCACTACTGGATTTCAAAAACCAAAACCAATCGAGGTAACCATGCTGTGGGTGCACAGTAAGTGCCATCCCAGGGGCTGAGGAACATGCCTGGGCACTGCCTCTGGCACTCCAGCACTGCATTGCCAAGGCACCCTCTGAGGAGCTCCATTGCAGGCATTCCCCTTAACCATGGAAGAAGGGCCGCCCTTCACTGCATAGGGGAGGTGATGACTCCTTATCTGTGGGCAGTTGGATGGCAGACTAACAAATTTTTAATTTTAATCTCCAAATAAAAGCACCCGCCACTGATCTGAGGAAACCTCCACCCAGACATCGAGACCTTGCACACAGAAGGGCAACTCTCCCATCTCCCTGCCATCCAACTGCCCACAGATAATCCACAGATAAAGGGAACACCACCCCTCCCATGCACAGCAGGGCAGCCCCCTCCCATAGTTAAGGGGAACCCTTGCAATGGAGCTCCTCAGATGGTGGCTTGGCAGTGCAGTGCCAAAGTGCCAGGGGCTGTGCGCAGGCATGTCCCTCACCTCCTGGGATGGCATTTACTTACCTGTACACCTACAGCATAGTCATAAGAACATAAGAAATAGGAGCAGGAGTAGGCCATCCAGGCCCTTGAGCCTGCCCAGCCATTCAATAAGACCATGGCTGATCTGTAGTGGTTCAGTACCACTTTCCCGCTTTCTCCCCGTAACCCTTAATTCCCTTGTCAATTAAAAACCTATCCACTCTTGACTTGAACATATTCAGTGAGGAAGCCTCCACCACCTCATCAGGCAGAGAATTCCAAAGATTCACCCTTTGCATGAGAAATCCCTCCGCAATTCCGATCTGAACTGCACCCCCCCCCCACCATCTAGAGGGCACAGCGATGTGCCCTCTAGTCCTGCTATCTTTGCTAAGTGGGAAGAGTCTCTCAACCTCTACGCTATCCATCCCCTTCATTATGTTGTATGTCTCTATAAGATCCTCTCTCAGCCTTCTAAACTCCAAACAGTACAAACCTAGCCTATTCAGTCTTTCCTCATAATCCAAAGCCCTAATCTCCGGTATCAGCCTAGTAAACCTTCTCTGCACCCCCTCGAATGTGACGACCAAAACTGCACACAGTTCTCCAGCTACGGCCTCACCAGCACCCTATACAGCTGGAACAGAACCTCCCTACTTTCATATTCTATGCCCCTAGCTTATTGAGTTTTTTGAAAAAGTGACCAAAGAGGTGGATGGGGGTAAGGCAGTTGATGTGGTATATATGGACTTTAGTAAGGCGTTCAATAAGGTGGCACATGGAAGGCTTCTGCAGAAAATGCAGATGTGTGGGATTGAGGGTGATTTATTTAATTGGATTAGGAATTGGCTAGCAGATAGAAGACAGAGGGTGGTGGTTGATGGGAGATATTCATCGTGGAGTTCGGTTACTAGTGGTGTACCTCAGGGATCTGTTTTGGGGCCCCTGCTGTTTGTAATTTTTATAAATGATCTGGATGAGGGTATTGAAGGATGGATTAGTAAATTTGCGGATGACACCAAAGTCGGAGGAGTGGTAGATAGTGAAGAGGGGTGTTATAGTTTGCAGAGAGACTTGGACAAGTTGCAGAGCTGGGCCGAGAGGTGGCAAATGGAGTTTAATGTGGAAAAGTGTGAGGTAATTCACTTTGGCAGGAATAACAAATGTGTAGAGTATAGGGCTAATGGTAGGACTCTTAATAGTGTTGATGAACAGAGGGATCTTGGTGTATGTGTGCATAGATCCCTGAAAGTTGGCAATCAAGTCGATAAGGTTGTTAAGAAGGCATACGGAGTCTTAGCTTTTATTGGTAGGGGGATTGAATTTCGGAGCCGCAACGTCATGTTGCAACTGTACAAAACTCTAGTGCGGCCGCACTTGGAGTATTGTGTACAGTTCTGGTCCCCGCATTATAAGAAAGATGTGGAGGCATTGGAGACGGTACAGAGGAGGTTTACCAGGATGTTGCCTGGTATGGAAGGCAGGTCTTATGAAGAGAGGCTGAGAGATTTGAGGTTGTTTTCGTTAGAAAGAAGGCGGCTAAGAGGAGACCTTATTGTAACATATAAGATCATTAGAGGTTTAGATAGGGTGGACAGTGATAGCCTTTTTCCTAGGATGGAGAAAGCTAGCACGAGGGGACATAGCTTTAAATTAAGGGGTGGTGGTTTTAGGACAGATGTCAGAGGTAGGTTCTTTACCCAGAGGGTGGTAAGGGTATGGAATGCCCTGCCTGCGGCAGTTGTAGATGCGCCAAGTTTGGTGGTGTTTAAGAGGTTAGTAGATAATTTTATGGATGAAAAGGGAATGGTTTAGGTTAGAGGGTCACTGCTTGTTCCTAATTGGTCGGTGCAACATCGAAGGCCAAAGGGCCTGTTCTGCGCTGTAATGTTTTATGTTCTATGTTCTAGCTATAAAGGCCAACATTGCATTTGTCTTCTTAATCACCTGCTACACGTGCATACTGTGTTTTTGCGATTCGTGCACAAGGACTCCCAGGTCCTTCTGCACCATTGCATGCTTGGAAAGTGATCTGGGAGGATGCACTACAAGTTTGCGGCAGACTGAAAAGATTGAGTATGTAGATATTAAGGAAGCGGATGTGTTAGAACTTTTAAATGCTATCAAGATAAACAAGTCTCTGGGACCAGATGGGATGTACCCCAGGTTATTGTGGGAGGTGAGGGATGTCATTGCAGAGCCCCTGGCGATGATCTTTGCGTCGTCGATGGAGACGGGAGAGGTTCCGGAGGATTGCAGATGTGGTCCCTATTTTCAAGAAAGGGAACAGAGATAGTCCTAGAAATTACCGACCGATGAGTCTGACCTCAGTGGTTGGTAAGCTGATGGAGAGGCTTCTGAGGGACAAGATTTACAAGCATTTGGAGAAGTTTAGGTTGATTAGAAATAGTCAGCATGGTTTTGTAAAAGGCAGGTCGTGCCTTACGAGCTTAATTGAGTTCTTCGAAAATGTGACTGAACACATTGACGAAGGAAGAGCAGTGGACGTGGTGTACATGGACTTCAGCAAGGCATTTGACAAGGTCCCACATGCAAGACTTCTTGAGAAGGTGAGAGGCCATGGGATCCAAGGGGCTTTGGCCTTGTGGATCCAGAACTGGCTTGCCTGCAGAAGGCAGAGGGTGGTTGTGGATGGCTCTTTTTCTGCATGGAGGTCGGTCACCAGTGGAGTGCCCCAGGGATCTGTTCTAGGACCCTTGCTGTTTGTCATTTTCATAAATGACCTGGATGAGGAAGTGGAGGGATGGGTGAGTAAGTTCGCCGATGACACGAAGGTCGGTGGTGTTGTGGATGGTCTGGAGGGATGTCAGAAGTTGCAGCATGACATCGACAGGATGCAAGACTGGGCGGAGAAGTGGCAGATGGACTTCAACGCGGATAAATGTGTTGTGGTCCATTTTGGCAGATCCAACGGGATGAATGAGTACACTATCAAAGGTAGGAGTCTTAGCTGTGCGGAAGAGCAGAGGGATCTTGGGGTCCAGGTCCATAACACTCTCAAATCGGTCTCCCAGGTGGAGGATGTGGTTAAGAAAGCTTACAGTGTACTGGCCTTCATTCATCGAGGGATTGAGTTCAGAAGTCAGGAGATAATGCTGCAGCTTTATAGGACCCTTGTCAGACCACACTTGGAGTACTGTGCGCAGTTCTGGTCGCCTCACTATAGGAAGGACGTGGAAGCTATTGAAAGGGTGCAGAGGAGATTTACAAGGATGTTGCCTGGATTGGGAGGCATGCCTTATGAAGGCAGGTTGAGGGAGCTGGGACTGTTCTCCCTGGAGAGACAAAGGTTGAGAGGCGACCTGATAGAGGTTTACAAGATGTTGAGAGGAATAGATAGGGTGGACTCTCAGAGACTATTTCCCAGGGCTGAAATGGTCGCGACGAGAGGGCACAGATTTAAGGTGCAGGGAAGCAAGTACAGAGGGGATGCTAGGGGAAAGTTTTTCACTCAGAGGGTGGTGAGTGAATGGAATCGGCTGCCGTCGGTGGTGGTCGAGGCGAACTCGCTGGGGTCTTTTAAAAGACTTCTGGATGAGTATATGGGATCCAATGGGATTGGGGGTTATAGATAGGTCTATGGCTGGATAGGTTTTGATGTGTTCGGCACAACTTGTGGGTCGAAGGGCCTGTTTGTGCTGTAGTGTTCTATGTTCTATGCTGCAGCTTTTCGCCATTTATATAGTAGTCCTTCCTAAGTATTCCTACCAAACTGGATAACCTCACACTTGCTAACATTATATTCCATCTGCCAGGTCCTCGCCCACTCAGTCAACCTATTCAAATCCCTCTGCAGGCTTTCCGCACCTTCCACGCAATTTGCTTTTCCATTCATCTTCGTCCTATCAGCAAATTTCATCACCTTGCACTCAGCCCTTTCCTCCAGATCATCTATGTAAATGGTAAATAGTTGAGGCCCCAGCACCGAACCTTGGGGCACTCCATTAGTCCCCAGCTGCCGATCAGAATAGCACCCATTAGTACCTACTCTCTGCTTCCTATTAGACAACCAATCCTCTATCCAGTCTAACACCCTACTCCCAACTCCCTGCAACTTATCTTTCTGCAGAATCTTTTGTGAGGCACCTTATCAAACGCTTTTTGGAAATCCAAAAACACCACATCCACCGGTTCCTCTCTATGTACCGCACTAGTCACTTCCTCATAGAACTCCAATAAATTCATCAAGCATGTCTTCCCCTTAACGAATCTTGTTTGGTTTCGATTTTTGAAATCCAGTAGTGATTCCCATCGGCATGATGTCACGCTGGCTGGCTGGAAAGTTAGGATAAGGCCAGAAGTAGCAGTGGCAAGTCTGCAAATGTAATGTTAATTTATGCAAATTAGTCTCAGCCTTTTTGTGTGTGAACCTGATTACATCATCATGAAAGGCAGGTTGGGGGGATATCATTCTGAGATCGTGCTGTGCAGATCCCATTTTTTCCCTTTCAAGATTTAGCATTTCTACTGGGAGGATTAGTAACTAGGAGACACATAATTACGTTAATTTGAAAACAGCCTGATAAGGAGAATTAATTTGTTTTTAAAAATAGAGGAAGTATTGATGACCTGGAACATACTGCCTGCGCTGAGGATGGAAACAGATTTAGAATTAGCTTTTAAAATGGAACTGAATAAATACTTAAAGGGAAAAAAATAATGCAGGGCTGGGGTTTAATTGGATAACTTTCCCAAAGAGCAGACACAGGTACAATGAGCAGAGATGGATTCATTGATATTGTAACTAGTAATCCAAAGACCCAAGATAATTCTCTGGAGACTTAGGTTTGAATCCCACCATGGCAGATGGTGAAAGCTGAATTCACTAAAAATCTGGAATTAGAAGTCTACTGATGACCTTGAAACCAGTATTGCAAAAACCATGTAGTTCACTAATGTCCTTTAGGGAAGGAAATCTGCCATATAGTCTACAACATAGAACATTATAGGGCAGTACAGGCTCTTCGACCCTCGATTTGTGCCAATCTGTGAAACCAATCTAAAGCCCATGTAACCTACACTATTCTAATATCATCTATGTGTTTATCCAATGACCATTTAAATGCCCTTAATATTGGCGAGTCCACTACTGTTCCAGGCAGGACATTCCACGCCCTTACTACTCTCTGAGTAAAGAACCTATCACTGATGTTGGTCCTATATCTATCAATCTTCAATTTAAAGCTATGTCTCCTCATGCTAGCCATCTCCATCCAAGGAAAAAGGCTCTAGCTGTCCACCCTATCCTTTGATCATCTTATATGCCTCTGTTAAATCACCTCTTAACCTTCCTCTCTCTAATGAGAACAGCCTCAAGTCCCTCAGCCTTTCATTATAAGACCCTCTCACCATACCAGACAACATCCTGGTAAATCTCCTCTGCACTCTTTCCAATGCTTCCACATCTTTCCTGTAATGCAATGACCAGAACTGTACGCAATACTCCAAGTGTGGTCGCACTAGAGTTTTGTACAACTGCAACATGATCTCATGGCTCCAAAATTCAATCCCTCTACCAATAAAGACTAACACACCGTATGACTTTTAACAACCCTATCAACCTGGATGCCAACTTTCAAAGATCTATGCACATGGACACTGAGATCACGCTGTTCATATACATCACCAAGTATCTTACTATTAATCCAGTACGCTGTATTCCTGTTACTCCTTTACAAAGTGAATCACTTCACACTTCTCCACATTAAACTCCATTTGCCACCTCTCAGCTATGGTCTGCAGCTTATCTATGTCCCTCTGTAATCTGCAATATCCTTCCGCACTGTGCACAACTCCACCAACTTTAGTGTCATCTGCAAATTTACTAACCCATCCTTGTACACCCGCCTCATCCCAGTCATTTATAAAAATGACAAACAACAATGGCCCCAAAACAGATCCTTGTGGTACACCACTAGTAACTGAACTCCAGGATGAACATTTTCTGTCAACTACCATCCTCTGTCTTCTTACAGCTAGCCAATTTCTGATCCAAACCGCTAAATCAACCTCACTCCCATGCCTCCATATCTTCTGCAATAGCTTACCGTGGGGAATGTTATCAAATGCTTTACTGAAATCCATATACACCACATCGACTGCTTTACCCTTATCCAACTCTTTGGCCACCTTCTCAAAGAACTCAATAAGGTTTGAGAGGCATGGCCTACCCTTCGCAAAAGCATGTTGACTATCCCTAATCAATTATTCCTTTCTAGATGATTATAAGTCCTATCTCTTATAATCGTTTCCAAAACTTTGCTCACAAGAGAAGTAAGGGTCACTGGCCTATAATTACCAGGGTTGTCTCTACTCTCCTTCTTGAACAAGGGAACAACATTTGATATCCTCCAGTCTTCTCGCACTATTCCAGAAGACAATGACAACACAAAGATCAAAGCCAAAGGCTCTGCAATCTTCTCCCTAGCCTCCCACAGAATCCTAGGATAAATCCCAACCAGCCCAGGGGACTTATCTCTTTTCATACTTTCCAGAATTGCTAATACTGCTTCCTTATGAACCTCAATCCCATCTGGTTAACTAGCCTTTATCTCAGTACTCTCCTCAACAACACTGCCTTTTTCCTATGTGAATACTGACAAAAAAAATTCATTTACCGCCTCTCCCATCTCTTCGAACTCCATGCACAACTTCCCACTGCTGTCCTTGAGTGGCCCTAATCTTACCCTAGTCATATTTTTATTCCTGACATACCTATAGAAAGCTTTAGGGTTTTCCTTGATTCTACCTACCAAAGACTTCTCATGTCCCTTCCTGGCTCTTCTTAGCTTTTGCTTTAGGCCCTTCCTGGCTAACTTGTAACTCTCAAGCACCCTAACTGAACCTTCACGTCACATCTTGACATTAGTCTTCTTCTTCCTCTTTACAACTTTGAGAATGTGCCTACATGTGACTCCAGACCCACAGCAATGGCTAGCAAACTACTCAGTTCAACGGCAGTTAGGGATGGGCAATTAATGCCAGCCCAGCCAACGATGCCTACACCCTCCTGAACAAATAAAAACAAAGCAGAATGATCCACTTCTGTGTTGTATGACTCCTTGATCTCAAAACAATATTACAAAGTGAGTTTGCTGGATATTGGTGGTTGAATCTTTTCTTTCCATCAAAGAAAACCAATGCAAACGACATGAAGAATCCATTGGCAGGAAACATACCTATCAAGATGAAGTTTCCAATGAGACACATTTTTGCAACTTTATACAATGCATATTCCTCCAACAACCTCTTGTCCCCAAAAAGACAGTGAGATGGGTACTGAAAAGCAAACCTTGGCTTCTGTGGTGTAAACATAGGACATAGAATAGGGTAGCACAGTGGTTAGCACTGCTGCCTCAAATGGCAGGGAACAAGGGTTGATTCCCTGCTTAGGTCACTGTTTGTGCAGAGTCTGCACGTTCTCCTTCTGTGTTAGCTTTCCTCCAGATGCTCCGGTTTAGATCATAGAACCCTACAGTATAGGAAGAGGCCCTTTAGCCCATTGTGTCTGCACCGAACACAATCCCACCCAGGCCCTACCGCCATAATCCCTACATACTATACCCACTAATCCCTCTAACCTATGCATCCTTGGATACTAAGGAGCAATTTCTTAGCAAGGCCAATCAACCTAATCCACACATATTTGGACTGTGGGAGGAAACCAGAGTACCCAGTTTCATGGAAATGGGAGTTACAGATAGTTCTATGGCTTGGTAGGAATGGATATGATCGGCACAACTTGTGAACCGAAGGACCTGTTTGTGTTGTAGTGTTCTATGTTCTACCTGGAAAAAACCCACACAGACACTAGGAGAATGTGCAAATGCCACACAGACAGTGATCCAAGCCAGGAATTGAACCCAGGACCTTGGAGCTATGAAGCAACAGTGCCAACTATGAAAGGTATGTTGATTAGGTGCATTGGCCATGCGGAATTCGCTTTCAAAAGTTTAAGTTAAAGGGGTGAAACACAACAGGAGAACACCAAGCCGTGGTTTGCTCCTCTTGCTCCAGTTGGCAGGCAGGGGACGATTCCAGCATGCAGGAAGTGTCTCCAGCTACAATTTCTAGAAGCTCGAGTTTCAGAGCTGAAGCAGTACTGGAGACACTGTGCAGTGTCCACGGACCAGAACACTGCACTTGCCTGAGGAAGACACAAGAGTGTTGAAAGCTCGCTTTTTTACTATCAAATAAATCGGTTGGATTATAAATTGGTGTTGCTAAATTCTTACAGTGTCCACGAGTCAGAGATTATCGTGGATAGCATACATAAAGAGGTGGTCACACCGCAGGCTCAGACTCTGCAGGCAGAAAGGGAATGGGTGATCACCAGACACAGCAAGTGAGATAGGCAGGTACTGCAGGAATCTCCTGTGGCTATTCCCCTGTAAAACAGATATATCACTTTGGATACTTGAGGGAAATGATCTCTCTAGGGAAAGTAGCAGCATTCAAACTTGTTGCACCCCTGTTGGTTCTGCTGCAGAGGGGAGGGGTAAAAATTGTGCCAGTGCAATAGTTATAGGGGTTCAATTTTAAGGGGAATAGACAGGCATTTCTGCGACCGCAAATGAGACATCAGGATGTTATACTGCTTCCCTGTGATAGGATGTCTCAGAGCGGCTGAAGGACATTCTGAAGGGGGAAGGGAAACAGCCAGAGGTCGTAGTACACATTGATACAAACGACACAGGTAAAAGGACGAGGTCCTAAAAGCAGAATACAGGAGTTAGGAAGAAAGTTAAGAAATTGGACCTCAAAGGTAATGATTTCAGGATTACAACCAGTGCCACATACTAGTCACAGTAGAAATGACAGGATACATCAGATAAATACGTGGCTGAAGAGATGACGTCAGGAGGAAGATTTCAGATTCCTGGAGCATTGGGACCAGTTCTGAGAGAGATGGGACCTGTACAAATTGGACGGGTTACACCTGGACAGATCTGGGATAGATGTCCTAGGTGTTGCTACAGCAGTTGGGGAGGGTTTAAACTAATATACCAGGGGGATGGGAACCTATATAACGAGTCTGAGAAGAAGGAAGTAAGGACAAGATGCGGGGAGAAAGTTCCAACTATATTAAAAATCAGGAAAAAAATTAAAACGAAGGAGAACTCAGGAGATGTTATTAATGGAAGTGTTAGAATTCAAAAAGGATCAAAAACTAGCATAAGGGAACTTTATCTGAATACTTGTAACATTCGAAATAAGGCAAATGAGTTGATGGCACAAATCAATGCAACAAGTGCAATCTGATGACCATTACAGAGACATGGTTGCATGATGGTCATGATTGGGAGTTACATATCCAGGGATATCAGATTGTTCGGAGGGACCGACAGAAAGGTAAGGAAGGTGATGTAGCTCTAATATTTTAAGGATGACATCAGGCCGGTAATGAGAGATGATATAGGTTCTAAGGAAAAGAAGCGTTGAATCCATTTGGGTGGAAATTAGAAATAGTAAGAAGATAAAGTCACTGATAGACATAGTCTATACGCACCAAATAATGACATTATGATGGGGTGAGAAATAAAAAAACTGATGCATGTAAAAATGGTACAGCAATTATCATGGGGGATTTTAATCTACATGTCAATTAGTCAAATGAGGTCGTCAAGACAGCCTTGAGAAGTTCATAGAATGTATTCGTGATAGTTTCCTTGAACAGTCTGTAATGGAACTTACAGGGGAACAAGCTATCCTAAATCTGATCCTATGTAATGAGACAGGAATAATTAATCATCTTACAATTGGAAATCCTCTCAAAAGAAGTAATCACAGTATAGTTAAATTTAAAGTACAGATGGGCATGAGAAAGTAAAATCCAATACCAGTGTCTTATGCTTAAACAAAACAGACTACAATGGGATGTGAGAAGAGTTGGCTAAGATAGACTGGGAGCAAAAACTTCATCGTGAGACAATTAAGGAACAGTGGAGGACTTTCAAAGCGATCTTTCACAGTGTTCAGCAAAAATATATACTAGTGATAAGGAAGGATTATATAAAGAGAGATATTTAGCTATGGATTTCTAAGGAAATAAAGGAGGTATCAAATTGAAAGAAAATGCACAAGAAGTGGCGAAGATTAGTGGGAAACTAGAGGATTGGGAAATCTTTAACAGGTCAACAGAAAGCCACAAACAAAGCTATAAAAAAAGTAAGGTGGATTATGAAAGTAAAATGGCTCAGAATATAAAAACAGGTAGTAGAAGTTTCTATAAATATATAAAAAGAAAAAGAGTGGCTAAAGTAAACTTCGGTCCTTTAAAGAATGATAAAGGAGATGTAATAACTGGAAATAAGAAAATGGCTCAGGCATTGAACAGATACTGACACAAATAACATGCCAAAAACTAATCACAGGAAGGCTATGGCAGGTGAGGTGAGAAACTGTTATCACAAAAGAGGTGGTATTGGGCGAGCTAATGGGGCTAAAGAACATAAGAAATAGGAGCAGGAGTAGGCCATCTAGCTCTTTGAGCCTGCTCTGCCATTCAATAAATGGCTGATCTGAAGTGAATCAGTTCCACTTTCCCACTTTCTCCCCATCACCCTTAATTACCTTGTCTATCAGAAATCTATCTACCGTGACTTAAATATATCTAGCGAGGCAACACTTCAATGGGCAGAGAATTCCAGAGATTCATCACCCTTTGAGTAAAGAAGTTTCTCCTCAACTCCGTTCTAAACTGCTCCCCCTCTTATTTTAAGGCTGTGCCCTCTTGTTGTTTTCCTTTCTAAGCAGAAAAAATCTCTCTACCTCTGCCCTATCTAGCCCCTTCATTATCTTGTAAGTCTCTATAAGATCCTCCTCAGCCTTCTAAATTCTAACAAGTACAGGACCAGTCTATTTAATCGCTCCTCATAAGCTAACCCCCTCATCTCCTGTATCAGCCTGGTGAACCTTCTCTATACTCCCTCCAAGGCCAATATAGCCTTTTTCCTAGGATGGAGAAAGCTAGCACGAGGGGACACAGCTTTAAATTAAGGGGTGATAGTTATAGGACGGATATCAGAGGTAGGTTCTTTACCCAAAGGGTGGTTAGGGAGTGGAATGCCCTGCCTGCGGCAGTTGTAGATGCGCCAAGTTTGGTGGCGTTTAAGAGGTTAGTTGATAAGTTTATGGAAGAGAAGGGAATGGTTTAGTTTGGAGGGTCATTGCTTTTTTCATAATTGGTCGGCGCAACATCGAAGGCCGAAGGGCCTGTTCTGCGCTGTAATGTTCTATGTTCTATCCTTACACAAATAAGAGGACCAAAACTGCACACAGTACTCACTGTACAGTTGCAGCAAAACCTCCCTGCTTTTATATTCTATCCCCCTCACAATAAAGGCCAACATTCCATTCCATCACCTGCTGCACCTGCAGACTGAGTTTTTGTGATTTGTGCACAAGGACCCCCAGGTCCCTCTGCACGTTGCAGCTTTTCACCCTTTAAGTAATATTCTCTCCTACTATTATTTCTACCAAAGTGGATTATATCACATTTGCTAACGTTACACTCCACCTGCCAGGTCCTCACCCACTCAGTCAGACTATCCAGATCTCTCTGCAGACTTTCCACTTTCTCCAAGCAATTCACTTTTCCACTATCTTCGTGTCATCAGCAAATTTTGTTACCCTACATTCAGTCCCCTCCTTCAGATCGCCTACGTATATTATACTGTAAACAGTTGAGGTCCCAGCACCGGTCCCTGCGGCACACCACTAGTCACCAACTGCATTCCAACTCTCTGCTTCAGTTAGATAACCAATCCTCAATCCTCGCTAACACTTTACCCCCAGCTCCGTGTACCCTAACCTTCTGCAGCAACTCTTTTGTGAGGCACCTTATCGAACGCCTTTACCACATCCACCGTTCCCCTCTGTCTATCGCACTACTGACATCATAGAAATCCAGTAAATTTGTTAAACATGACCTCCCCTTCACGAATCCGTGCTGCATCTGTTTGATCAAACCGTTCTTTTCTACTTCTCCTGTTTCTTCTTTGATGATGGATTCTAGCATTTTTCCAACTATGGACATTAAGCTAACCGGCCTTTTGTCTGCTACCTTTTTGAAATGGCGGCATAACACTAGCATTTTTCCAATCCTCCTTTTGTATCATCTTCCTGATGGAAGAAGGCAGAAGAGAAAATGTCCGGGGTGCAGGAGGTCCTTAATTATGCTGGCTGCTTTTCTGAGGCAGCAGGAAGTGTAGACTGAGTCAATGGATGGGAAGCTGAGGGAGTGGATGTGGTACCAATCAAGTGGGTTGCTTTGTCCTGGATAATGTCAAGCTTTTTGAGTGTTGTTGGATCTTCACCCATCCAGCAAGTTGGGAGTATTCCATCACACTCCTGACTTGTGCCTTGTAGACGATTGATAGGCTTTAGGGAGTTAGGAGCTGAGTTACTGGCCACAGTATTCCTAACCTCTGATCTATTCTTGTAGCCACTGTGTTTATGTGGCAAGTCCAGTTGTGTTTCTGGTCAGTGGTGACCCCAAGAATGTTGACAGTAGGGAATTCAGTGATGGTAACACCATTGAGTGGCAAGGGGCTATGGGTAGAGTGTCTCTTATTGATGATGGTCATTACCCGGCATTTGTGCGCTTTGTGTTAACTCGTCACTTGTCAGCCCAAGCATGGAGCTTGTCCAGATCATGTTGCATTTGAACATGGATTGCTTCAGTATCTGAGGAATTGCAATGATGTGCAATCATCGATGAACATTCCCACTTCTGACTTTATGATGGAGGAAAGGTCATTGATGAAGCAATTGAAAATTGTTGGGCCTAGGACACCACCCGGAGGGACTCCTGCAGAGATGTCCTGGAGCTGGATTGTCCACAACAACAATCATTTTCCTATGTACCAGGTATGACTCTAACCAGCGGAGAGTTTACCCCATGATACTCATTGATTCCAGTTTGGATAGGATTCCTTGATGCCACACTTGGTTGAATGTGGCCTTAATGTCAAGGGCTGTCACTCTCACCTTATCTCTGGAATTCAGCTCTTTCATCTATGTTTGAACCAAAGCTTTAATGAGGTCAGGAGCTGAGTGATCCTGCGAAACCCAAACTGAGCGTCATTGAGCAGGTTTTTGCTGAACAAGTGCTGCTTGATAGCACTATCAACGACTTTTGTGATGGGGGATTTTAACTTCCCCAACATAGAATGGGATTCCTTTAATGCCAGAGGCTTGGAGGGGGTAGAACTTGTTCAGTATGTCCAAGATACTTCTTGAGCAATATATAGATAGTCTAACTCCAGATGGAGCTATCTCAGACCTGGCTCTGAGAAACGAGCCTGGACACGTGATTGATGTCTCAGCGGGGACCATTTTTGGAACAGTGATCACAATTTTATAAGTTTCAAGACACTTGTAGGAAAGGATAGAAGTAGTCCCAGAGTGACAGTACAAAACTGGGGAAAGGCTAATCATGACAGTATTAGGCAGGAGCTAAAGAATGTAGGTTGGGGTGGCTGTTTGAGGGTAAATCCCCATCTGATATGTGGGAATCTTTAAAAAGTCAGTTGTCAATAATTCAGGACAAGTATGTCTGTGTAAAAATGAAGGATAAAGATGACAAGATTCAGAAACCCTGGATGATGAGATAGATTATGAGCTAAATGAAAAAGGAGGAGATGGCATAACACATAAATTTCAGGAAATTGAAAACAGTTAATGTTCTGCTATCTTTGTATTCCTTAAGAAAGAAAAGGGCTTAAACACAGACTTAGGAGGACAAAAAAAGGGCCCACAAAATGTCCTTGGCAGGCAGGATTAAGGAGAATCCCAAGGATTTTTATGCATAATAAAGGATGAGGATAGCTAAGAAAACAGTAGGTCCATTCAAGGACAGTGGAGGGAATTTGTGTGTGGAGCCATTTAAGGTGGGTGAGGTCCTTAATGAGTACTTTGCATTAATATTCACAAAGGAGAAGGACATGGCGGATGGTGGGTGTAGAAAGAAGGATGTTGACATTCTAGGACATGTTGAGGTAAAATTAGAGGAGATATTGGAGGCTTTCAAAAACATTAAGGTGATCTATCCCAGAATACTGAGAGAGGCAAGAGAAGAAATTAGACCATAGAAAATTACAGCTCAGAAACAAGCCTTTACACCCTCCTTGTCTGTGCCAAACCATTTTTTGCCTAGTCCCTTTGACCTGCACTTGGACCATATCCCTCCACACCCCTCTCACCCATGAACCTGTCCAAGTTTTTTTTAAACGTTAAAAGTGACCCCACATTTACCACTTTATCCAGCAGCTCATTCCACTACTCTCTGCGTGAAGAAGCCCCCCCTCCAATATTCCCTTTAAACTTTTCTCCTTTCACCCTTAACCCATACCCTCTAATTTTTTTTTCTCCCCTAGCCTCAGTTGAAAAAACCTGTTTGCATTCACTCTACCTATACTCATCAAAATCTTATACACCTTTATCAAATCTCCCGTCATTCTTCTACGCTCCAGGGAATAAAGTCCTAAGCTATTCAATATCTCTCTGTAACTCAGCTTCTCAAGTCCCGGCAATATCCTCATGAACCTTCTCCACACTCTTTCAACCTTATTTACATCCTTCCCGTAATGAGGTAATCAAAACTATACACAAAATCTAAATTTGGCCTCACCAATGGCTTATACCTACCTTACCATAACACTCCAACTTTTATACTCAATACTCCGATTTATAAAGGCCAATGTACCAAAAGCACTCTTTATGACCTTATCCAACTATGTAGCTGTATTCCCAGACCTACCATTTAGCCTGTACGTTCTACTTTAGTTTGTCCTTCCAAAGTACAATATCTCACACTTGTCTGCGTTAAATTCCATTTGCCAGTTTTCAGCCCATTTTTCTAGTTGGTCCAAATTCCTCTCCAAGCTTTGAAAACCTTCCTCACTGTCCACTACACCTCCAATCTTTGTATCATAGCAAATTTGCTGATCCAATTTACCACATTATCATCCAGATCATTGACACAGATGACAAACAACAATGGATCAAACACTGATCCCTTCAGCACACCACTAGTCACAGCCCGTCACTCAGAGAAGCAATCCTCCACAATCACTCTCTGGCTTCTTCCATTGAGCCAGTGTCTAATTCAATTTATTACTCCCCATGTATATCCAGCGACTTAACCTTCCTAACTGATGTCCCATGAGGGACCTCGTCAAAGGCTTTGCTGAAATCCAGGTAGACAACATCCACTGCCTTCTCTTTATCCACTTTCCTGGTAACCTCCTCGAAAAACTTTAATAGATTGGTCAAACATGACCTACCACACATAAAGCCATGTTGACTCTCCCTAATAAGTCCCTGTCTATCCAAATTTTTATCAATCTATCCTTTATCACACCTTCCAATAACTTGCCCACCACTGATGTCAAACTTACTGGCCTATAATTTCCCGGATTTCTTTTGGAACCTTTTTTAAACAACGGAACAACATGAGCTACCCTCCAATTATCCGGCACCTCCCCCATGAATACTGACATTTTAAATATGTCTGCCAGGGCCCCTGCAAGTTCAACACTAGTCTTCCTCAAGGTCAATGGGAATACCCTGTCCGATCCTGAGGATTTATCCACTCTGATTTGCCCCAAGACAGTCAGCACCTCCTCCCCTTTAATCTGTGAAGGTTCCATTACCTCCCTACCTGTTTGCCCTATTTCCATAGCCACCATGTCTATTTCCTCAGTAAATATGGACGCAAAAAACCCATTTAGCATCTCCCCCATTTCTTTTGGTTCCATACACAGTCTACCACTCTGGTCTTCAAGAGGACCAATTTTATCCCTCACTATTCTTTTGCTCCTTATGCACCTATAGAAGCTCTTTGGATTTCCTTCACTCTGTCTGCCAAAGCAACCTCATGTCTTCTTTTAGCCCTCCTGATTTCCCTCTTATGTAGCTTCTTACACTTTTTATACTCCTCGTGCATCTGATCTGTTCCTTGATGCTACAGATTTCATACAACTCTCTCTTCATCTTAGTCAGTGTTACAATCTCCCTTAATATCCAAAGTTCCTTATTCCTATTTACTTTGCCTTGAATCCTCACAGGAACATACAAACTCTGCACTCTCAAAATTTCTCCTTTGAATGCCTCCCACTTTCCATTTACATTCTTACCAGAGAACAGTCTGTGCCAATCCACACTTCCCAGATCCCTTCTCATTTCATCAAATTTGGTCTCTTTCCAGTTCAGAACTAAAAACTGCCCTGCCCTAACTCATTTCCCAACAGGAGATCCAATATTGTATCCTCTCTAGTTGGCACCTCTGTATACTGATGCAGAAAATTCTCCTGAACACATTTTACAAACTCTACCCCATCTAAACCTTTCACAGTATGCAAGTCCCAATCTATGTGTGGAAAATTAAAATCCCTACTATCACAACTCTGTGTTTCTCGCAGTTGTCAGATACCTCTCTGCTGATTTGCTTCTCCAATTCTCGCTGACTATTGGGTGGGCTATAATACAACCCCATTAAGTAGGTCATACCTTTCCTATTTCTCAGCTCCACCTATTGTTGAGGCCTTGGCCAAATTCTCTGCGCCTTTTTTAGTCGTGGGTGAGGTACCAGAAGATTGGAGAGTAGCTAACATTGTTCCTCTGTTTAAGAAGGACAGAAGAGACAATCGGGGAAATTACAGGCCTGTGAGCCTTACATCAGTGGTGAGGAAATTATTGGAGAAGATTCTTAGAGACAGAATGTACTCACATCTGGAAGAGAATAAGCTTATTAGCAATAGGCAGCACAGTTTTGTAAAGGGAAGATCATGTCTCACAAACTTAACTGAGTTCTTTGAGGAAGTGACAAAAAAAAATTGACCAGTGGGTGTTGTATACATGGACTTTAGTCAAATCTTCAATAAGGTTTCTCATGGCAGATTGATACAGAAGATGAAGTTGTATGGGATCCGAGGTGAGCTGATAATATGGACACAAAACTGGCTTGCGCAGAAAAAGCAGACAGTAGCAGTAGAAGGATACTTTTCTGACTGGAAGTCTATAACAAGTGTGTTCCACAAAGATCAGTGCTGGGGCCTCTGTTGTTTACACACACACACACACACACACACACAAACATGTAATATATATATTTCAAAAATTAGGGAGTAGCAGATAACAAGGAGGATTGTCAGAAGATACAGCAGGATATAAATCAGCTGGAGATCTGGGCTAAAAGATGGCAGATGGAATTTAATCCTGACAAACACGAGGTGATGCGATTTGGAAGGTCTACTGCAGAAGGAAAGTAAACAGTAAACGGTAGAGCCCTTAACACTAGTAGCATACAGGGGAATTTAAATGTCCAGATCTACAGTTCCCTAAAGGTGACAACTCAGGCGGACAAGGTGATCAAGAAGGCATATGGCATACTGGCCTTCATCGAATGGGGCACTGAGTACAGCAATTGGAAAATCAGGTTGCAGCTGTATAAGGCTTTGATTAGACCATATTTGGAGTATTACATACAATTCTGGTCACCACGCTACTGGATGGATGTTGATGCATTGGAAAGGGTGCAGAAGAGATTTACCGGAATGTTGCCTGGTTGAGAGGATATGGATTATGAAGAAAGGATGAACAAACTTGGATTGTTTTCATTGGAGTGTTGAAGGATGAGGGGGTCCTGATAGAGGTTTACAAGATTACGGCAGGCTTGGATAGAGTGGATAGTCAGGGGCTTTTCCCCCAGAGTCGAAGGCTCAGCTACTTGGGGGCATAGGTCAAAAGTGAGACGGGGAAGTGAGAGACGTAAGGGACAAGTTTTTCACACAGAGGGTGGTGAATGCCTAGAATGAACTGCCGGAGGAGGTGACGGAAGCAAATTCGAAAACAACGTTTAAGAGGCATCTGGATAGATACATGAACAGGCAGGGAATAGGTGGATATGGATCACTTAGTGGCTAGAAAATATTAGATTAGAGAGACATGTGCATCAGCATAGACTAGGTGGGCTGAAGGGCCTGTTCGGTGCTGTACTGTTCTTTGTTATACATATTTGTTCCTCAATATTTTGATGGCTGTTTGGGGGCGGTCCTTTGATATAATCCCATCAGTGTGATTGCACCCTTCTATCTTTTGAGCTCTACCCATATTGCCTCAGTAAAAAAACACTCTACTATGTCCTCTCTGAGCTGTGACATTCTCTTCGATTAGCAATATAACTACTCCACCTCTTTTACTCCCTCTCTATCTTGTCTAAAACATCAAAACTCTGGAATGTTGAGCAACCAGTCCCGTCTCTCTCTCAGCCACAACATCATAGTCCCATATACTGATCCAGGCTCCAACCTAATCTGCCTTATCCATAATACTCTTTGCATTGAAAGATACACTGTTCAGCCCATCAGCCCCATTGTGAACATTATACTGTCCCTGCCTGTCCTTCCATTCAGGGGTATTGGTTCCAGCACCTTCCTTCCCCTCAATCCCTCTACTCGCTGACTTGCTGCTTTGTTTCTTGGCCCCTTGCCTCTCTAGTTTAAACCCTCCAGAATAGCACTAACAAACCTACCTGCAAAGATATTGGATCCCTCCATTTTAGTAGAACTTATCCCTCTTATACAGGTCACCTCTGCCCCAGAAGGGATCACAATGATCCAAAAAGGTGAAACACTGCCCCCTGCACCAGCTCCTTAGCCACGCATTACCTTACTATCCCTTACCTCACTAGCACATGGCACTGGTGGTAATCCAGAGACTATTACACTCATGGTCTTGATCTTCAGCCTTTTTCCTAACTTCCTATATTCATTTTTCATGACCTCTTTCTACCTATGTCATTGATATCAACATGCACAATAACCTCTGGCTACTCACTCTCCCCTTAAGAATTTCATGCAACCACATAAAAAATTCGAAACTTTTGTTTGTCATTTTCTACTTACATAGTTTACAAAAATTCCAGGGAGGAGATTAGTTAAAATTAACAATTAAATATAGCACCTTACCTGTTCTTGTACATCCTCAAACTCAGAATTTAACAGCTCAATAAAAATGGGCACAGCACCAGCTTCTATCACTACTTTGGTCTGGAGAGATGTACCTGAAGCTATATTTGTCAAAGCCCATGCTGCTTCAAACTGGAAAGGAACAAAAACAAATCAATGTTTGAACTAATGTTTGGGATTACATTTTCTTTTGGATGATTAAACTAAAAAGCTCTTTAAGACTGATTTCTGTGCTCCAGCTTCTCCCTTGTTTTGATGCATTACATCATTTGTAAAAATACAGAAAATACACAGATTAATTCCTTGTGGGTGCAGTATTAGCTTCATAAAAAGTGAGGTGCATTCCACACAGTGAACTAACAGCCAGAGGTAGTAGTAGCGGCAGGTCTAATTTTGTCTTTTAAAAACATTTAGACAGTTACATGGGTAAGATGGGTACAGAGGGCTATGGGCCAAATGCAGGAAGTTGGGACTAGCTTAGCGGTTAAAAAAAAAGAGGTTGCATGGACGAGTTGGGCCAAAAGGCCTATTTCCATGCTGTAAACCTCTATGATTCCATGACATATTTTCAAATTACTCTTCACATCTAGATTATTAATATAGAATCATCAAGGTTCCCAGCTCTGACCTCTGGAGAATTCCATTATAAATGTTCTTCCAGCCTGAAATAATGACTACCACACTATTTCTTGTTAGTCAATCAATATTGCAACTATATTGCTACTGTTTTATTCTATGAACTATAACTTTGCTCACAAAGCTGTTGTGTGGTACTTTACCAAGTGCCATGGAAGTCCACATACACCACATCAACAGCATTGTCCCTATCAACGCACTCTACTAACTTCTCCAAAAAATTTCAGCATTGTTTCTCCCCAATAAATCTTTGCTGGTTTTCCTTAATTAAACCACATTTGCCCACAGAACTACTGATTTTGTCTTGAATGGCTGTTTCTGGCAGTTTCCCACCACCAAAAACCCCAAAATTTCTTTACCCAAAGGGTGGTTCGGGAGTGGAATGCCCTGCCTGCAGCAGTTGTAGATGCGCCAAGTTTGGTGGCGTTTAAGAGGTTAGTTAATAGGTATATGGAAGAGAAGGGAATGGTTTAGTTTGGAGGGGCATTGCTTTTTATATTGGTCGGCGCAACATCGAAAGCCGAAGGGCCTGTTCTGTGCTGTAATGTTCTATGTTCTAAATGATCTTGACAAAGTAGAGATTGAAAAGATGTCTCCTCTTGACGGTGAATCTAGAGCTAGAGGACAATGCTTTTAAATTAGTGGTCATCGTAGAGATCAGAGATGTTGAGAAATGTCTTTTGAGGTTTGCACAATTTTGGAACTCTCTGTTTTACAACATAGGTTCAGGGAACAGAAGTAGACCATTCAGCCCCTTCAGCCTGCTCTGCCATTTAATAAGATTATGAAAAAAGTTCTGGACTGGGGGAGAGTGGATTTTAGTAAAATAAGGCTAGGTCTGGTCAAGATAGGTTGGGAACAGCTACAAATGGGAAATCTACAGAAGACTATGGGACATGTTCCTTCTAGGGTGACAGATAGGAATGATAAGCGCAGAGAACCATGTATGAACAGAGATATTCAGGATATGGTGAGAAGAAAAAGAAGGCCTTTCAACATGTACAAGGAGAGTAAATCAGCTGAGGCATTAGTGAAATACAGAAATTGCAGAGTAGACTGACGTAAGCAACTAGGAATGCAAAGACAGAATATAAGAAAGCCCTGGCTGGCAAAAGCAAGGAAAATCCCAAGATATTCTATCAATGGGAAAAGAATAACCAAAGAAAGAGTAGGGCCCATTAGGGACCAAGGGTGGGTGGAGCCAGAGGACACTGATAAAGTGTTGAATAAATACTTTACATTCTTCTTCACTCACGGGAATGAGAATGAAGGTATACACTTCAGGAAGAGAGGTTGTAAGGTTCTTGAGCAAATTCAGAGGGAAGGAGAAGGTAGTGATAGGGAAACCATTGGAGAAACTTCTGAATGAGACTAACTTTCTGCAGTTAGCAAGGCAAGGTTTGATCAAGGACAGTCAGCATTGCTTTGTCAGAGGGAGGTCAAGTCTGTGCGTGATGTGTGTGATGTGCATGGGTGTTAGGTTTAAGGGTTTTAACCTTGAAAAGTGAGTACTATTATAAGGAGTAATTTGACACGTGCTCAATTAATGGCAGGACACTAGGAAGTTCTGTGGAACAAAGGGATCTTGGTGTCTTGTCCATAGCTCTCTGAAGGTGGAACGGCACGTTGGTAGGGTCGAATAAAAGGCATATGGGACACTTGCCTTCATCATTCATGGCATAGATTACAACAGAAGGGAAGTCACGTTGGAGTTGTATAGAACTTTGGTGAAGTCACAACTAGAGTACTGTATCTGGTCTCTATATTATAGGAAGGATACGACTGCACTGAAGGGATGCAGTGAAGATTCACCAGAATACTCCCTGGTATGGCACAAGTTATGAAGAATGGATGCATAAGTTGGGTTGTTTTCACTGGTGCAGAGAAGGCTGAGGGGCGACGTGATCGAGGTATATAAAATTATAATGGATGTGGACAGACTGAACAAGGAGCCGGCGTTCTCTGTATTGGGGGAGTGGGGGAGGGGTCGTCAATCACAAGGGAACATAGGTTCAAAGTGAGGGACAGGAGATTTGGAAGGGAAATGAGAGGAAAATTTTTTTTTACCAGAGGGTGGTGATGATTTGGAATGCACGCCTGGGAGGGTGATGGAGGCAGGTTGCCTCACATCCTTTCAAAAGTATCTGGATGAGCATTTGGTACATCATAACATTTAAAGTTATGGGCCAAGCGCTGGTAGATGGAATCAGGTTGGAATTCAGATGTTTCTCACATAGAACATTACAGCGCAGAACAGGCCCTTCGGCCTTCGATGTTGCGCCGACCAATTAAGAAAAAGCAATGACCCTCTAACCTAAACCATTCTCTTTTCGTCCATAAACTTATCAACTAACCTCTTAAACCCCACCAAAATTGGTGCATCTACAACTGCAGCAGGCAGGGCATTCCATACCCTTACCACCCTCTGGGTAAAGAACCTACCTCTGACATCCGTCCTAGAACTACCACCCCTTAATTTAAAGCTATGTCCCCTCGTGCTAGCTTTCTCCATCCTAGGAAAAAGGCTATCACTGTCCACCCTATCTAAACCTCTAATCATCTTATATGTTTCAATAAGGTCTCCTCTTAGTCGCCTTCTTTCTAACGAAAACAACCTCAAATCCCTCAGCCTCTCTTCATAAGACCTGCCCTCCATACCAGGCAACATCCTGGTAAACCTCCTCTGTACCCTCTCCAATGCCTCCACATCTTTCTTATAATGTGGGGACCAGAACTGCACACAATACTCCAAGTGCGGTCGCACTAGAGTTTTGTACAGTTGCAACATGACGTTGCGGCTCCGAAATTCAATCCCCCTACCAATAAAAGCTAAGATTCCGTATGCCTTCTTAACAACCCTAATTGACTTGATTGCCAACTTTCAGGGATCTATGCACATATACACCAAGGTCCCTCTGTTCTTCAACACTATTAAGAGTTCTACCATTAGCTCGATACTCTACACATTTGTTATTCCTTCCAAAGTGAATTACCTCACACTTTTCCGCATTAAACTCCATTTGCCACCTCTCGGCCTAGCTCTGCAACTTGTCCAAGTCTCTCTGCAAACTATAACACCCCTCTTCACTATCTACCACTCCTCCGACTTTGGTGTCATCTGCAAATTTACTAATCCATCCTTCAATGCCCTCATCCAGATCATTTATAAAAATTACAAACAGCAGGGGCCCCAAAACAGATCCCTGAGGTACACCACTTGTAACCGAACTCCATGATGAATATCTCCCATCAACCACCACCCTCTGTCTTCTATCTGCTAGCCAATTCCTAATCCAATTAGCTAAATCACCCTCAATCCCGTACATCTGCATTTTCTGCAGAAGCCTTCCATGGGCCACCTTATCGAACGCCTTACTAAAGTCCATATATACCACATCAACTGCCTTACCCCCATCCACCTCTTTGGTCACTTTTTCAAAAACTCAATAAGGTTAGTAAGGCACGACCTACCCTTCACAAAACCATGCTGACTATCCCCAATCAATTCATTTCTCTCTAAATAACTATAAATCCTTTCCCTAATAATTCTTTCCAATACTTTGCCCACAACAGAAGTAAGACTCAGGTCTATAATTCCCAGCAAAGTCTCTATTCCCCTTCTTGAACAATGGGACCACGTCAATGCAGACTCAATAGGCCAAAGGGCCTCTTTTGCACTGTCCAATTCTATGACTAATCTGATAGTAACCGCAAATAAGAACATAAGAAATAGGAGCAGGAGTAGGCCATACAGCCCCTCGAGCCTGCCCCACCATTCAATAAGATCATGGCTGATCTGTAGTGGTTCAGTACCACTTTCCAGCTTTCTCCCCGTAACCCTTAATTCCCTTGTCAATTAAAAACCTATCCACTCTTGACTTGAACATATTCAGTGAGGAAGCCTCCACCACCTCATCAGGGAGAGAATTCCAAAGATTCACTATCCTTTGCGTGAAGAAACCCCTCCGCAACTCCAATCTGAACTACCTCCCCCTAATCTTGAGGCTGTGCTCTCTAGTCCTGCTGTCTTTGCTAAGCGGGAAGAGTCTCTCAACCTCTACCCTATCCATCCCCTTCATTATCTTATATGTCTCTATAAGATCCCCTCTCAGCCATCTAAACTCCAAAGAATACAAACCTAGCCTATTCAGTCTCTCCTCATAATCCAATGCTCTGATCTCCGGTATCAGCCCAATAAACCTTCTCTGCACCCCCTTCAAAGCCAATATATCCTACCCTTGGTAACCTATCACCCTTTTGTTTACAAAGAATCTATCCATCTCTGCTTTACAAATATTCAAAGACTTTGCTTCCACTGTCTTTTCAGGAAGAGAGTTCAAAGAACTCATGACTCTCAGAAATATTATGCCTCATCTCCATTTTAATGGGCGACTCTCATTTTCCAACTCCTAGTGACTTCTATTTTTAGATTCTCCCACAAGAGGAAATATCCTCTTAATATCAACCCTGTCAAGATCCCTCAGGATCATATATGTTTCAATTATGTCACCTTTTACTTTTCTAAACTCCACAAGGATACAAGTCTAGGCTGTACAACCTTTCCTCATAAGAGAACACACCCATTCCAAATAGAAATCTGATGAACCTTCATTGCACTACAGTTGACTCTGCTGCACAGGGGGGCATTACAGGGTCAACGGCAGGAATGCGAATGTAACTTTTATAGGGGATTCAGTTGCAAAGGGAATACACAGGTGTTTCTGTACCCATAAATGAAACGCAGGATGGTATGTTGTTCCCTGATGCTAGTTTCAAGGATGTCTCGACTGGAAAATCCCAAGGGTAAGGGGTTTGGATGGGGAGAAGTTTGTTAGGTGTGTTCAGGAAGGTTTCCTGACACAGTACGTGGAAAAGCCTATGAGAGAGAGGCTGAACTTGACCTGGTGCTTGCTAATGAGCCAGGGCAGGTATCGGATCTCTCGGTAGGAGAGCATCTTGGGGATGGAGATCATAATTCTATCTCTTTCACGATAGCAATGGAAAGAGATAGGATCAGGCAGGCTAGGAAGGTGTTTGTTTGGAGTAAGGGGAAATATGAAAACATTAGGCAGGTAATTGGACGAATAAACTGGAAGGAGGCGTTCTTGGGGAAAAGTACAGAAGGAAAGTATAGAAGGATATTCAAGGAATGTTTGTCTGGGGCTCTGCAAGACTACGTTCCGAGGAGACAAGGAGGTTTTGGTAGGATGCGGGAACCGTGGTGCACGAAGGTTGTGGTGAACCTAGTCAGGAAGAAAAGAAAGGTGTATAAAAGGTTCAGAGAGCTAGGAGATGTTAGGGGTCTAGAGGAGTATAAGGTGTGTAGAAGGGAGCTTAAAAAGGAAATTAGGAGAGCCAGAAGGGGTCATGAGAAGGCCTTGGCGGGTAAGATTAAGGAGAATCCCAAGGCCTTCTACAAATATGTGAAAAGTAAAAGGATGAGAAGAGAAGGGATAGGGCCTATAAAAGATGAAGGGGGAAAAGTCTGTGTGAATCTGGAAGAAATGGCAGAGGTGCTTAATGAGTACTTTGCCTCGGTATTCACGGTGGAAAGTGAACTGGGAGGTTGTACTGCAGGTTTGAGGCAAACGGAAAAGATTGAGTATGTGGATGTTAGGAAAGAGGATGTGTTAGATCTGTTAAATTCTATCAAGATAGACAAGTTGCCGGGACCAGATGGGATGTACCCCAGGTTATTGTGGGAAGTGAGGGAAGTGATTGCAGAGCCCCTGGCAATGATCTTTGCGTCGTCCATGGAAACGGGAGAGGTTCCGGAGGATTGGAGGATTGCGGATGTGGTTCCTATTTTTAAGAAAGGGAACAAGGATAGTCCAGGAAATTACCGACCGGTGAGTTTGACTTCAGTGGTTGGTAAGCTGATGGAGAGGCTTCTGAGGGACAAGATTTATGAACATTTGGAGAAGTTTAGGTTGATTAGAAATAGTCAACATGGTTTTGTAAAAGGCAGGTCGTGCCTTACGAGCTTAATTGAGTTCTTCGAAAATGTGACTGAACACATTGACGAAGGAAGAGCAGTGGACGTGGTGTACATGGACTTCAGCAAGGCATTTGACAAGGTCCTCCATGCAAGACTTCTTGAGAAGGTGAGAGGCCATGGGATCCAAGGGGCTTTGGCCTTGTGGATCCAGAAATGGCTTCCCTGCAGAAGGCAGAGGGTGGTTGTGGATGGCGCTTTTTCTGCATGGAGGTCGGTCACCAGTGGAGTGCCCCAGGGATCTGTTCTAGGACCCTTGCTGTTTGTCATTTTCATAAATGACCTGGATGAGGAAGTGGGGGGATGGGTTAGTAAGTTCGCCGACGATACAAAGGTCGGTGGTGTTGTGGATGGTCTGGAGGGATGTCAAAAGTTGCAGCGGGACATACACAGGATGCAAGACTGGGTGGAGAAGTGGCAGATGGACTTCAACGCGGATAAATGTGTAGTGGTTCATTGTGACAAGAATAATGCGATGAAGGAGTCCAATATCAAGGGTAGGAGTCTTAGCTGTGTTGTAGAGCAGAAGGATCTCGGGGACCGGGTCCATAGGACTCTTAAATCGGCCTCGCAGGTGGAGGAAGTAGTCAAGAAGGCGTATGGTGTACTGGCCTTCATTAATCGAGGAATTGAGTTTAGGAGTCAGGAGGTAATGATGCAGCTTTATAAGACCCTTGTCAGACCCCACTTGGAGTACTGTGCGCAGTTCTGGTCGCCTCACTATAGGATGTAGAAGCTATTGAAAGAGTGCAGAGGAGATTTACAAGGATGCTGCCTGGATTGGGAGGCATGCCTTATCAAGATAGATTGAGGTAGCTGGGACTCTTCTCCCTGGAGAGACGTAGGTTGAGAGGCGACCTGATAGAGGTTTATAAATTGTTGAGAGGAACAGATAGGGTGGATTCTCAGAGGCTATTTCCCCGAGCTGAAATGGTCACTACGAGAGGACACAGATTTAAGGTGCAGAGAAGCAAATATAGAGGGGATGTTAGGGGTAAGTTTTTCACTCAGAGGGTGGTGAGTGAATGGAATCAGCTGCCATTGGAGGTGGTAGAGGCAAACTGGGGTCTTTTAAAAGACTTCTGGATGAGTATATGGGAAGTGTGAGGTAATTCACTTTGGCAGGAATAACAAATGTGTAGAGTATAGGGCTAATGGTAGAACTCTTAATAGTGTTGATGAACAGAGGGATCTTGGTGTATATGTGCATAGATCCCTGAAAGTTGGCAATCAAGTCGATAAGGTTGTTAAGAAGGCATACAGAGTCTTAGCTTTTATTGGTAGGGGATTGAATTTCGGAGCCGCAACGTCATGTTGCAACTGTACAAAACTCTAGTGCGGCCGCACTTGGAGTATTGTGTGCAGTTCTGGTCCCCACATTATAAGAAAGATGTGGCGGCATTGGAGAGGGTACAGAGGAGGTTTACCAGGATGTTGCCTGGTATGGAGGGCAGGTCTTATGAAGAGAGGCTGAGGAATTTGAGGTTGTTTTCGTTAGAAAGGAAGAGGCTAAGAGGGGACCTAATCAAAACATATAACATGATTAGAGGTTTAGATAGGGTGGACAGTGATAGCCTTTTTCCTAGGATGGAGAAAGCTAGCACGAGGGGACATAGCTTTAAAATTAAGGGGTGGTAGTTATAGGATGGATGTCAGAGGTAGGTTCTTTACCCAGAGGGTGATAAGGGTATGGAATGCCCTGCCTGCTGCAGTTGTAGATGCGCCAAGTTTGGGGGCGTTTAAGAGGTCCGTGGATAGGTTTATGGATGAAAAGGGAATGGTTTAGGTTAGAGGGTCATTGCTTTTTCTTAATTGGTCAGCGCAACATCGAGGGCCGAAGGGCCTGTTCTGCGCTGTAATGTTCTATGTTGTAACTAATGTGATAGGGGGTTATAGATAGGTCTGTGGATTGGTAGGTATAGATGTGATCGATGCAACTCGTGGGCCGAAGGGCCTGTTTGTGCTGTCGTGTTCAATGTTCTATGTCTCGGAACAGTGAGAACATAAGAACATAAGAAATAAGAGCAGGAGTAGGCCATCCAGCCCTTCGAACCTACCCCACCATTCAATACAATCATGGCTGATCTGAAGTGATCAGTTCCACTCACTCACTTGCTCTCCATAACCCTTAATTCCCTTATCAATCAGAAACCTAGCTACCTATGACTTAAACATATTCAACAAGGTAGCCTCCACCACATAAATGGGCAGAGAATTCCAGTTATGGGACATTTTGAAAGAAGACAACGAAGAGCCAGTGGTAATGTACACATATGACATATGTCATAGGACATGACATATGACCACATCGTTTTTTTAAACCTCAGAGAAAATATAGGGAATCAGGAAGTAGATCGAAAAGTAGAACTTTAAAAATAGTGATCTCAGGATTACTACCAGTGCATCAGACTGGTCACAGAGAAAACAGCAGAGTATGTTAGATGAATAGATGATTGAAGAAATGGTGTATGGGGGAGGGTTTCACATTCTTGTACAATGGGACCAGTTCTGGAGGGACGTGACTAGTATAAACTGGATGAGTTACATCTGGGTAGGGTTGGGACTGAAATCCTTGATAGAATACTTGCTAGAGTGGTTGGGGAAGGTTTAAACTAAAATAGACAAAGGGATGGGAATCTATGAAAGCAATTGGAGAAGGGGGAAATCAAAGACAAGGACAAAAGACAATAACATAGAACACAGAACAGTACAGCACAGTACAGTCCCTTCGTCCCTCGATGTTGTACCAAGCTATGTCCGAACCCAAGATCAAGCTATCTCACTCCCTATCATTCTGGTGTGCTCCATATGCCTATCCAATAACCGCTTGAAAGTTCCTAAAGTGTCCGACTCCACTATCACAGCAGGCAGTGCATTCCACACTCCAACCATTCTCTGAATGAAGAATCTATCTCTGACTTCCCTCCTATATGTCCCACCATGAACCTTGAAGTTATGCACCCTAGTAACAGCTTCATCCACTTGAGGAAATAGTCTCTGCCCGTCCATTCTATCTATCCCCCTCATCATCTTATAAATCTCTATTAAGTCGCCTCTCATCCTCCTCCGCTCTAAAGAGAAAAGCCCCAGCTCCCTCAACATTTCCTCATAAGACCTACCCTCCAAAGCAGGCAGCATCCTGGTAAATCTCCTCTGCACTCTCCCCAGTGCTTCCACATCCTTCTTATAGTGAGGTGACCAGAATTGCTCACAATATTCCAAATGTGGTCTCACCAAAGTCCGGTATAGTTGTAGCATAACCCCATGGCTCTTAAACTCAAACTCCCTGTTAACAAACACTAACACAATATAAGCCTTCTTCACGACTCTATCCACTTGAGTGGCAACCTTCAGAAATCTGTGGATATGAACCTCAAGATTTCTCTGTTCCTCTACGTTCTTCAGAACCCTGCCATTGACCCTGTAATCTCCATTCGATTTTGTCCTACCAAAATGAATCACTTCGCATTGAAGGGGAATAAATAATGGAGAGAGAAATCAAAAGACAGAATCAAACAAAGCCACAGTGAAAAATAGTGGACAAATAATGTTAAAAAAACACAAATCTAAAGGCTTTATGCCTTAACGCATGAAGTATTCACAATAATGTGGATAAATTAATTGTGCAAATAGATGTAAACAGGTGATATAGTCAGGTTTACAGAGACATGGCTGCAGGTTAATTGGGGATGGAAAACAAATATCCAGTGATATTCAATATTTAGGAAGGACAGACAAAAAAGGGAAGGCAGTGAGGTTGCATTGCTAATAAAGAGGAAATTAACACAATAGGGTGGAAAAATATTAGCTCCGATGATGTGGAATATATACGGGAGAGCTGAGAAATACTAAAGGGCCAAAACATCAGTAAAGGTTGTATACAGACTCCCAACTGTAGTGATGTTGGGAATGGCAGTAAATTGGAAATTAGAGATGCATGTAATAGAATAACTGGTGACCAGTGGTGTGCCTCAGGAATCAATGCTGGGACCACAACTTTTCATACGATATATTAACAGTTTGGAGGAAGGAACTGAAAGCACTGTTGCTAAGTTGCAGATATGTAGAGGAACAGGTAGTATTGATGAAGCAGAGGGACTGCAGAAGGACTTGGACAAGTTAGGAGAGTGGGCAAGGAAGTGGCAGATGAAGTACAATGTGAAAAGTGAGGGGTTATTCACTTTGGAAAGAGGAGTGGAGGCATAGACTATTTTCTAAATGGGAAAATGCTTAGAAAATCAGAACCCTATCAATCCCCCTGACATTAGGGTCAATTTAGCATGGTCAATCAACATAACCTGCACATTTTTGTGAGGAAACTGGAGCACCCGGAGGAAACCCATGCAGGCAAAGGGTGAATGTGCAAATTCCATAGACAGTGACCTGAGTCCAGAAACGAGCCAGATCCCTCGTGCTGTGTGGCAGCAGTGCTAACCATTGTGTCACCATGCCATCCAAACCAAGAATAACTTCTACCGTGTTATGTGGCACTGTCAGCATGCTAAACAGGACAGATTTTGAACAGATCTAGCAACTAGAAGTAGAAATGGTCGAGAGCTTCAAGTTTTTTAGGTGTCCAAATCACCAACAACCTGTCCTGGTTCCCCCATGCCAACACAATAGTTAAGATAGCCCACCAGGGTTGATCCCCTGGTTTGATGTTAATGGTCAAGTGGGGAATGTGCTGGGCCATGAGGTTGCAGATTGTGTCGGAGTACAGTTCTACTGTTGTCGATAGCACATAGTGCCTCATAGATGCCCAGTCTTGAGCTGATTTGATTTATTATTGTCACATGTATTGAGAAAAAGATATAAAAATCTGAGGTCATGTACAAACTGATTCAAGAACAGCTTACTCCCTGTTGCCATCAGATTTTTGAATGGACTTACCTCACACTAAATTAATCTTTCTCTATGCCACACCAGTGACAGTAACACGACATTCTGCACTCTTTCCTCTCCTTTTCTATGAACGGTATGATTTGTCTGCATAGTGCACAAGAAAACAATACTTTTCACTGTATGGTAATACAGCATCAGGTATACCTAAAAATGAGGTGTCAACCTGGTGAAGCTATCAAACAGGACTACTTGCAGGAAAAAGTCAATGTAGTCAAGGAGAATACTGAGATACAGGCTTTTAGACTAGAAGGGATTGAGGTACATAAGGAGGAGGTGTTAGCAATTCTTGAGAGTATGAAAATAGAGAAGTCCTCTAGGCCAGATGGGATTTATCCTAGGATTCTTTGGGAGGCAAGGGAGGAGATTGCAGAGCCTTTGGCTTTGATCTTTATCTCTTCATTGGCTATAGGTATAGCAGAGGATATCAAATGTTGTCTCCTTGTTCAAGAAGGGGAGTAGAGACCATTCTGGGAATTATAGGCCTTACCTCTGTTGTGGGCAAAGTTTTGGAAAGAATTATAAGAGATAGGATTTATAATCATCTAGAGAGAAATAAATTGATTAGGGATTATCAACACCGTTTTATGAAGAGTAGGTCGTGTCTCACAAATCTTATTGAGTTTTTTGAAAAGGTGACGAAAGAGGTGGACAAGGGTAAGGCAGTTGACGTGGTGTACATGCATTTTAACAAAGCCTTTGATAAGATTTCCCATAGCAGGCTATGGTAGGAAATGCAGAAGCATGGGATTCAGGGTGATTTAGCAGATTGGATCAGGAATTGGCTAGCTGATAGAAGACAGAGGATGGTGGTTGACGGGAAATATTCAATCTGGAGTTCTCTTACAAGTGGTGTACTCAGGGTACTATTTTGGAGCCACTGCTGTTTGTCATTTTTATAAATGACCTAGATGAGGGTGTAGAAGGATGGGTTAGTAAATTTGCTGACGACACCAAAGTCGGAGGAGTTGTACACAGTGAGGATGGATGTTACAGTTTGCAAAGGGACATAGATAAGCTGCAGAGCTGGGCTTAGAGGTGGCGAATGGAATTTAATGCAGAAAAGTTTGTAAGAGTAATACAAGTACAAAATATAGGGCTAATGGAAGGCTCTTAGTAGTGTTGTCAAGCAGAGAGATCTCGGTGTACATGTGCATAGCTCCCTTAAAGTTGCAGCCAGGTTGATAAGGTTGTTAAGAAGGCATACAGTGTGTTACCTTTTATTGGCAGAGGGATTGAATTTCGGATCTGTGAGGTCATGTTGCAACTGTACAAACCTGTGGTGCGGCACACTTGGGAGTACTGCGTACAGTTCTTGTCGCCGCATTATAAGAAAGACGTGGAGGCATTTGAAAGGGTGCAGAGGTTTACCAGGATGTTGCATGGTATGGTGGGAAGGTCTTATGAGGAAAGCTGAGGGACTTGAAGTTATTTTCATTGGAGAGAAGGTTAAGAGGTGATCTAATTGGGCATACAAGATAATCAGAGGATTAGATAGAGTGGACAGTGAGAGCCTTTTTCCTCGGATGGTGATGGCTAATACAATGGGACATAGCTTTAAATTAAGGGGTGGTAGTTATAAGACGGATGTCAGAGATAGGTTCTTTACACAGAGGGTAGTAAGGGTGTGGGACACCCTGCCTGCAGCAGTTGTGGACTTGCCAACTTTAAGGGCATTCAAATGGTCAGTGGATAGGCATATGGATAACATTGGAATAGTTTAGGTTAGAGGATCATTAGATTGGTTCCACTGGTTGGCACAACATCGAGGACCGAAGGGCCTGTAGTGCACTGTAATGTTCTATGTTCTATGCATGCCAAATGGCAAAAACAGTAAGTGATAGGCAGAGCTAAGCAATCCCACAACCAATGGACCAGGTCTAAGCTCTGCCACATCTAGTCCTGAATGGTGGTGGACAATTAAACAACTCACTGGAGAAGGAGGCTCCACAAATATCCCCATCCTCAATGATGGAAGAGCCCAGCACAACAGATAAGGCAAAAGACTGAAATATTCACAGCAATCTTCAGCCAGAAGAGCTGAGTAGACGATCCATCTCAGCCTCTTCCAGTAGTCCCCAGCATCTCAGATGTCAATCTCCAGCCAATTTGATTCATTCCACATGATATCAAGAAACAGTTGGAGGCACTGGATATTGCAAAGGCAATGGACCCTGATAACATTGCGGCATTTGTGGAGACTTGTGTTCCAGAACTTGCCATTGCCCTAGCCAAGCTCTTCCGGTAGTTACAACGCTGGCATCTACCCGATGACTAGAAAACTTCCCCAAGTATGTTCTGTATACAAATAGCAGGTCAAATCCAACCAGACCGCCCAGTCTACTCTCGATCACCAGTAAAGTGATGGAAGGGTCAACAGTGCTATCAAGCAACACCTGCTCAGTGACACCCAGTTTGGGTTTGTCAAAGTCATTCAGTTCCTGACCTCATTACAGTCTTTGTTCAAACATGGACAAAACAGCTGAATTCTAGTGGTGAGATCATAGAGTCCCAGAGGTTTACAGCATGGAAACAAACGCTTCGACTCAACTTGTCCACATCGCTGTTTTTTTTAAAACTCCTCAGCTAATCCCAATTGCCTGCATTTGACCCATATCCCTCCATACTCATCATACCCATGAAACTTTCTAAATGTTTTTTAAGAGGTTAAATTGCACCCGCCTCTATTATTACCTCTGCAGCTTGTTCCTGACACTCAACATCCCCCGTGCAAAAAAATTGCTGCTCTGGACACTTTTGTATCTTTCCCTTCTCACCTTAAACATATGCCCTCTAGTTTTAGACTCCCCTACCTTTGGGAAAAGATATTGATTATTTACATTTTCTGTGTCTTTATTTTATAGACTTCTATAAGGTTACTCCTCAGCCTCCTATGCTACAGAGTAAAAAGTCCCAATCTATTCAACCTCTCCTTCTAAGTCCCGATAGTATCCTAGTTAATCTTTTGTGCACTCTTTCTAGTTTAATCATATCCTTTCTATAATAGGCTGACAAGGATTGCACACAGTATTCCAAGTGTGGCCTTACCAATATCTTGTACAACTTCAACAACATGTTCCAACTTCTGTATTCAATGTTCTGCCCAAAGAAATCAAGCATGCCAAATGCTTTCTTCACCACTCCGTCACCTGTGACTCCACTTTCAAGGAGCTATGAACATGTATCCTTAGACCTCTCTGTTCTGTAACTCTTCCCAATGCTGAGTAAGTCCTGCCCTGGTTTAATCTACCAAAATCATCATCTTGCATTTGTCTAAATTAAACTCCACCTGCCATTTGTCAGCCCACTGGCCCAATTGACCAAGATCCCGTTGCAATTGGAGATAACTTTCTCCACTGTTTATGATGCCACCAATCTTAGTGTCATCTGCAAACTTACTGTGGAGCTGTGGACCAGTTGAGGGAAATATCCATACCGAGGGAGGAAGTGTTAGAGCTTCTAGGTAGCATTAAAACAGATAAATCTCCAGGGCCTGATGGCATTTATTCCAGACTGCTTAGAGAGGTGCGAGGTGAAATTGCTGAGCCTCTGACACAAATCTTTGTCTCTTCCTTGGATACAGGCCTCAGAGGACTGAAGAATAGCTAATGTTGTACCGTTGTTTAAAAAGGGTGGTAGGGATAACCCTGGAAATTATAGGCCGGTGAGTTTGACATCAGTGGTAGGGAAACTGTTGGAGGGGATTGTTAGAGATAGGATGTATAGGCACTTAGAGCATTGCAATCTGATTAGGGATACGCAGCATGGATTTGTTAAGGGCAGGTCATGCCTTACAAATCTGGTAGAATTTTTTGAGGAGGTGACGAAAACAGTGGATGAAGGGCGAGCCGTTGATGTTGTCTATATGGATTTTAGTAAGGCGCTTGACAAAGTCCCTCATGGGAGGTTAGTCGAGAAGGTCAAGGCAAATGGGATACAAGGACAGGTAGCTAGATGGATAAGCAACTGGCTTGGTAATAGGAGACAGAGAGTAATAGTGGAAGGGTGTTTTTCTAGCTGGAGGTCGGTCACTAGTGGTGTGCCGCAGGGCTCGGTACTGGGACCTCTTCTATTTGTAATATATATAAATGACTTGGAAGAGGGAGTAAGTGGAGTGATCAGCAAGTTTGCAGACGATACAAAGATGGCTGGACTTGCAGATAGTGAGGAGCATTGTCAGGCGATGCAGCAGGACACAGATAGGCTGGTAGCTTGGGCAGACAAATGGCAGATGGAATTCAATCCTGATAAACGTGAGATGATGCATTTCAGGAGAAAAAATGTAGGGGGGAGGTATATGATAAAGGGTAGACCTATTAAGAGTATAGAAACGCAGAGGGACCTGGGGGTGCAGGTGAACAAGTCTCTGAAGGTGGCAGAGCAAGTGGAGAAGGTTGTGAAGAAAGCATATAGTATGTTAGCCTTTATAGGAAGGGTTATAGAGTACAAGAGCTGGCCTTTAATGTTGCAGTTGTATAAAACGCTGGTTAGACCTCATTTGGAATACTCTGTCCAGTTCTGGTCGCCTTACTACCGGAAGGACGTGGAGACTCTGGAAAGAGTGCAGAGGAGGTTTACCAGGATGCTGCCTGGTATGGAAGGTCTAAGTTACGAGGAGAGATTAGGCAAATTGGGACTGTTTTCCTTAGAAAGACATAGACTTAGAGGAGATCTGATAGAGGTGTACAAGATTTTGAAGGTGATAGATAGAGTAAACAGGGCTAAGCTTTTTCCTAGGATGGATTCAAAAAGCACGAGGGATCATGGGCTTAGGGTGAGGAGGGTAAGGTATAATTTGGATGCTAGAGGGAGTTTTTTCACACAGAGGGTGGTGGGGGTATGGAATGCGCTACTAAGTAAAGTGGTGGAGGCAGGTATTCTGGAGATATTTAAGAAATACTTAGATGGGCACATAAACAGAATGGGAATGGAGGGGTATAGAAAACTGATTTAAAATAGGGATCATGAGCCTTGGGAAGTGTGTAAATAGATGATGATATTGATGTACTTGTTTTTATCCTACAGATGCTTTGGTCCACCTTGTTGTCTAATGACGGGCATACACGCGATGGGTCGTGAGAGGACCATCTGATGGGCAACACGACAGCCCAGTGACTATAGCTGAGCTGTGCAGATACATGGATACATAACCCAGGGAATTATAGGCCGGTGAGCTTGACTTCAGTTATAGGTAAGCTAATGGAGAGGATCCTCAGGGACAGGATGTATGAGCATCTGGAGCGCTGCGATCTGATCAGGGATACGCAGCATGGCTTTGTTAAGGGGAGGTCGTGCCTTAAGAATCTAGTGGAATTTTTTGAAGAGGTAACAAAAACAGTTGGTGAAGGACAAGCCGTTGATGTCGTCTACATGGATTTCAGTAAGGCGTTTGACAAGGTTCCTCATGGTAGGCTGATAGAAAAGGTGAAGGCGCATGGGATACAGGGCCAGGTATGTAGATGGTTTGAGAACTGGCTTGGGAGGAGGAGACAGCGGGTAGTAGTGGAAGGCTCTTTTTCCAACTGGAGGTCTGTCACTAGTGGTGTGCCACAGGGCTCAGTACTAGGACCTCTTCTATTTGTGGTTTATATAACTGACTTGGAAGAGGGGGTAAGTGGTGTGATCAGCAAATTTGCTGATGACACTAAGATGCTTGGATTGGCGGGTACTGAGGAGCAGTGCCAGGCAATACAACAGGACATAGATAGGCTGGTAGGCTGGGCAGATAGATGGCAAATGGAATTTAATCCGGATAAATGCGAGGTGATGTATTTTGGCCGGAATAATGTAGAGGGGAGTTATAGGATAAAAGGTAAAACTATCCGGAGTATAGAGACGCAGAGAGACCTGGGGGTGCAGGTTCACAAGTCTCTGAAGGTGTCAGTACAGGTGGAGAATGTGATAAAGAACGCGTATGGTATGTTAGCCTTCATAGGAAGGGGTATAGAATACAAGAGTAGGAGTTTGATGTTGCAAGTGTATAGAAGGTTGGTTAGGCCTCACTTGGAGTACTGCGTCCAGTTCTGGTCGCCGTACTACCGGAAGGTTGTGGAGGCCTTGGAGAGAGTGCAGAGGAGATTTACCAGGATGCTGCCTGGTATGGAAGGGCTGTCTTACGAGGAAAGATTGAACACACTGGGGTTGTTTTCCCTTGAAAGACGTCGGCTGAGAGGGGATCTAATAGAGGTGTATAAGATTATAAGGGGTATAGATAGAGTAAATGGTGGTAAACTTTTTCCACCTTCAGAAATGGATAGGACGAGGGGTCATGGCCTTAGGGTGAGGGGGCTATGTATAAGACGAATATTAGAGGGCAGTTTTTCACACAAAGTGTAGTGGGGGTGTGGAATGCACTGCCGAGTAAGGTGGTGGGAGCAGGCACGCTAGGGTTGTTTAAGGGTCTCTTGGACAGCCACATGAGCGGTCTGCAGATAGAGGGATATGGCAGGACTGTCTAAATATCTTATTTGTTTCCACAGGCAATTCGGTCCACCTTGTTGACCAACAAGGTGCATGCATTCGGCAGGTCGTGCGAGGGCTGCTCTTGGATGTTGCTTCAGGAATGGCCTAGTGCTTCAAGTCGTTAGTGTATGCTTAAACTGGACCATCTGATGGGCAACATGACAGCTCAGGGACTATCGCTGTTGCTGTGCAGACACATGGATTTGGGGCCTGTGTCTGCGGGAGTTTGCGCGTTCTCCCCGTGGTTGTGTGGGTTTCCTCCGGGTGCTCCGGTTTCCTCCCACATCCCAAAAAATGTGCTCTTAGGCTGATTGGGTAACAAATTGTCCCTATATTGGTCCCTATATGGGAATCTTCCACAATAGGCATAGCCTAAAGTCATGGATATGTCATTAAGACGTTAGGATGGCGGCGCGGGCTCGTTGGGCCGAAGGGCCTGTTTCCCGTGCTGTGTTGCTCTTTGTTTTTTGACTGAAGTACAGAAAGATCTAAGTATCCTTGTGCATGAATCACAAAAATGAGCAGGCAGGTCCAAAAGGTTGTTAAGGAGACACGCATTTATCCTCCACCTCATTCCATTCCTACTCTCACTGTTGCGTAGCACAGGCAGCAATCCCGAGAGTATACCTTTGCAGTCCTTCTTCTTAACTCCCTTTCTAATTCCCTATATTCTCCTTTCAGAACCTCTTCCCTTTTCCTACCTATGTCATTGGTACCAGTATGTACCACAACCTCTGGCTCTTCTCCCTCTCACTTCAGGATATCTCACACACGATCAGAAACATCCAGATCCTGGCACCAGAGAGGCAAACAACCATTCAAGTTTCTTGACTGTGTCTGCAGAATCGCCTGTTCGACTTCCTTCCTATATCATTACTGCCTTCCTCCTCCTTTCCCTACCCTTCTAAGCTACAGGGCCCGACTCTGTGCTGGAGACACGGCCACTGTTGCTTTCCCCAGATAGGCTGTCCCCCCCAACAGTGCTCAAATAGGAATACTTATTGTTAAAAGGCACAGCCACTGGAGTTCTCTCTGGCACCTGACCTTTCCCCTTCCTCTTTCTGTGACCCTGGTGTGACCACCTGCCTATAACTCCTCTCTATCACCTCCTCACTCTCCCTGATCAGACGAAGGTCATTGAACTGCAGCTCCAGTTCCCTAACATGGTCCCTTAGGAGCCACAGCTCGACATACTTGGCACAAATATGGATGTCCGGGAGGCGAGGAGACTCCAGGACGTCCTACAACAAACTGGCCTCACACTCTTAATTCCCCCTTTCCTCAAATGACATAGGAAAAACTAAGAACTAAACCTACCCTGTTTTGCCTGTTTCTAGCTAAGGACATTGAGGCAATGCTCTTCAGCCTTCACTCTGTTAGCTGTTCACTACACTGCTTACTAACAATGCTGCCTGCTGGATAGTGCGGCCTGTTTTTAGAACATACATAGAACACTACAGCACAAACAGGCCCTTCGGCCCACAAGTTGTGCTCATCATATCAGTACCTACCAGGCCATAGAACTATCTGTAACTCCCAATCCCATTAAATCCCATGTACTCATCCAGAAGTCTCTTAAAAGACCCCAGCGAGTTCACCTCTATCACCACTGACAGCAACTGATTCCAGTGGGACCTCTACAAGTAGGTGGGACCTCTACAAGAGAGATGGTCTACACCTGAACCAGAGGGGAACCAATACCTTGGGGGGAAAATTTGCCAAGGCTATGCAGGGGGGTTTAAACTGATTCAGAGGAGGGGTGGGATCCTGAGTAGCTTGGATGTTAAGAGGGACAAGAATAGGGGGGTCATCGACGAGAACTGTAAAGCACAGCAGCGTACAGGTGAAGTAGGGCATAGTTTGAAATGCCTATACTTTAATGCAAGAAGTATTCGCAATAAGGTGGAGGAACTTGCAGCTTGGATCAGTACCTGGAACTTCGATGTTGTGGCCATTTCAGAGACATGGATAGAGCAGGGACAGGAATGGTTGTTGCAGGTTCCGGGTTCAAATGCTTCAGTCGGAGAAGGAGGTAGAAGGGGGGGAGGATAGGCATTATTAGTCAAAGACTGTATCACGGTGACAGAAAGGAAGTTTGATGAGGACTTGTCTGTTGAGGTAGTATGGGCTGAGATTAGAAACAGGAAAGGAGAGGTCACCCTGTTGGGAGTATTTTATAGACCTCCTAAAAGTTCTAGAGAGGTAGAGGAAAGGATTGCAAAGTCGATCCTGGACAGGAGTGAAAGTAATAGGGTAATTGTTATGGGGGACTTTAACTTTACTAATATTGATTGGAATAGCTATAGATCTAGTACGTTAGAGGGGTCAGTTTTTGTACAAAGTGTGCAGGAAGGTTTTTTGACTCAGTATGTAGATAGGCCAACTAGAGGTGAGGCTACATTGGATTTGGTGCTGGGCAATGAGCCAGACCAGGTGTTAGACTTGGAAGTAGGTGAACATTTTGGTGATAGTGACCACAATTCGGTTACGTTCACCTTAGTGATGGATAGGGATAGGCATGAAGCTGGGGGCAGTAGTTATAGCTGGGGGAATGGTAATTATGAGGCCATTAGGAGAGAATTAGGGTGCATAGGTTGGACTAGGAAACTACAGGGACTGGGAACATCTGAAATGTGGAGCTTATTCAAGGAGCAGCTACTGCTGGTCCTTGATAAGTATGTCCCCGTCAGGCAAGGAGGAAATGGTCGAGTAAGGGAACCATGGTGTACTAACAAAGTTAAGTCGCTGGTTAAAAGGAAAAAGGAGGCTTATGTCAGGATGAGGCTTGAAGGCTCAGTTAGTTGACTGGAAAGCTATAGATTAGCCAGGAGGGAGCTGAAGAGTGAGTTGAGGAGAGCTAAAAGAGGACACGAGAAGACTTTGGCTGATAGGATCAAGGAGACTCCTAAAACTTTCTTTAGATATGTTAAGAATAGAAGATTGGTTAAGCAAGATTAGGGCCAGTCAGAAACAGCAGTGGGAAGTTGTGCGTGGAGCCTGAAGAGATTGGAGAGGCACTGAACAAATATGTCTGTTCGGTTTTCACGCAGGGAGATGTAAATGTAGTTGTGGAGAACACTGGGATACAGGGTTGCAAACTGGGAAGTATTGAAGTAATTAAGGAGGATGTGCTAGATATTCTTGAGGGTTTGAAGTTAGATAAGTCCCCTGGGCCGGACGGGATTTACCCTAGGATTCTCTGGGAGGCGAGAGAGGCGATTGCAGAGCTTCTGGCACTGATCTTCAGGTCGTCGTTGGTTACAGGTATAGTGCCGGAAGACTGGAGAATAGCGAATGTGGTCCCATTGTTCAAGAAGGGGAATAGAGACTTTCCTGGGAATTATAGACATAGAACATAGAACATTACAGCACAGAACAGGCCCTTCGGCCTTCGATGTTGTGCCGACCAAAATAAAAAGCAATGCCCCTCCAAACTAAACCATTCCCTTCTCTTCCGTATACTTATCAATTAACTTCTTAAACGCCACCAAACTTGGCGCATCTACGACAGCTGCAGGCAGGGCATTCCATTCCCTAATCACTCTTTGAGTAAAGAAACTACCTCTGATATCCGTCCTGTGAGTCTTACTTCTGTTGTGGGCAAAGTATTAGAAAGAATTATTAGGGATACGATTTATAGTTATTTAGAGAGAAACGAATTGATTGGGGATAGTCAGCATGGTTTTGTGAAGGGTAGGTCGTGCCTTACTAACCTTATTGAGTTTTTTGAAAAAGTGACCAAAGAGGTGGATGGGGGTAAGGCAGTTGAAGTGGTATATATGGACTTCAGTAAGGCGTTCGATAAGGTGTCCCATGGAAGGCTTCTGCAGAAAATGCAGATGTATGGGATTGAGGGTGATTTAGCTAATTGGATTAGGAATTGGCTAGCTGATAGAAGACAGAGGATGGTGGTTGATGGAAATTATTCATCGTGGAGTTTGGTTACAAGTGGTGTACCTCAGGGATCTGTTTTGGGGCCCCTGCTGTTTGTAATTTTTATAAATGATCTGGATGAGGGCATTGAAGGATGGATTAGTAAATTTGCGGATGACACCAAAATTGGAGGAGTTGTAGATAGTGCAGAGGGGTGTTATAGTTTGCAGAGAGACTTGGACAAGTTGCAGAGCTGGGCCGAGAGGTGGCAAATGGAGTTTAATGTGGACAAGTGTGAGGTAATTCACTTTGGCAGGAATAATAAATGTGTAGAGTATAGGGCTAATGGTAGGACTCTTAATAGTGTTGAAGAACAGAGGGATCTTGGTGTATATGTGCATAGATCCCTGAAAGTTGGCAATCAAGTAGATAAGGTTGTTAAGAAGGCATACGGAGTCTTAGCTTTTATTGGTAGGGGGATTGAATTTCGGAGCCGCAAAGTCATGTTGCAACTGTACAAAACTCTAGTGCGGCCGCACTTGGAGTATTGTGTGCAGTTTTGGTCCCCGCATTATAAGAAAGATGTGAAGGCATTGGAGAGGGTACAAAGGAGGTTTACCAGGATGTTGCCTGGTATGGAAGGCAGGTCTTATGAAGAGAGGCTGAGGGATTTGAGGTTGTTTTCGTTAGAAAGAAGGCAGCTAAGAGGAGACCTTATTGAAACATATAAAGATGATTAGAGGTTTAGATAGGGTGGACAGTGATAGCCTTTTTCCTAGGATGGAGAAAGCTAGCACGAGGGGACATAGCTTTAAATTAAGGGTGGTAGTTATAGGACGGATGTCAGAGGTAGGTTCTTTACCCAGAGGGTGGTAAGGGTATGGAATGCCCTGCCTGCTGCAGCTGTAGATGCGCCAAGTTTGGCGGCGTTTAAGAGGTTAGTAGATAAGTTTATGGATGAAAAGGGAATGGTTTAGGTTAGAGGGTCATTGCTTTTTCTTAATTGGTCGGTGCAACATCGAAGGCCGAAGGGCCTGTTCTGTGTTGTAATGTTCTATGTTCTATTCACTCACCATCCTCTGAGTGAAAAACTTACATTTTCTCACGTAGAGGATTACCTCTAACATCTCCTCTGTACTTGCCCCCCGGCACCTTAAACCTGTGTCCTCTCGTAGCGACCATTTCAGCCCTGGGAAATAGCTCCGAGAATACACCCTATCTATTCCTCTCAACATTTTATAAACTTCTGTCAGGTTGCCTCTCAACCTTCGTCTCTCTAGGGAGAAGAGATCTAGCTCCCTCAACCTATCTTCATAAGGCATGCCTCCCAATCCAGGCAGCATCCTTGTAAATCTCCTCTGCACCCTCTAAATAGCTTCCACATCCTTCCTATACTGACGCGACCAGAACAGTTTTTAAACCTCACGCACACTACTGGCTGACTTCCGGCGCCTGCGAGTCAAAAAAAACTCAGTGAAAAAGAAAGATAAAAAAACAAAAATAAATCTCTTACTCTCAGTACTCCTGCCACGAATCACTCCCTCTCTGCTTTGGTCCGGTCAACAAGGGTTATAGTTCACACTTCCAGCTGACGTGTGAATCTAACTTAAAATGCAGCGTTTATCAATACAGCAAGAAAAGCAGGCTACGAGGCCTGCGAGGTTATACCTGTTCTCGCCTTAGCAAGAAAATTAAGACAGGGTGGGTAGTCAGAGGTATTTTCACAGGCTGAAAATGTCAAATACAGTAGGGTACAGGTTCAAGGTGAGAAGGGAAAATTTAAAAGAGATGTGTGGGGCAGTTTTTTCACGCAGAGAGTGGTGGGTGCTTGGAATGTGTTGCTAAGGGAGATGGTAGAAGCAGGCACATTAGCAACATTTAAGAGGCATTGGAGGGGTACATGAATGGAGAGGGAATAGAGGGATATGGACCAAGTAAGGGCAGAAGTTTTTTTAGTTTAGTTATGGCATTGTGATCAGCACAGGCTTGGAGCGCCGAAAGGCCTGTTCCTGTCCTGTACTCTGATTTGGAGGTGCCAGCGTTGGACTGGAATGAGAACAGCAAGAAGTCTCGCAACACCAGATTAAACTGGCATCACAAGCTTTCAGAGTGCTGCCCCTTCATCAGATGAGTGAAGTACTTTCATAGAACCATAGAATCCCTATAGTATAGCAGAGTCTGCACAATTCCACCCCCCCCACCCCCCCCATCGCCCAAGTTAATTATTTATCTCCAATTTGCACAATGTTCACTATGCCCTAAATATTCTCCAACTGATATTTGATGCACTTGGCTTAGCTCATACCGATAACCAGATTTGGTATTTCTACCTCTTGGACTGGAAACACATAAGAACATAAGAAGTAGGAGCAGGAGTAGGCAGGCCATCTAGCCCTTTGAGCCTGCCCCGCCATTCAACAAGATCATGGCTGATCTGAAATGGATCAGTTTCACTTTCCCGCTTTCTCCCCATAACCCTTAATTCCCTAGTTTATTAGAAACCTATCTACCCATGACTTAAATATATTAAGCGAGGTAGCTTCCACCACTTCAATGGGCACAGAATTCCAGAGACTCACCATCCTCCAAGTGAAGAAGTTCCTCTTTAATTCTGATCTAAACTCCGCTCTCCCTTATTCTGACACTGCCCTTCTAGTTCTGCTATCTTTTCTAAGCAGGAAGAATCTCTCTAACTCTATCCTATCTAGCCCCTTAATTATCTTATTTATGTCTCTATAAGATCTCTTAGCCTTCTAAACTCCAATGAGTACAGACTCAGTCTATTCAACTCTCCTCATAGGCTACTACTGTAGAACAATGTCATAGACATTGTCATATATCATAGACATTGTTGTAGAAAATTTTCAACTCACTCCAGAAACTCTTCCAACTCTCTGCCCTTTACACTACCACTATACCGGTATATTTGGATAATTAAAGTCTCTTTAAGTTATTCTATTTATTCTTATAGAACATAGAACATTACAGCGCAGAACACGCCCTTCGGCCTTCGATGTTGCGCCGACCAATTATGAAAAAAGCAATGACCCTCCAAACTGAACCATTCCCTTCTCTTCCATAAACTTATCAACTAACCTCTTAAATGCCACCAAACTTGGCGCATCTACAACTGCCGCAGGCAGGACATTCCACTCCCTAACCACCCTCTGGGTAAAGAACCTACCTCTGATATCCGTCCTATAACTATCACCCCTTAATTTAAAGCTGTGTCCCCTCGTGCTAGCTTTCTCCATCCGAGGAAAAAGGCGATCACTGTCCAGCCTATCTAAACCTCTAATCATCTTATATGTTTCGATCAGGTCCCCTCTTAGCCTCCTCCTTTCTAACGAAAACAACCTCAAATCCCTCAGCCTCTCCTCATAAGACCTGCCATCCATACCAGGCAACATCCTGGTAAACCTCCTCTGTACCCTCTCCAATGCCTCCACATCCTTCTTATAATGTGGGGACCAGAACTGCACACAATACTCCAAGTGCGGCCGCACTAGAGTTTTGTACAGTTTGCAACATGACGTTGCGGCTCCGAAATTCAATCCCCCTACCAATAAAAGCTAAGACTCCGTATGCCTTCTTAACAACCTTATCGACTTGACTGCTTACTTTCAGGGATCTATGCACAAATACACAAAGATCCCTCTGTTCATCAACACTATTAAGAATCCTACCATTAGCCCTATACTCTACACATTTATTATTCCTGCCAAAGTGCATTACCTCACACTTCTCCACATTAAACTCCATTTGCCACCTCTCAGCCCAGCTCTGCAACTTGTCCAAGTCTCTCTGCAAATTATAACACCCCTCTTCACTATAGAACATAGAACAATACAGCACAGAACAGGCCCTTCGGCCTTCGATGTTGTGCCGACCAAAATAAAAAGCAATGCCCCTCCTAACTAAACCATTCCCTTCTCTTCCATATACTTATCAATTAACCTCTTAAACGCCACCAAACGTGGCGCATCTACAACAGCTGCAGGCAGGGCATTCCACTCCCTAATCACTCTTTGAGTAAAGAACTACCTCTGATATCCGTCCTATAACTCATACCCCTTAATTTAAAGCTGTGTCCCCTCGTGCTAGCTTTCTCCATCCTAGGAAAAAGGCTATCACTGTCCACCCTATCTAAACCTTAATCATCTTATATGTTTCAATAAGGTCTCCTCTTAGCCGCCTTCTTTCTAACGAAAACAACCTCAAATCCCTCAGCCTCTCTTCATAAGACCTGCCCTCATACCAGGCAACATCCTGGTAAACCTCCTCTGTACCCTCTCCAATGCCTCCACATCTTTCTTATAATGCGGGGACCAGAACTGCACACAATACTCCAAGTGCGGCCGCACTAGAGTTTTGTACAGTTGCAACATGATGCTGCGGCTCCTAAATTCAATCCCCTACCAATAAAAGCTAAGACTCCATAAGCCTTCTTAACAACTTTATCCACTTGGCTGCCTACTTTCAGGGATCTATTGACACATACACCAAGATCCTTCTGTTCCTCAACACTATTAAGAGCCCTACCATTAGCCCTATACTCTACCACTCTATCTACCACTCCACCGACTTTAGTGTCATCCGCAAATTTACTAATCCATCCTTCAATACCCTCATCCAGATAATTTATAAAAATTACAAACAGCAGGGGCCCCAAAACAGACCCCTGAGGTACACCACTTGTCACCGAACTCCACGATGAATATCTCCCATCAACCACCACCCTCTGTCTTCTATCTGTTAGCCAATTCCTAATCCAATTAGCTAAATCACCCTCTATCCCATACATCTGCATTTTCTGCAGAAACCTTCCATGGGCCACCTTATCGAACGCCTTACTAAAGTCCATATATACCACATCAACTGCCTTACCCCCATCCACCTCTTGGTCACTTTTTCAAAAAACTCAATAAGGTTAGTAAGGCACGACTTACCCTTCACAAAACCATGCTGACTATCCCCAATCAATTCATTTCTCTCTAAATAACTATAAATCCTATCCCTAATAATTTTCTCCAATACTTTGCCCACAACAGAAGTAAGGCTCACTGGCCTATAATTCCCCGGAAAGTCTCTCTTCCCCTTCTTGAACAATGGGACCACATTCGCTATCCTCCAGTCTTCCGGCACTATACCGTAACCAACGACGACCTGAAGATCAGAGCCAGAGGCTCTGCAATCGCCTCTCTCGCCTCCCAGAGAATCCTAGGGTAAATCCCGTCCGGCCCAGGGGACTTATCTAACTTCAAACCCCCAAGAATATCTAGCACATCCTCCCTATCTACTTCAATACTTTCCAGTTTGCAACCCTGTATCCCAGTGTTCTGCACAACTACATTTACATCTCCCTGCGTGAATACCGAAGAGAAATATTTATTCAGTGCCTCTCCAATCTCTTCAGGCTCCACGCACAACTTCCCACTGCTGTCTATGACTGGCCCTAATCTTGCCCTAACCAATCTTGTATTCTTAACATATCGAAAGAAAGCTTTAGGATTCTCCTTAATCCTATCAGCCAACATCTTCTCGTGTCCCCTCTCAGCTCTCCTCAATTCACTTTTTACCTCCTTCCTGGCTAATCTATAGCTATCCATTGCACTAACTGAGCCTTCAAGCCTCATCCTGACATAAGCCTCCTTTTTCCTTCTAACCAGCGAATTAACTTTTTTTGTACACCAAGGTTCCCTTACTCGACCATTTCCTCCTTGCCTGACAGGGACGTACTTATCAAGGACTCGCAGTAGCTGCTCCTTGAATAAGCTCCACATTTCAGATGTTCCCAGTCCCTGTAGTTTCCTAGTCCAACCTATGCACCCTAATTCCCTCCTTATGGCCTCATAATTACCATTCCCCCAGCTATAAATACTGCCCCCAGCTTCATGCCTATCCCTATCCATCACTAAGGTGAACGTAACCGAATTGTGGTCACTATCACCAAAATGTTCACCAACTTCCAAGCCTAACACCTGGTCTGGCTCATTGCCCAGCACCAAATCCAATGTAGCCTCATCTCTAGTTGGCCTATCTACATACTGAGTCAAAAAACCTCCCTGCACACTTTGTACAAAAACCGACCCCTCTAACGAGCTAGAGCTATAGCTATTCCAATCAATATTAGTAAAGTTAAAGTCCCCCATAACAATTACCCTATTTACTTTCACTCCTGTCCAGGATCGACTTTGCAATCCTTTCCTCTACCTCTCTAGAACTTTTAGGAGGTCTATATATGGAAGAGAAGGGAATGGTTTAGTTTGGAGGGGTCATTGCTTTTTATATTGGTCGGCGCAACATCGAAGGCCGAAGGGCCTGTTCTGTGCTGTAATGTTCTATGTTCTATAAAAGACTCCCAACAGAGTGACCTCTCCTCTCCTGTTTCTAATCTCAGCCCATACTACCTCAACAGACAAGTCCTCATCAAACTTCTTTTCTGTCACTGTGATAGTCTTTGACTAATAATGCCACTCCTCCCCCCCTTCTACCTCCTTCTCTACTCCGACTAAAGCATTTGAACCCCGGAACCTGCAACATCCATTCCTGTCCCTGCTCTACCCAAGTCTCTGAAATGGCCACAACATCGAAGTTCCAGGTACCTGGTCCAAGCTGCAAGTTCCTCCACCTTATTGCGAATACTTCTTTCATTAAAGTTACAGAGAGTCTTGGGACTCTCTGTAACTTCTTTTAAAATTCCTCCTCTGCATCCTTTCCACTTGGTGGCCTCTCGACTACACTGAGGAATGTAACTGCAACTTTTTTGGTTCTCAGTTCTAGACAAATAGATTCTGCCCTTGACCCGTTTGGGATATGCTCTCTCTCCTGCACTGCAATCATCTCCTTTATCAATACGGCAACTCCTCCAGTTTTCCTCTTTTCCTTCCTGAATACCTTGTATCCGAGAATGTTTAATAATCAGCCCAGCCTTTCTTTGAGCCAGATCTCCACTCTTGACTCAAAATCATATTTCCACATGCCAATCAGCATTTGTATTCAATCCTATTATCCACATAATATGCATTTATATACATGTATATAATTTTCTCTTTCTGAACCCACCAAATAACTTCTGTACTTCCTGGTGCACCTTGATGTTTCTTTCCAGTATTTCCTCCTGGAACCCACACCCCTGCTAAATTAACGTAAACTCAGTAAAGTTTTACAACACTAATTTTAAATCCAACCAATTTATTTGATAGTAAATCTGCGAGCTTTCGACACTATGTGTCTTCGTCAGGCAAATGCAGTGTTCTGACGAAGGCACATAGTGTCGAAAGCTCGCAGATTTACTATCAAATAAATTGGTTGGATTTAAAATTGGTGTTGTAAAACTTTACTGAGTTTACCCCAGTCCAACGCCGGCATCTCTACATCAAATTAACGTAAACCATGCTTAATAGCACCAGCAAATCACGCTGCAAGGAACTCCGTCTCAATTCTATTTAGGTGTAATCTATCCTGCATATACAGATCCACCTTCCCCAAAGCGAGTCCCAGTGTTCCACAGATTTAAAATCCTCCCTCGTGCACTATTTTTCCAGTCACACATACATAGAACATAGAACAATACAGCACAAACAGGCCCTTCGGCCCACGAATTGCGCTGATCACATCTATATCTACCAATCCACAGATCTATCTATTACCCCCTAACCCATTTGTTTCCATATACTCATCCAGAAGTCTTTTAAAAGACCCCAGCGAGTTTGCCTCAACCACCTCCGACGGCAGCCGATTCCATTCACTCACCATCCTCTGAGTGAAAAACTTACCCCTAACATCCCCTCTGTATTTGCTTCCCTGCACCTTAAATCTGTGTCCTCTCGTAGTGACCATTTCAGCTCAGGGAAATAGTCTCTGCGAGTCCACCCTATCTATTCCTCTCAACATTTTATAAACCTCTATCAGGTCGCCTCTCAACCTACGTCTCTCCAGTGAGAAGAGTCCCAGCTCCCTCAACCTATCTTCATAAGGCCTGCCTCCCAATCCAGGCAGCATGCTTGTAAATCTCCTCTGAACCCTCTCAATAGCCTCTACATCCTTCCTATAATGAGGCGACCAGAACTGCGCACAATACTCCAAGTGGGGTCTGACAAGGGTCTTATAGAGCTGCATCATTACCTCCTGACTCCTAAACTCAATTCCTCGATTAATGAAGGCCAGTACACCATACGCCTTCTTGGCCACTTCCTCCACCTGCGAGGCCGATTTAAGGGTCCTATGGACCCGGACCCTGAGATCCTTCTGCTCTACAACACAGCTAAGACTCCTACCCTTTATGTTGTACTCCTGGGTAAGTCGTGCCTTACTAACCTTATTGAGTTTTTTGAAAAGGTGACCAAAGAGGTGGATAAGGGTAAGGCAGTTGACGTGGTATATATGGACTTTAGTAAGGCGTTCGATAAGGTTCCCCATAGAAGGCTTCTGCAGAAAATGCAGATGTATGGGATTGAGGGTGATTTAGCTAATTGGATTAGGAATTGGCTAGCAGATAGAAGACAGAGGGTGGTGGGTGATGGAAATTATTCATCGTGGAGTTCGGTTACAAGTGGTGTACCTCAGGGATCTGTTTTGGGGCCCCTGCTGTTTGTAATTTTTATAAATGATCTGGATGAGGGTATTGAAGGATGGATTAGTAAATTTGCTGATGACACCAAAGTCGGAGGAGTGGTAGATAGTGAAGAGGGGTGTTCTAGTTTGCAGAGAGACTTGAACAAGTTGCAGAGCTGGGCCGAGAGGTGGCAAATGGAGTTTAATGTGGAAAAGTGTGAGGTAATTCCCTTTGGCAGGAATAACAAATGTGTAGAGTATAGGGCTAATGGTAGGACTCTTAATAGTGTTGAGGAACAGAGGGATCTAGGTGTACATGTGCATAGATCCCTGAAAGTTGGCAATCAAGTCAATAAGGTTGTTAAGAAGGCATACGGAGTCTTGGCTTTTATTGGTAAGGAGATTGAATTTCGGAGCTGCAACGTCATGTTGCAACTGTACAAAACTGGTGTGGCCGCACTTGGAGTATTGTGTACAGTTCCGGTCACCACATTATAAGAAAGATGTGGAGATATTGGAGAGAGTGCAGAGGAGGTTTACCAGGATGTTGCCTGGTATGGAGGGAAGGTCTTATGAGGAGAAGCTGAGGGATTTGAGGTTGTTTTCATTAGAAAGAAGGCGGCTAAGAGGAGACCTTATTGAAACATATAAGATGATCAGAAGTTTAGATAGGGTGGACAGTGATAGCCTTTTTCCTAGGATGGAGAAAGCCAGCACGAGGGGACATAACTTTAAATTAAGGGGTGGTAGTTATGGGGCGGATGTCAGAGGTAGGTTCTTTATCCAGAGGGTGGTAAGGGTATGGAGTGCCCTGCCTGCTGCAGTTGTAGATGCGCCAAGTTTGGGGGCATTTAAGAGGTCTGTCGATAGGTTTATGTATGAAAAGGGAATGGTTTAGGTTAGAGGGTCATTACTTTTTCTTAATTGGTCGGCGCAACATCGAGGGTCGAAGGGCCTGTTCTGCGCTGTAATGTTCTATGTTCTAAAGAGGTTCCAAAGATCCATGACCCTGAATCCCTGCCCCCTGCTCCAGTCCCTCAGCCATGCATTCATCCTCCACCTCATTTGACTCCTGCTCTCATTCTCCCGAGGCACAGGCAGCAATCCTGAGATTATTACCTTCGCTTCTCTCTTCCTCAGCTTCCTACCCAGTTCCCTATAATCCCTTTTGATGACTGCCCCCCTCTTCTTGCTTATGTCTGCAGTACCTATATGCACCACAACTTCAGGTTCCACACCCTCACCTTTCAGGATGTCTGGGAGGCGTCCAGAAACATCCCGGATCCCAGCTCCAGGAAGACAAACCACCATCTGCGACTCTCGCCTGCGTCCACAAAAACGCCTGTCTGAATCCCTCACAGTGGAGTCCCCTATTAGTACTGCCTTGCCTCTCTCTTCCTTAGATTTCTGGCGTACTGGCTCAGGTTTAGAGAGTGGGCCACTGCTGCCTCCCTCGGACGAGTTGTCCCCCCCAGTAGTACTCAGGCAGGAGTACTTATTATGAAAGGGGACACCCTGCAGTGTGCTCTCCATCACCTGAGTTTTCCCCTTCCTAATAGTCACCCACGTGCCTTCTTCCCGTTGCCCTGGTGTGACCACCTGCTGATAGCTCCTGTCAATTATCTCCTCGTTCTCTCTAACGAGACGAAGATCCTCAAGCTGCATCTCTAGTTCCTTAACCTTGTCCCTTAGGTTCTGCAGCTCTACACACTGAGTACAGGTATGGATGTCTGGGAGACCAATAGCCTCCAAGACCTCCCACATCTGGCACTGGCAACAACATACTGGCCTCACACCCATTATTTGCTCTCTTCTAGAAACCTAGAGGAAAAAAGTAATGAAAACTTATAACTTACGCTGTCTCACCCTTTTTGCTTAGGCCCTATGAGCCAAAGCCCTTACAGCCACACAAAAAACAGATAGAAAAACAATCTCACCTGCTCTCTCTCTCTTTTTTAGGTTAGAGGAGGGGGGAGGGTGGAATACTCTACCTGTGTAGAGTATCGGGATTTCTCACCGCTCAAATTTATAGTAAGCTTAAAAAACTACTCTACCCATGTGTCTTTGCGACACTTTCCGGCCTCCAGTAAAATTAAAAAAAAACTAGTAAAAATAAATAAATTGTAAAGAAAAATCGCTCTACTCACCCACACAAGCTCTCCTCTCGGAAATCGCTGCCTCTCTTCAGTGCCCCCAAGGAACAATACATCTGCTTCTTGCTTCTATTTCTATACTCACTTGCATGAGAAACTAGAAGTAACCCGGAGATTACTATCCCTGAAAATTGGCACCCAGGTTAATAGGGTTGTTAAGAAGGTGTAAGGTGTGTTAGCTTTTACTGGTAGAGGAATTGAGTTTTGAAAACATGAGGTCACGTTGCAGCTGTATAAAACTCTGATGCGGCCGCACTTGGAGTATTGCGTACACTTCTGGTTGTCACATTACAGGAAGGATGTGGAAGCATTGGAAAGAGCGCAAAGAAGATTTACCAGGATGTTGCCTGGTATGGCGGGAAGGTCTTATGAGGAAAGGCTGAAGGACTTGAGGCTGTTTTTGTTCGAAGAAGATTAAGAGGTGACTTAATAGAGGCATATAAGATGATCGGAGGATTAGATAGGGTAGACAGTGACAGCCTTTTTCCTTGAATGGAGATGGTTAGCACAAGGGGACATAGCTTTAAATTGAGGGATGATAAATATAGGACAAATGTCAGAGGTATGTTCTTTACTCAGAGTAGTAAAGGCAGAGAATAATAGTGAACTCGCCAACATTCAGGGCATTTAAGTGGTCACTGGAGAAACGCATGGACGATATTGGAATATTGTAGGTTAGGTGGGCTTTAGATTGGTTTCACAAGTCGGTGCAACATCGAGGATTGAAGGGCCTGAACTGCACTGTAATGTTCTATACTACGTTTGACATCTTGCTTGTTAATTTCCTACTCAACATCCTAAATTCTGTCTGCAGGACCACATCCCTCTTTTTGTTCATGTTATTCATTCCAATGTGGACCATGACTACTGGTTGCTCATCCTACCCTCTCTCAGGGTTCTCTGCGTTGTTCAGTGACAATCTGGACCTTTGACACCAGGGAGGCAACCACCATTCTCAATTCACATCTGTGGCTGCAGAAATATCTATTATCCTGACAACTGAATCACCCAATTACTATTGCTCTTCCAGGCTTCCTTGTACTTGCCACTGAACAACTGAGCTACCAATGGTGCCATAGACTTGGTGCTGGCAACACTCCCCAGAAAAACAATCGCATTCATCAGCGTTCATGGAATGTACTCAGCAAATTCCTGTGTATTTCTACTTTATCATCTGGTAGACTCTCATTGCTTCTCTTAAGCTGCCATGTGACCACACCTATAAACATAGAAACAGAAAATTACAGCTCAGAAATCGGCCTTTTGACCCTTCTTGTCTGTGCTGAACGATTTTTCTGCTTAATCCCACTGACCTGCACTTGGACCACATCCCTCCACACCCCTCTCATCCATGAACCCGTCCAAGTTTTTCTTAAAATGTTAAAAGTGACCCTGCATTTACCAGTTTTCCGGCAGCTCATTCCACACTCCCTCCACTCTCTGCGTGAAGAGTCCCCCCTAATATTCTCTTTAAACTTTTCTCCTTTCACCCTTAACCAGTGCTCTTTGTTTTTTTTCTCCCCTAGCCTCAGTGGAAAAAGCCTGCTTGCATTCATTTTATCTATACCCACCAAAATCTTATACACCTCTATCAAATCTCCTCTTATTCTTCTACTCTCCAGGGAATAAAATCCTAACCTAATCAATCTCCCTCTGTAACTCAGCTCCTCAAGTCCTGGCAACATCCTTGTGAAAATTCAGCTTCTCAAGTCCTGGCAACATCTTTACGAACTATGCTATCCATGAATCCCTTAACCTCATGGGTGCACCTCATTACTGCCACCAAACCATAAGATTTACTATTATTGGTAAAGGTTATTAATGCTAATAAGTCCTACTAGTACCTTACTGGTAATAAATCTTAAAGAAAACTGATAAGACTCACCAGTTTACTCCCAGCTTAGAAAAGATAAATAGGAAATACTGACCAGTCAATCACTACCTGGTTCCTTGTCATCGACTTCTCATTCCAAACATGGCTCTGAATCTATAGACTGGCTATAGCTCACTGTTTTAAGCAACACTGCTGTTTCTTGCCAGTCATATGTATTTTATATTTAGTATCTGTGGCATGATAATGCCTAATATCAAATAAAGTACCCTTCATATTCTGAATTGGATGTCTCAATGGACAACTCTTCTAAAGTAATTTTCACATGGAAGTGAAAAGAACCTTTTGAGAGAGGACTAGCGAGGTGTCTAAACAATAGGATAGAAAGAAGTGTGACATATCCCCTTAGCTCAATGAACATTGAGGGCCGAAGGGCCTGTACTGCGCTGTACTGTTCTATGTTCTAAGTCAATGCCCCTGCAGATATTTGAAGTAGCTTTGCCAGAAACTATGGGTTTCCCAATCTTTCTTTGCAAACTTATATTCAAAGTATTAAGATCCTAGAACTTTGATCTCGGACCTTTTCACAGAATTGTTACACTAGAGATGGCAGCAATTTAGCCCACTGCATCTGCACCAGCTTTCTCAATGAGCTTGGGTGATTCAATTCATGTAACACACAAGGTAACCCCTCCTCCTCTTTCTCCATTCTCCAACACCCAACAAACTAACCTCCAAAGATGTAGTCATTTTTTTAAAATATTAAACACGCAAACATATACTCAATCACCTACTTCACTACATATTATTTTATAAATATACATACATATTCAGGAATGCACATGCTATATAGCAATTAAGCCAAGTTAATTTAATCAGGATGGCTTTAGCTCAATGTAATTAACTGAAAGCAAATCATGGACTTTTACAGCAAATGTGATTTCAAATCACTACCATAAAAATCAAACGTTCTGCATGTTTAGTAATTTATCCCATTAATATATTTGTGACCCACTATCCCAAAACAAAATTCTTGATGTGAAAGTACATGAATGTATTTACTAATGTACAAGCAGATTATTTTTCTGTAAAACTATAGTACAAATCATAACCTGATATTTTCGTATGAAATGTAATACAGAAGCTACATCTTCTTACTGCATAATTCTCACTTCTTTGCAGTTACGTCTTAACATGACAAGGTCAATAGCCTGTTCCTCTATCACATAAGATCATGTTTGATTATATCTCAGCTCATTCCACTTCTACTTCTTTGGAATTAAAAATGTTGACACTAAATATTCCTTCACTTCGGCTTTTCTAATTAGCAAACACACAAGCTGACATAAAAAAAGGTATTAAAGATTTACCTGTAGTGTGCAATTTTCATTTCTTTTCAAGAATTCCACGAATCTTTCCACAACACCAGATGTGTTGATTACTTCATCAATAGGAGGATTTGGCTCTACGAATAAACACAAGGTTTCATAACAACAAGCTAAAGGGATTAAACAGGTATGTTTTTTTAAAAATACATGCAATTCGAAATTTTCAAGCAGCCTTTATACATTGGTCCATTTACAAGAAAAAATATTATTCATGCACATATATTTAAAATAAACTCTCAGAGTTCTCCTTGCATGCTTGATCTCCAATTTCAGCGTGCACTAGCAGGTGTTTGATTTAAATAATCTAAAATCTTTTAATTGAACTTGGGCTGACCTTTTCAATATATACTTTTTTCAATATGAAATTCTATTGAGATGGCCATGTTAATTTGGGGGAAAAATTACATTTTATTTTGGGGTGATGGCCCTTTAAGAACTAGGTTTCTCCAGGATATATTTCTGGTAAAGCACCTAATTGCAAGGAAATAATCATGTGACTATGTTGCCTGAGAGATAAATAGAGGTCAATGTAAGTTAAATTATAAAGATAATTCAGTGTTCAAACAGTTTAGGTTTTATATTTGATAACAAATTGACAGTAGATGAGAAACCAAGTCCCGCTAAAGTTCAGTTGAAATTTGTGCCAAATCCTCCTACTGAAGGAGTGATCAACACGTCTAGTGTTGTAGAAGTTTTCTGAAATTCTCAGAAAGAAAGAAAAGAGTTTAAATCTCTTGTTGACTGAAGGGCTCCCTACGATATACTGGATTTAATGGTCTAGCCAAGCTCAGAGAGACTGCATCATAAGAGAAAGTTTTAGATGTAAAACTGCAGAGTTCAAGAATGGCAAGTTAGATGATTGATCAGACATAATGAACAGCAGAGAATAACAAAATGGTTAATTAGAACAAAGAAATTAAAGCATGATTATAAAGGAAAAGAGAAAGTAAAGCAAGTGTTGGTCCTCTAGAGAGTGATAATGAGGCATTAATAGCAGATAATAAGGAAATGGCAGATGAAATTAACAAATATTTCATTTCTTTTTCACTATAGAGAATACAAAAGCATTCCAGTATTAGATGTATATCAAGAGGTGTAGAGAGAGGGAGACTTGATGAAATTACAATTATTAGGGAAACAATATTGGGCAAACTGCATGCAGGCTGATTAGTCACATCATGAAATTGTTCACATTGAAACATACACGGTGGAGTATTAAAGCTGAGTATTACTTAAATTACTGCAGAGTTCTGATATGCAGAGGGACCTGGGTGTTTTAATACACAGGTCACAAAAGGTTATTATGCGGGTACAAAGGTAATTAAGATGGCTAATGGAGTGTATTCCTTTGTTATGAGAGGAACTGAACATAAAAGTTATGATAAAAGCAAAATATATTTTGGGAGGAGTAATCTGACAAGAAAGTATTCAATGAATGATAGTATGCTGGGAAATTCTATGGAACCAAGGGACCTTGGCGTGTTTGTCCACAGATCTTTGAAAGTGGAAGGGCATGTTAGTCGGCTGATGAAAAAGGTATATGGGATACCTCCCTTTATTAACGAGGCATAGATTACAAAAGTAGGAAGTCAAGTTGGAGTTGTACAGAACTTTGGTGAGATCATAACTAGAACTGTGTGCTGTTCTGTCGCCACCTTATCAGAAGGATGTGATTGTACTGGAAGGGGTGCAGAGGAGATTCACCAGGATACTGACTGGATAGAACATTTTGGTTATGAAGAGAGATTGTGTAAGATTGGGTTGTTTTCATTAGAGCAGAGAAGACTTGGGGGGCAATCTGATTGAGGTGTACATGATCATCAGAGACGGAGACAAAGTGATTAAGAAGCAACTATTCCCCTTAGTTGAAGAGTCAGTTAGAGGGGGACAAAAGTAAAATACTGGAAATTTAAAAGGATCCAAGGCTTCAGTTATACGGGGCATTGGCAAGATCTCATTTCAAATATTGTGTGCAGGTTCAGAATCATACAGCAAAGGCTCTTTTGCCCATTGATTCTACAGGGACACATTAGAAATACCTGAACTCTCACCTAATCCCATCTGCCAGCACTTGGCCCATAGCCCTGAATGTTACAATGTGCCAAATGCTCATCCAGATATTTTTTAAAGGATGCAAAGCAACCCAAATCTGTACTGTCCCAGGCAGCACATTTTCAGACTGTCACCTCTGGGTAAAAAAGATTTTCCTCACATCTCCCTAAATGTTCTGCTCCTTAGTTTGGACTTTTGTCCCCCTCTAACTGCTGCCTCACAGCGCCAGGGATCCAGTCAGGGCAGCATAGTGGCACAGTGGTTGGTGCTGCTGCTACACTGCACCAAAGATCAGGGATGGCATGATGGTACAGTGATTAGCACTGCTGCCTCACACCACCAGGGACCTGGGTCAGGGTAGCACAATGGCACAGTTGTTAGTACTGCTGCTTCACTGCACCAGGGACCCAGATCAGGGCAGCACGGTGGCATAGTAAACATTCTGCCTCACAGTGCCAGAAACCAGGGCAGCATGGTGGCACAGTGGTGAGCATTGCTGCCTCACAGCGCCAGAGGCCTGAGGCGACACAGTGGTTAGCACTGCTGCTTCATAGTGCCAGGGACCCAGATTCAATTTCTGGCTTGGGTCACTATCTGTGTGGGGTTTGCATGTTCTCCCCGTGTCTGCGTGGATTTCCTCTAGGTACTCCGGTTTCTTCCCACAGATATGGTTAGGTGCATTGACCCTAACAGATGTCGAAGTGTGGCAACTAGGAGAATTTCACAGTAACTTCATTCACTGTTAATGTAAGCCTTACTTGTGTCTAATAAATAAACCTAAATTTAACTTTAAGATGGCGCCAGAGCGAGACAACTTCTTGTACGCTTTGATTTTGATTTGATTTATTATTGTCACGTGTATTAGTAAGAAGTATTCTTTCTGGTGCACAATACAGACAAAGCGTACCATTCATAGAGAAGGAAATGAAAGTGCATAAAAGGTAGAGTAACAGTCAAGCTTTGCCATGCATACTTTTTAATTCGATATTTTACTTTTGTTCTATGTTTCTAAAATTTCTTTCTAAACATTCTGCACTCCTTTTCTTCTCTATGAACAGTACATTTTGTCTGTGTAGTGCACAAGAAATAATACTTTTCACTGTATACTAATACCTGACAACAATAAATCAAATTGACTAATAGTATTTGCACAGAATCTTTTTAAGTCCTTCTTGTAAAATGCTGAAGATAAAAAAAGTTGGGAGGTGATGTGATGGCAAACCATGGTGTGGGCCATTTGAGACAAATGCTTTACTGGCCCAACATTTTGTAATTGGCTAAAAACAGCAGAAATCGAGCAGGGCATAAGAATAGATTGTTTACAGCAGGAGAATTAAAAATTTAGCAGAATTCTAGGTCTTATTGTGGATGGAGCGGAGACAAAATAACTGACTACCAAAGCCAGTTTTTTCTTGCTTTAGTCAAGCTTGGCAGTGGGCTGCTTACGGAGGTGATAAGAGTTGAAGCATGGAAAGTCTGATCTTCCTTGGGTGGGCAGCTAGGTTCTTGATATTACTTTTAACTGAGCTATTCAAATAGCACTGAGATAATGATTTAGATAAACTGACCTGCATAAGTTTTGTCATTTTGTCATTCACGGGGACTGAGTGTCTGACCAAAGAGGTAGATAAGGGTAAGGCAGTTGATGTAGTGTATATGGATTTTAGCAAAGCATTTGATAAGGTTCCCCATGGTAGGCTACTGCAGAAAGTGCAGATGCATGGGATTGAAGGTGACTTAGCAGTTTGGATTAGGAATTAGCTAGCTGATAGAAGACAGAGGGTGGTGGTTGATGGGAAATATTCAACCTGGAGTGCAGTTACAAGGGGTGTACCTCAAGGATCTGTTTTGGGGCCACTGCTGTTTGTCATTTTTATAAATGACCTAGATGAGGGTGTAGAGGGTTGGATTAGTAAATTTGCTGACGATACCAAAGTGGGGGGAGTTGTAGACAGCGAGGGTGGATGTTACAATTTGCAGAGGGACATAGATACGTTGCAGAGCAGGTTGCAGGGGACATAACTTTAAATTAAGAAGTGGTAGTTATAGGACGGATGTCAGAGGCAGGTTCTTTACACAGAGGGTGGTGAGGGCGTGGAATGCCTTGCCTGCAGCAGTTGTGGACTCGCCTACTTTGGGGGCATTCAAATGTTCGGTGGATAGGCATATAGATGATATTGGAATAGTTTAGGTTAGAGGGTCCACTGGCCGGTGCAACATCGAGGGCCGAAGGGCCTGTACTGCGCTGTAATGTTCTATGTTCTATTGGTAGGGCCAGCATTTATTGCTCATGCACACCACCCTGAACCGACTACTTGGTGGGCCATTACAGAAGACATTTAAGAGTCAATCAGAATGCTAGGGACCTGCAGACATTTACAGCATAAAACAAGGCTATTCGGTCTATTACATCTATGCTGGTCAACAAAGATCTGGCTACACTAATGAAACGTGACTCACCACACAAAAACTGTGGCTACAAGACAGGTCAGAGGCAAGGAATATTACAATGAATAACTCTCCTCCTGACTCCATGAAATCTATTCACCATCTACAAGGCACAAATCAAGAGTGAAATGGAATGCTCTCCACTTGCCTAGATGGGTGCAGCTCCAGCAACACTCAAGAAGCTTGGCCATCCAGGACAAGCAGCCCGCTTGATTGGCATCACATCTACAAACATCTGCTCCCTTCACCATGCTCAGTAGCAGCAATTCTATTATCTGCAAGATGCACCACAGAAATTCACTATAGGTCCTTAGCACCAGCCAAACCCACCACTATTTCCATCTAGAAGAACAACAGCAATAGATATATGGGAACACCACAACTGGAAATTCCCCTCCAAACCACCCACCATCCTGACTTGGAGACACATCACTGTTTCTTCGCAGTCACTGGGTAAAATCCTGGAATTCTCTCCCTAACAGCTAAGCACATGGACATCAGTGTTTCAAGGCAGCAGCTCACCACCACATTCTCAAGAGTAATAAGTATTGCCTGCAGTACTTATTACTCTTAAGAAGGTGGTGATGAGCTGCCTTCTTGAAACAGTGCAGTATTAAAAAAATTCAAATTTCACCATCTGCCTTGGTGGGGTTTGAACCTGGGTTCCCAGAAGATTAACCTTTGTCTCTGTGTTATTAGTCTTTCTTTACTAGTGTACAGAAAGTAGAAATGATTCCTTGGGCAGAGAGCACGGTGATATTTGGTACTTTGGCATTATTCCTCATAAGGAGACGATACAAAGGGGTCCACACTGATACATTTAAGTATTGGTGTGCAAAACTACACCCAGGGCACAGTTATTTTGCATAGTCATGCGGAGATTTCGCTTCTACCCAGAGTATAATGTTGTTGTGCTTTGATATTACTACCCATGACAACTGCGCATGTCAAATCAACTTATTAATAATTCTGATTTATTCTCCTTTGGCCAATAATGCATGCCAATTCTGGAAAGCACAAGAAGGTTTTTCATTGATGGGATACCATATATGCACAGCACCTGCACTTCCTCAACAGCTGCCTGCATTCCCAAATTTCACATTCCTGAGTATTGTCAAAATGCTGTGTCTGTGATGTTAAGCTAGTGACTTTTCCTTATGGCAACATGCCAAAAAGCATGGGTTGCAATGCCATCCTTCTCAATGAGGTCATCCTACTTTCAGCTCTAACTCAATTCAACTTAATCCAGTCAATGTGCTCCTCCCAGATTGTCTCAAGCCCCTATGTTTGATTTACAATTGTGCCATTACTCCGGCAAGCTGGTAAGATATCTCATTTTCCTTCTCCCATAAAATACCTGGCTCCTCCATCTTTGAACTGGCACATAGTCATTATTGATATTGTTTAATTCACTATCACTTCAAATCATTTCAGAATTTAAGAATGAAGAGGGTTAAAGGGTTAGTTAATTTTGACATTTCCAATTACAACTACTTGAGTTCTCTGTTGACACACAGCCCCACTTCGCCAGGGGTGTAGCATGGAGGCAGGTCCCAGATCAACATCAAATGGACTGAGGATTGAATCCCATGCTGTTGCACACTTGCTATCTTATCAATTGAGGCAACCAAACCCCTCCATAAGGATTCCAAGTTGCTGTGACATCATGCACTTTTACTAAAGCTATGGCCAGTGATGGTAAAGATGCCTTTCAAGCATATGGCAGACTATGAATCTTTCCCATGCTTACTGCCTGCCATTGGCTTATGTTAAAAAGATTAAAAGTTGGCACGTAAACTGTTCGGCTGAAACTTGTATGAACACACACTCCTTGGGCATCAAGACCTGGTATGCAACTTGAACTCACAGCTTCCAACTCAAAGGCAGGGATGCTACCCACTGCACCACAAGACCTCTTCAGCCCAATTATTCTAGTGCGGAGATGCTGGCATTGGACTGGAGTAGGCACTGTAAGAAGCCTCAGAACAACAGATTGAAGTCCAACAGGTTTATTTGGAATCATGAGCTTTCGGAGTCCTGCTGCTTCATCAGATGAGTTGAGATTGGTTCACAAACACAGCGTATGTAGGCAAAGACACAATTGCAAGATAATTACAGATTGGAATGTGAAGAATGGTAGGAAGATGAGTGTTTAGAGGTAATCAAGTCTCTACTGGTACAATCAGTGAGTGGAGAAAGAGATAATCACAGGTTAAAGTGTGAATTGTCTCAAACCAGAACAGTTGGTTGCATTTTGCAAATCCAGGCCAAATAGTGGGGATTACAGGTAGTGTGACATGAACCTCAAGATCCCAACTGATGCTGTCCTCATGTGTGCAGAACTTAGCTATCAGTTTCTGCTTGGCAATTCTGCATTGTTGCGTGTCTTGAAAGAGAATGCTTATCCAAAGCATTCTTGACTGCTGAAGTGTTCGCCGAAGGGAAGGGAACAGTCCTGCCTGGCAATTGTTGGGCGATGTCCATTCATCTGTTATCATAGTGTTTTCATGGCCTCGTTGATGTACCATACCTTGGGACATCCTTTCTTGCAATGTGGGTGGTGACTGAATGAAATTGGGTGGTGAGTGAGTGGAATCGGCTGCTGTCGGTGGTGGTGGAGGCAAATTCGATAAGGTCTTTTAAGAGACTTCTGGATGAGTACATGGGACTTAATAGGATTGAAAGTTATAGGTAAGTCTAGTAGGTAGCGACATGATAGGCGCAACTTAGAACATAGAACATAGAACATTACAGCACAGAACAGGCCCTTCGGCCTTCGATGTTGCGCCGACCAATATAAAAAGCAATGCCCCTCCAAACTAACCATTCCCTTCTCTTCCATATACTTATCAACTAACCTCTTAAACGCCACCAAACTTGGCGCATCTACAACCGCTGCAGGCAGGGCATTCCACTCCCTAACCACCCTTTGGGGTAAAGAACCTGCCTCTGATATCCGTCCTATAACTATCACCCCTTAATTTAAAGCTGTGTCCCCTCGTGCTAGCTTTTTCCATCCTAGGAAAAAGGCTATCACTGTCCACCCTATCTAAACCTCTAAGCATCTTATATGTTTCGATCAGGTCCCCTCTTAGCCTCCTCCTTTCTAACGAAAACAACCTCAAATCCCTCAGCCTCTCCTCATAAGACCTGCCCTCCATACCAGGCAACATCCTGGTAAAAACTTGTGGACTGAAGGGCCTGTTTGTGTAGTTTTTCTATGAGTCTATGTTCTACGTATGAGATAGACAACGTTGGCCGAGTCGCACAAGAATGTACTGTGTATCCATTGAGTGGTATTCTTATGTGTGATAGTAGTATCCATGTTGATGATCCAGCACGTCTTGCAGAGGCACCGTGGCAGGATTACGTGGTGTCGTGGTTGCTGTTCTCCTGAGGCTAGGTAGTTTGCTGTGGACAATGGTCCATTTCAGATTCAACAGTTTTTGGAAGGCAAATAGTGGGGGTGTGGGGATGGCCTTGGTGAGATGTGCATCTTCATCGCTGACATATTGAAGACTCTGAAGGAGATACTTCAGTTTCTCTGCTCCAGGGAAGTACTGGATGATGAAGGGTATTCTGTCGATCATGTCCCTTGTTTGTCTTCTGAGAAGGTCGGTATGGTATTTTGCTGTGGTGCGTCAGAACTATCAATCGTTCAACTGAGTGCCATATCCTGCTCTTACGAGGGTGTCTTTCAGCATCAGTAGGTGCCTGTTGCATTTCTCGTCATCTGAGCAGATCCTGTGAATACAGAGGGATGGTTTCTTTAACATTTAGGGTGGAAGCTGGAGAAATGGAGCATCGTGAGCTTATCTCTGGACTTGGGATACGAGTGCAGTGCTGAGATGATCATCCCTAATGGACATGTGTGTTCCCAAGATAGCAACAAATTCTGGTGAATCTGATGGTGGGATGGAACTTGATGTCACTGTGTAGTCGTTTCAATGATTCTTCGCCGTGAGGGCTTAGGAGAGCTAGGAAAGGGCACGAGAAGTTCTTGGCAGGTCCGATCAAGACTTTTTACTGTTATGTAAGAAATAAAGAACAACCAGGATGAAGTTAGAGCCAATCAAGGATAGTAATGGGAACTTCTGCATGGAGTCAGAAGAGATAGGAGAGATGATGAATGAATACTTTTCTTCAGTGTTCACCAAGGAGAGAGGCCATGTTTTTAAGATGAGTGTGTGATACAGGCTGATAGGCTGGAGGAGGTAGATGTTCTGAGGGAAGATGTATTAGCAATTTTGAAAAACTCAACTGTCGATAAGTCCTCTGGGCCAGATGGGATACATCCTAGGATTTTTGGGAGGCAAGGAAAGAGACTGCATAACCTTTGGCTTTGTTCTTTGGATCCTCACTGTCCACGGAGATAGTGCCAGAGGACTAAAAAAGTGTACTAAAAAAGTTAATTCGCTGGTTAAAAGGAAAAAGGAGGCTTATGTCAGGATGAGGCTTGAAGGCTCAGTTAGTGCACTGGATAGCTATAGATTAGCCAGGAGGGAGCTAAAGAGTGAGTTGAGAAGAGCTAAAAGGGGACATGAGAAGATTTTGGCTGATAGGATCAAGGAGAATCCTAAAGCTTTCTTTAGACATGTTAAGAATAGAAGATTGGTTAGGGCAAGATTAAGGCCAGTCATAGACAGCAGTGGGAAGTTGTGCGTGGAGCCTGAAGAGATTGGAGAGGCACTGACTGGAGAGTGGTGAATGTTGTTCCTCTGTTCAAGAAATAGAAATGACCCTGGTAATTATAGGCCGGTTAGTCTTACTTTGATGGTTAGTGAGTTAATGGAAAAGGTCCTGAGGGATAGGATTTATGACCATTTGGAAAGATGCAGTTTAATCTGGGATAGTCAACCCAGATTCGTGAAGGGTAAGTCTTGCTTCACAGATTTGATTGAATTCTTTGAGGAGGTAACTAAGTATGTAGATAAATTAAAGCAGTAGATGTTGTATACATAGAACATAGAACATTACAGCACAGAACAGGCCCTTCGGCCTTCGATGTTGCGCCAACCAATATAAAAAGCAATGCCCCTCCAAACTAAACCATTCCCTTCTCTTCCATATACTTATCAACTAACCTCTTAAACGCCACCAAACTTGGTGCATCTACAACTGCTGCAAGCAGGGCATTCCACTCCCGAACCACCCTTTGGGTAAAGAACCTACCTCTGATATCCGTCCTATAACTATCACCCCTTAATTTAAAGCTGTGTCCCCTCGTGCTAGCTTTTTCCATCTAGGAAAAAGGCTATCACTGTCCACCCTATCTAAACCTCTAATCATCTTATATGTTTCGATTAGGTCCCCTCTTAGCCGCCTCCTTTCTAACGAAAACAACCTCAAATCCCTCAGCCTCTCTTCATAAGACCTGCCCTCCATACCAGGCAACATCCTGGTAACACATGGCTTTTAGTAAGGCATTTGATAAAGTTCCCTATGGTAGGCTCATGAAGAAAGTAAGGAGGTGTAGGCTAGAAAGAAATTTGGCTGATTGGATAAGTAATTGCCTGTCCCACACAAGACAGAAGGTGATGCTGAATGGAAAACTGGAGGCCAGTTACTAGCGGTGTACTACAGGGATCAGTGCTGGGTCCTCTGCTATTTGTGATTTTTATTAATGACTTGAAAGACAGGGCTGAAAGGTGGGTTAGTAAATTTGCTGATGACACCAAGATTGGTGGAGTAGTGGACGAGGTGGAGGGCTGTTGTAGGCTGCAAAGAGACATTAATAGGATGCAGAGCTGGGCCGGAAAATGGCAGCTGGAGTTTAACCCTGATAAGTGCAAGATGGTTCATTTTGGTAGGACAAATCTGAATGCGGATTACAGGGTCAATGGCAGGATTCTGAGGAATGTGGAGGAACAGAGAGATTTTGGGGTTCATATCCACAGATCTCTGAAGGTTGCCACTCAAGTAGATACAGCTGTGAAGAAGGCCTATAGTGTGTTGGCGTTTATTAATGGGGGTTTGGGTTTAAGAGCCATGGGATTATGCTGCAACTATACAGGACTTTGGTGAGACCACATTTGGAATGTGCGTGCAGTTCTGGTCACCTCACTATAAGGAGGATGTGGAAGCACTGGGGAGAGTGCAGAGGAGATTTATCAGGATGCTACCTGGTTTGGAGGGTAGGTCTTACGAGGAAAGATTGAGGGAGCTAGGGCTTTTCTCTTTAGAGTGGAGGAGGATGAGAGATGACTTATTAGAGATTTATAAGATGATGAGGAGGATAGATAGAATGGATGTTCAGAGACTATTTCCTCAGGCAGATGTAGCTGTTACTAGAGGGCATTAACTATAAGATTCATGGTGGGAGATATAGAAGGATGTCCGAGGTAGAACTCTTTCCTTAAAATGTGATTGGGGTGTGAAATGCACTGCCTGCTGTGATAGTGGAGTTTAGGCTGAGGCGCTTCAGAAACTTTCAAGCGGTTATTGGATGGGCACACGGAGCACACTAGAATGATAGGGAGTGGGATAGCTTGATCTTAGTTTAAGACAAAGTTCAGCACAACATTGAGGGCCGAGCGGCCTGTATTATGCTATCCCGTTTTATGTTCTATGTGAGTCCAAATGAAAAAAGTATCGTCAATATATCTGGTGCACGTCGGTTGATGGCCCTGTGCGACGAAAAGGTATTGCTCAAATTTGTGCACGAGGATGTTGGCATATTGAAGTGTAAATTTGGTCTCAACGGCTGTTCCAGGTGTAAAATTGGAAATTGGTAGTTGTCAGTGTTGAGTATTGAGATTGTTGTACTAACGGTGCCATCATGGACAACTAGTTTTGAGACGCCACCAAGCTGACGAAACAACAGAACTATGCCATCTAATGTACACCAAGAACAGGAAACTTGTAATCACCACCAGCAGCAACCAAGCCTCCCCCAGTTCACCTGGTCCATAGGTGCTGACTTTCTATAAGATGTCCATAGTAGAACATAGAACATAGAACGCTACAGCACAAACAGGCCCTTCGGCTCACAAGTTGTGCCGAACACATCAAAACCTACCCAGCCATAGACCTATCTATAACCCCCAATCCCATTGGATCCCATATACTCATCCAGAAGTCTTTTAAAAGACCCCAGCGAGTTCGCCTCGACCACCACCGACGGCAGCCGATTCCATTCACTCACCACCCTCTGAGTGAAAAACTTTCCCCTAGCATCCCCTCTGTACTTGCTTCCCTGCGCCTTAAATCTGTGCCCTCTCGTTGCGACCATTTCAGCCTTGGGAAATAGTCTCTGAGAGTCCACCCTATCTATTCCTCTCAACATCTTGTAAACCTCTATCAGGTCGCCTCTCAACCTTCGTCTCTCCAGGGAGAACAGTCCCAGCTCCCTCAACCTGTCTTCATAAGGCATGCCTCCCAATCCAGGCAACATCCTTGTAAATCTCCTCTGCACCCTTTCAATAGCTTCCACGTCCTTCCTATAGTGAGGCGACCAGAACTGCGCACAGTACTCCAAGTGTGGTCTGACAAGGGTCCTATAAAGCTGCAGCATTACCTCCTGACTCCTGAACTCAATCCCTCGATGAATGAAGGCCAGTACACCGTAAGCTTTCTTAACCACATCCTCCACCTGGGAGGCCGATTTGAGAGTCTTATGGACCCGGACCCCAAGATCCCTCTGCTCTTCCACACAGCTAAGACTCCTACCTTTGATAGTGTACTCATTCATCCCGTTGGATCTGCCAAAATGGACCACAACACATTTATTCGCGTTGAAGTCCATCTGACACTTCTCCGCCCAGTCTTGCATCCTGTCTATGTCATGCTGCAACTTCTGACATCCCTCCGGACCATCCACAACACCACCGACCTTTGTGTCATCGGCGAACTTACTCACCCATCCCTCCACTTCCTCATCCAGGTCATTTATGAAAATGACAAACAGCAAGGGTCCTAGAACAGATCCCTGGGGCACTCCACTGGTGACCGACCTCCATGCAGAAAAAGAGCCATCCACAACCACCCTCTGCCTTCTGCAGGCAAGCCAGTTCTGGATCCACAAGGCCAAAGCCCCTTGGATCCCATGGCCTCTCACCTTCTCAAGAAGTCTTGCATGTGGGACCTTGTCAAATGCCTTCCTGAAGTCCATGTACACCACGTCCACTGCTCTTCCTTCGTCAATGTGTTCAGTCACATTTTCGAAGAACTCAATTAAGCTCATAAGGCACGACCTGCCTTTTACAAAACCATGCTGACTATTTCTAATCAACCTAAACTTCTCCAAATGCTTGTAAACCTTGTCCCTCAGAAGCCTCTCCATCAGCTTACCAACCACTGAGGTCAGACTCACCGGTCGGTAATTTCCAGGACTATCCCTGTTCCCTTTCTTGAAAATAGGGACCACATCCGCAATCCTCCAATCCTCCGGAACCTCTCCCGTCTCCATCAACGACACAAAGATCATCGCCAGGGGCTCTGCAATGACATCCCTCACCTCCCACAATAACCTGGGGTACATCCCATCTGGTCCCGGAGACTTGTCTATCTTGATAGCATTTAGAAGTTCTAACACATCCGCTTCCTTAATATCTACATACTCAATCTTTTCAGTCTGCCGCAAACTTGTAGTGCATCCTCCCAGATCACTTTCCACCGTGAATACTGAGGCAAAGTACTCATTAAGCACCTCTGCCATTTCTTCCGGTTCCATACAGACTTTTCCCCCTTCACCTTTTATAGGTCCTATCCCTTCTCTTCTCATCCTTTTACTTTTCACATATTTGTAGAAGGCCTTGGGATTCTCCTTAATCCTACCAGCCAAGGCCTTCTCATGACCCCTTCTGGCTCTCCTAATTTCCTTTTTAAGCTCTCTTCTATAAGCCTTATACTTCTCTAGATCCCCAACATCTCCTAGCTCTTTGAACCTTTTATACACCTTTCATGAGAAGGCCTTGGCAGGTAAGATTAAGGAGAATCCCAAGGCTTTCTACAAATATGTGGAAAGTAAAAGGATAGGGCCTATAAAAGGTGAAGGGGGAAAAGTCTGGGTGAATCCGGAAGAAATGGCAGAGGTGCTTAACGAGTACTTTGCCTCGGTATTCACGGTGGAAAGTGAACTGGGAGATTGCACTGCAGGTTTGAGGCATACGGAAAAGATTGAGTATGTGGATGTTAGGAAAGAGGATGTGTTCGACCTGTTAAATTCTATCAAGATAGACAAGACGCCGGGACCAGATGGGATGTACCCCAGGTTATTGTGGGAGGTGAGGGAAGTGGTTGCAGAACCCCTGGCGATGATATTTGCGTCGTCCATGGAAATGGGAGAGGTTCCGGAGGATTGCAGGATTGAGGATGTGGTTGCTATCTTTAAGAAAGGGAACAGGGATAGTCCAGGAAATTACCGACCGGTGAGTCTGACTTCAGTGGTTGGTAAGCTGATGGAGAGGCTTCTGAGGGTTAAGATATATGAACATTTGGAGAAGTTTGGACTGATTAGAAATAGTCAGCATGGTTTTGTCAAGGGCAGGTCATGCCTTAAGAGCCTAGCTGAGTTCTTCGAAAATGTGACTGAACACATTGATGAATGAAGGGCGGTGGCCGTAGTGCACGTGGACTTTAGTAAGGCGTTTGATAAGATCCCCCATGCAAGGCTTCTGGAGAAGGTGAGAGGGCATGGGATCCAAGGGGCTTTGGCCTCGTGGATCCAGAACTGGTTTGCCAGCAGAAGGCAGAGAGTGGTTGTGGATGGGTCTTGTTCTGCATGGAGGTCGGTAACCAGTGGAGTGCCCCAGGGATCTGTTCTGGGACCCCTGATGTTTGTCATTTTCATAAATGACCTGGATGAGGAAGTGGAGGGATGGGTTAGCAAGTTCGCCGACGATACAAAGATCGGTGGTGTTGTGGATGGTGTGGAGGGATGCCAAAAGTTGCAGCGGGATATAGACAGGATGCAAGACTGGGCGGAGAAGTGGCAGATGGACTTCAACGCAGATAAATGTGTAGTGGTCCATTTTGGCAGGAATAATGGGATGAAGGAGTACAATATAAGGGGTAGGAGTCTTAGCTGTGTTGTAGAGCAGAAGGATCTCGGGGTCCGGGTCCATAGGACTCTTAAATCGGCCTCGCAGGTGGAGGAAGTGGTCAAGAAGGTGTACGGTGTACTGGCCTTCATTAATCGAGGAATAGAGTTTAGGAGTCAGGAGGTAATGATGCAGCTCTATAAGACTCTTGTCAGACCCCAGTTGGAGTATTGTGCGCAGTTCTGGTCGCCTCATTGTAGGAAGGATGTAGAGGCTATTGAGAGAGTTCAGAGGAGATTTACAAGGATGCTGCCTGGATTGGGAGGCAGGCCTTATGAAGATAGGTTGAGGGAGCTGGGACTCTTCTCACTGGAGAGACGTAGGTTGAGAGGCGACCTGATAGAGGTTTATAACATGTTGAGAGGAATAGATAGGGTGGACTCTCAGAGACTATTTCCCCGAGCTGAAATGGTCACTACGAGAGGACACAGATTTAAGGTGCAGGGAAGCAAATACAAAGGAGATGTCAGGGGTAGGTTTTTCACTCAGAGGGTGGTGAGTGAATGGAACCGACTGCCGTCGGAGGTTGTTGAGGCAAACTCACTGGGGTCTTTTAAGAGACTTCTGGATGAGTATATGGAAAAGAATAGGATAGGGGGTTATAGATAGGTCTGTGGATTGGTAGATGTGATCGGCGCAACTCGTGGGCTGAAGGGCCTATTTGTGCTGTATTGATCTATGTTAGTCAGACTGTATAATTTTAGGTCTAAAGCAACGAATAAAGAAAGCTTTAATGTAGGAACAGGCCCTTTGGCCTTCAAGCCTGCAGTGACCATGCTCCTGACTCAACTAAAACGCCCTGCCCTTCCAGGGACCATATCCCTTTATTCCTATCCTATTCATGTATTTGTCCAGACACCTGTAAAACTCATTATTGTATCTGCTTCTATTACCTCCCTGGGCAGCAAGTTACAGGCATCCACCACCCTCTGCGCAAAAAAACTTGCCTCAGACATCTCCTTTAAACCTTGTCCCTTGCACCTTAAACCTAAGCCCTCTAGTAATTAACTCTTCCACCGTGGGAACAAGTCTCTGATTACCCACTCTGTCCATGCCCTTCATAATCTTGCAGACTTCTATCAGGTCACTTTTCAACCTCCGTCGTTCCAGTGAGGATGAACTAAGTTTCTCCAACATCTCCTCATAGCTAATGCCCTCCGTACCACGCAACATCTCCAAAGCCTCCACAACCTTCTGGTAGTGAGGCAACCAGAATTGAACACTATATTCCAAATGTGGCCTAACTAAAATTCTATAAAGCTGCAACATGACTTGGCAATTTTTAAACTCAGTGCCCCAGCCGATGAAGACAAGCTTGCCGCGTGCCTTCTTGACTAATTCTCCATCTGCGTTGCTACTTTTAGTATCTGTGTACCTCTACACCCAGATCTCTCTGCCTATGAATACTCTTAATGGTTCTGCCTTTTATTGTATATTTCCCATCTGTATTAGACTTTCCAAAATGTATTAACTCACGTTTGTCTAGATTGAACTCCATCTGTCATCTATCCACCCAAATCTCCAACCTGATATTTTTTGGGTAACAGTCATGTAATATTTAGCACAGTGATAGATGTCTGGTTTGGCCCCATTGCACGATGTCATCCACATCAGGAAAGAAAAATTTCTGACCCAGTTCCATATCTTCTGTTCCAGGAGAAGAATCAGGCGTATTGTTAATGGTAGATAGTGAAGAGGGGTGTTATAACTTGGACAAGTTGCAGAGCTGGGCCGAGAGGTGGTAAACGGAGTTTAATGCGGAAAAGTGTGAGGTCATTCACTTTGGCAGGAATAACAAATGTGTAAAGTACAGGGCTAATGGTAGGACTCTTAATAGTGTTGAAGAACAGAGGCATCTTGGTGTATATGTGCATAGATCCCTGAAAGTTGGCAATCAAGTCGATAAGGTTGTTCAGAAGGCATGCAGAGTCTTAGTTTTTATTGTTAGGGGATTGAATTTCGGAGCCGCAACGTCATGTTGCAACTGTACAAAACTCTAGTGTGACTGCACTTGGAGTATTGTGTACAGTTCTGGTCCCCGCATTATAAGAAAGATGTGGAGGCATTGGAGAGGGTACAGAGGAGGTTTACCAGGATGTTGCCTGGTATGGAGGGCAGGTCTTATGAAGAGCGGCTGAGGGATTTGAGGTTGTTTTCGTTAGAAAGAAGGCGGCTAAGAGGAGACCTTATTGAAACATATAAGATGATTAGAGGTTTAGATAGGGTGGACAGTGATAGACTTTTTCCTAGGATGGAGAAAGCTAGCACGAGGGGACATAGCTTTAAATTAAGGGGTGGTAGTTACAGGACGGATGTCAGAGGTAGGTTCTTTACCCAGAGGGTGGTAAGGATATGGAATGCCCTGCCTGCTGCAGTTGTAGATGTGCCAAGTTTGGTGGCGTTTAAGAGGTTAGTAGATAAGTTTATGGACAAAAAGGGAATGGTTTAGGTTACAGGGTCATTGCTTTTTCTTAATTGGTCGGCACAACATTGAAGACTGAAGGGCCTGTTCTGCGCTGTAATGTTCTATGTTCATATTGAAAAATGATGTGCAAAGTTGGTGAAGCTATACACAGCATTACATCCATGTTATAGGGCATAGACCCTTGTCCTCACTGCAGAACCTGGACAATGAGTATGAAAGAGTCAATCAAACCAGGATGAAGGACGTTGGGACCACTTGTGTCCTGGTCTTCTTCAGTTACCCTGAAGGCCTGTTAAGAACCTTAGAAGTGCTGAGCAGGCGGAGCTCTGGCAAACAAGACCTCAGTTGCAAAACAAGCCATCTGGAATATTTCAATGGCTGTTCCAGCTAATGAAGGCCATAGCAAAATTAAATTTCCAAAACAATTTGGTGTCCTTGCCATTGGTTCGAGGTTTCGTTCCATCAAAACACATGTGGAAGGTGGTCTCCAATGGTTTCTCCTCACTGAAAGATGTCATGCATGAATATCTTTCTTTCCAAGCGCAACTCTGAAATCCTTCAGCGATCAAGAAATGACAATGGAAGCATGACTATGTTGCTTGGAAGGGGCAGACAGAAAAGTAGAGTTGAGACTACAGTCAGATTAACCATATTTTTATCAAATGGTGGGCGAAGCTCGAGGAGTTAACTGACCTACTCCTGGTCTTAATTCAAATATTTGTACATATGTTTGTACACAACAGAAGTAGCATGATACAGACAGAACTAAACAGCCCCACAAGCAACAAATTAGGTCAAAATTCTCCAGTCCTGTTACATATTATGAAGAGTGGTGGATAATTAAACAAAGCAGGCAAAAATGCCATGAACATCTCCATTCCCAATGACGGTGAAGCCCAGCAAGAGTGAAAAAGACAAGACTGAAGTATTTACTGCCAACTTCAGCAACAAGTGTTAAACGGATGATTCCCATTTCAGCCTTTTCCTGAGGTTACAGATATCAGTTTTCAGCTAATTGCATCACTTTATTTGATATCAAGAAATTGCTGAAGACACTGGGCACAGCAAACAAAACAACAGGCTACAACAACATTTTGGGTGTAACGTTAAATCCTTGTACTCCAGAAACGCGTTGCTGCTAGCCAACCTGTACTAGTACAGTTTCAATAGATTTGGTCTCCTTACCTATGAAAGGACATACTTACCATAGAGAGCATAGCAAGTTTACTATACTGATTCCTAGGATTAAAAGGGATTGATAAAGTAAATGTAGACCAAATGTTTCCTCTTATGGGGCAATTTAAAACAACAGGTCACAGGTATAGGTTGCAAGGTGGTAGATTTAAAACTGAAATGAGGAGGAACGACTTCTCACAGAGGGTGATGAATTTGTGCAGTGGAGTCTGAATTGTTGAATGGTTTCAAGAGAGAGATAGATATATTTCTAATGAAAAAAGTGAAAGAGGGATATTGGGAACAGATGGGGGATTGGATTTGAGATTAGGGAGAGATCAGCCATGTTCTGATTGAACGATGGAGGGGGCTTGAGGGCTGAATTTGCCTATTTCTGCTACTAATTCCTATGGGATGGGCTTGTATGAGGAGAGATTGGGTAGACTGGACCTATATTCATTGCAATCTAGAAGAATGAGAGGGGATCTATTTGAAACGTATAGAAGTCCTGACAGGATTGGATAGACTGAATGCAGAAGTCCAGTTTCATTTGGCAAGGAAATCTAGAATGGGGGAAATCACAGTTTCAGGAAAAGGGGTACTTAGCCAAGAAGAAATTTCTTCACTCAGAGGGTGGTGAACCTGTGGAATTCCCTACCACAAAAAGCTGTGGAGATTGAGTCAATGAATAATGGTGTGCAGCAGGCTCAAAGGGTCAAATGGTCTACTCCTGCTAGGATTTTTTTATGCTTCTAACATCGATGTTTACCAGTAGGCTAGGGTCCTCCACAGCATAAAAAAGGAAAGTGACGGCTGGAGTGCAATCATCTCAACCCCAGAACACCCCTGCATATGTTTCTCAGTGTGGTGTCTCAAGCCCAATCACTCTCAGTTGCTTTAATGACCTTCTTTTCATCATAAGGTCTAAAGTGAAAACGCTTGATGATGACTGCAGTGTTCATAATAAGTTTTCTGAATAAAAAGGATGGATTACTAAATTTGCTGATGACACCAAAGTTGGGGAAGTTGTAGATAGTGAAGAGGGGTGTTATAGTTTGCAGAGAGACTTAGACAAGTTGCAGAGCTGGGCCGAAAGGTGGCAAATGGAGTTTAATGTGGAAAAGTATGAGGTAATTCACTTTGGCAGGAATAACAAATGTATAGAGTATAGGGCTAATGGTAGGACTAATGTTGACGAACAGAGGGATCACGGTGTATATGTGCATAGATTCCTGAAAGTTGGCACTCGAGTTGATAAGTTTGTTAAGAAGGCATACGGAGTCTTAGCTTTTATTGGTAGGCGGATTGAATTTCGGAGCCGCAACATCATGTTGCAACTATACAAAACTCTGGTGCGGCCGCACTTGGAGTATTGTGTACAATTCTGGTCCCCACATTATAAGAAAGATGTGGAGGCATTGGAGAGGGTGCAGAGGAGGTTTACCAGGATGTTGCCTGGTATGGAGGGAAGATCTTATGAGGAAAGGCTGAGGGATTTAAGGTTATTTTTATTAGAGAGAAGGTGGCTAAGAGGTGACCTTATTGAGGCATATAAGATGATCAGAGGATTAGACAGGGTGGACCGTGATAGCCTTTTTCCTCGGATGGAGAAGACTAGCACGAGGGGACACAGCTTTAAATTAAGGGGTGATAGTTATAGGACAGATGTCAGAGGTAGGTTCTTTACCCAGAGGGTGGTAAGGGCATGGAATGCCTTGCCTGCGTCAGTTGTAGATGCGCCAAGTTTGGGGGCGTTTAAGTGGTCAAGTGGATAAGTTTATGGATGAAAATGGAATGGTTTAGGTTATAGGGTCATTGTTTTTTCTCCATCGGTCGGCACAACATCGAGGGCCGAAGGGCCTGTACTGCGCTGTAACGTTCTATGTTCATTTGCAACTCCTCAGATGATGAAACTTCAATGTCTGTATGAAGAAAGATATGGACATCATCAGGTTTGGACTAATAAGTGGTAAATAAAAAACTACACTACAGTGTAGTGTATTACAGTGGCAAACAATGACCATCACTGAACAAGAGCCTATCCACCTCCAGTTAGCATTCAACAGCATTAACACCTTGGAAATCATCCCTGACCAGAAACCAGGTCAGCCATATAAATAGCATTGCTACAAAAATAGTTGAGAGACTGGTTATTCTTCAATCAGGGATTCAGCTTTGACTCTCCAGAGTCCGTCCACCATCGATAAAGACAAATGTTAGGCGCACGGTAGAAACATGCTACTTGTCTGAATAAGTTTCAAAAACACTCAAGGAGCTTAACACCATTCCAAGACAAAGTAACTTATCCACAAGCTTAAACAATTACGCAGGTAAGTGGTGTATTGTGGCAACAGTGCAGATCATCTCCAAATAAATTGCAATAAATAGTCAAAGCTTCTTTGGCAGCACTTACCAAAGGGAAGTTACAATCCCAGCTGATGTTACAAATGAACAGTCACGTTCCAGAATTGAACCCTGGCTCAACAGACCAGAACTTGGAGACGTGAATAAACAAAGTCATGGAACCGCCCATCAACAAAAACACAATTTCTTCAGTGCAGAAAGATCAACTGGAAGGAATGCAGAGATTCACCAGGCTGCGCCTGGGATGGAAAATTTAAGTTATGAAGAGGGGTTGGTTAGTTTTGGGCTGATTTCATTGGGGTAGAGAAGACTTAAGGGGTGACCTGATATACAAGATTATATGGAGCATGGACAGAGTGGATAGGGAGCAGCTGTTCCCCTTAAGTTGAAGAGTGAGTCACGAGTGGACACAAATTCAAGATGAGGGGCGGAAGGTTTAAGGGAACGTGAGGGAAAACATTTTTGACCCAGAGGTGACATGTGGAATGTGCTGCCTGGGAGGGTGGCAGAAGCGGGTTGTCTTACATCCTTTAAAATGAAGATCAAAATTACATGAAGTAATGTGAATTCAGGCTTGAATGATCAAGACATAAATCTGACATTTATGGACCTGGTGTGTATTGTTTTGTAAAACATATCTAGTGCAATTTGTAAAGTTAATGCTAAGGGAAGTAGTTGAACCAGCCAGTAGTTGAAGCTCTGATGAAGAATCACCCAAACTCAAGTGGAACATGGAATGCTTTGATGAAGCATTCCATTCCAGAGAGCATTCAGCATTGACATCTAGGGCCCGAATTTACCATTTTTGTTCTAAGTGCTAAATCTGAGCATAATGCAAACCCGAATTAGAAATCTGCTTGGGTGGGGATGGGGATGGGGATTGGGTGGGGGGGGGGGGTCGCTGACGGCCATGTGGCCTGGAAGACAGTCGCTGCCTGAGTCAGTACCTTGGAATGGCCTCCTGAACGACGAGGCAGTGCCGGAAAAAATCAGTGACCTCATCCGTACAGCAAGGGTGAACCCCATTTAGTATGTTCCCCCATATCTTCCCTGATCCTCCTATTTCCAGCACTTGCATGCTTCCAGCTCTTTACCCCTAAGAACCTCCTTCCTTTCCTCCAATGAGCCCCATTGTGTGTGTCCTCTGATTCTCTACGAGTCACACCACCGTTTATTTCATGGTTCCTTCTGTCTCCACAGAAGACCGAGCACAACACTCTTGAGAGGATGAAGACAGAGGTGGTGAGCCAGACCTCCAGGTCCTCACCTTGTTTGAGGAGCGGGCGTTGGAGCTCATCAGAGAAGGGGAGACGTGGGCTGTCAGCGATAGCATGGTCCGTCTGCTGTCCAGACATGAGCACCTGTTATTCCTACGCTCATTCTGAGGCAACATCTTGCAAGGAGCAAGGTGTAAAGGAAATGTACAAGGCATTTTATTTGCATAATCAGGAGAATAGGTGCCTGGAATTTACTGCCCAGGAAGTCGTGGAAGCAGAAACTATAGGGACATTTAAGGGGCATCTCTACAGCTATCTGAATGGAATGGGAATAGAGGCATATGGCCTCTGGAAGGATAGGGGCAAACAAATCAGATAGGCAGCCTGATTGCTACAGGGTTGGACTGCCGAAGGGCCTGTTCCTAAGATGTAATTGTCTGGGTTCAGTGTTGTATGTTCAAGGGAGCCAATGTGATTCATGTGCTCGGATTTCTCTCCCTCCTTTGCATTTAACCGTGTGTCCTGTGTTTCAGGGACAGATCCTGATGCCCCAGAGCCTTCTGGACAGGAGGCCCCAGCTACAGCTCCCATCCATCCTGAGAACGATAGCTCGGATGAGTCCTCTGAGGAAACAGGTGAAGGGACCTCCAAGGGTGGCACCTTTTATTAGTCAGCTTGTACCTCACAACTCACCATCGCAGAAATGGGTCCAGTTAGTGCTGAGGCTTCTGGGTCACAATCTGGTGAGCACGACATATCTGCTGACATACATCGGATGGAGGAGGAAATATCTGAGGCCTCTGGCTTGCAGGGGCTTGCTGGAGGCGAGGACTCAGCTGGCCCCAGGCCTCTGAGATCACTTCTCCCTCACTGCTGGAGATGCAGCAGAGCCACAGCATGCAGGGGCGGCTGATGGTCACACTGGACCAACTGTGAGGCTGCTGGGAGGAGTCCCAAGCTTTCAGGCGGACCAGTTATTGCCTGTCATGCATGCTTCCAATGCCAACACTGCGAGGGTGGCATCTGCAGTAGAAAGCCTGGGGCAGAGGATCCTCACCATAGGTGGCAGGCTCCAAGCAATGGCCGAGTCACAGTAGGCCACAGCGGAGGGACTGAGCAGGCTTCTCTAGATTTTGCGGCCTATGGCTGAGAGATTCAAGGGCCTGCAGGAGATCCAGCAAGACAGCACTGAGACACAGCGGGCAATGGCAACAATCCTTGAGAAGGGGGCCCAGTCTTGGAGGGCTATAGCTGAGGGCTTACAGAGCCTAGCCCACTCTCAGAGGGTCAAGGCTGAGGGCTTACAGAACACGGCCCAGTCAGAGAGGGCATCGAGGGATGGCCCACAACACAAGTGGTCCTCCAGGACTGGCAGTGCCAGGTGATGTCAGAGCTTCTGGAGCTCACTGCAGAAGCACCAGTGTCCCATAGAGTGACCCAGGGGCCAAAAGGAACCCCAAGGGAGGAGGAAAGGCTTGAGCCCACGCCGGGACCTTCCAGCCAGGAGACTGTGGCTATGGCAACACCTTCTGACTTCCTCTTTCCTGACACTGGGGCATCTCAGGGGCAGCAGGTTGAAGAAGGTGTCATGGAAACATCCCAGACATCTGGAAGCTGACCAGGGCCCTCAAGGTTCAGGGCCTCCAGAGGATGCCTGCCACGCGCATGATAGGCCATGGGACGAGGTCAGCAGCTGGCCTCCTCCACCTCTGATGTACATTTTGGGGAGTCACCGAGGCTTAGTGCTAGGCCGCATAAGGTAGGAAGTTGTAGTTGTACTGAAATGGCACGGATGAAGGGCTGCACTAGATAGAAACAACTCTAAGCACCTTAATGTTTTCTTTTCACAAGTTTTTGTGTTTCATCAGCTTATCTGAATGCCATTATTGTAAATAAATGTTTTTTTTCCACAACCACCTGCAAATAGGTTGTCTTGAGTAGGATTCCTGCTCCATTGACAATCATCTAATGGATGCCTTATGGCGATATCAATTTGAGTGGCCCCTCAATGCAGTGTCACTGAGAAAAGGAAGCCATTGGTCTTTCATACCCCACGAGTGATGACTTCTCGCCCTCCAACCCACCCATCCCAGGGTCCTGTATGGGGATTTTGGATCCCTTACCCACTAGACAAGCGTGGGCTCAGCTGCTAGTGTGTATGTGGATCCAAACCCACAATGATCATCCCCTAGTGACTAAACTGCCTGGTTATCAGAGGCATCCTAGCCACCCTCACATACCTCAGCTGAGATGCCAGCCCTTCACCACCTAGTTGGTGTTCCAAGGTGTTCTCATCCTCCTCTTATTGGTCATCCTCCACATTCTAGGAGGTCCTCCCAAGAGGTCACCTCATTGCAGAGTCAGATTGTGCAAGGCACAGCACACCATCACAATGCAAGAGGAGATCAGGGGGCTATACTGGAGCACTCCTCCAGATCGGTCTCGGCACCCAAATCGCATCTCGAGGAGCCCAATGCACCCTCTAATGTCACATGGATGGCTACATGGGCGTCATTTTTGCAGGTCTCCGCACAGGTATCATGAACCACGTCCAAAGCGGGTAATCCATATCACCCAGGAGCCACCCCCGCAACCTAGACTCCTCTTCAAATGCTCGAGGGATGTCTGAACTGCTTATAATGAAGCTGTCATGCATGCTGTCTGGATGTCTGTGCAAATATGCATGATGATCATATTGTAGTCACACGATTTGTACATTCAGGGAGTGGAACCCCTTCCTATTAACAAATTGTTGTCAATTCTGTAGGGTGCCCCTGAGGGCAACATGGGTGCAGTCGACCGCCCCCTGCACATTCAGCATTCTCGCAACTGCAACGAACCTTGCAACCTGGTCCAGGTTGAATTTGATGTACTGCCCAGCCCGAGCACACAGAGTTTCAGTGACCTGCTTGACACAGGTGCGGACTGAAGACTGGAAGATGCTACAGAGATCTCCACTTGAGCTCCAAGAAGGCACCAGTTGCATAAAAGTTCAGAACAGCCATCAATCTGACAGCCACAGAGAGTGGCTGTCCCCCCCCAACTCCTCCCACCCCTAGGCGCCAGGTCCTGTGACAGGTTGCATAGGTGTCACACATTATTCTTTTGGAGTCGGAGAATCGGTGGCATACAGTGTCCGACACCTCCTCGAAGAACACTCATACAAGAAACTGCGGAGGTCTCTGCTCCCTCCTTCTCCTACGCTCCCCCGCTGTAAGTGAATAACAACCACCTCCTGCTTCTGATGGTCATCTCCTTCCTGGGCCCACAATTCTTCCTCCAATTTCTCCTCATCTCCAGCAGCAGCCCAAAGAATACCAAGATCAATTGGTTATACTGCAAAAGCCATCTCATCACTCTGATAGGGGGGTCTGGGGTGGAGATGAACAAATGTGGAAGTCATGCAATGCTGCTTTCCCCATTGATAATCACAGCCCCCTAATCCTCCCAGCCACATGATCCACACAATCACAGTTCCTAGTAAAGCTGAGAGGCTGCACAGTTTATTTGCTCGGGTTTTGTGCATGTCCTTTAGCTTGAAGTGAGCTAAGATGCTAGGATCCAGCGGTACTGCAAAACCGAAGGTCAATGCTGAGATCCGCGTCCATGTTGCGACCCGCGTCCATGTTGCAAAACGAACATCACAAATTGCGCACTGTAACTGCCCCCCATTTCCCCCCCATCCCCACACACTCACAGAGCCACCACCAATCCGAGATAGAAAATGGCAACAACAGAACATAGAAAAAAAACGACAACACAAACAGGCCCTTCAGCCCACAACTTGCGCCAATCATCCCTACCTACTAGATTTACCTATAACCCTCAATCCTATTAAGTCCCATGTACTCATCCAGAAGTCTCTTAAAAGACCATATCGAATTTGTCTCCACCACCACCAAAGGCAGCCAATTCATTTCACCCACTACCTTGTGAGTGAAAAACTTACCCGACATCTCGTCTGTACTTACTCCCCAGCACCTTAAACCTGTGTCCTCCCATAGCAACCATTTCACCCTGGGAAAAAGCCTCTGAGAATCCACCGATCAATACCTCTCAACATCTTATACACCTCCATCAGGTTACCTCTCATCCTTCGTCTCTCCAAGGAGAAAAGACCGAGCTCCCTCAACTTATCCTCATAAGGCATACCATCCAATACAGGCAACACCCTTGTAAATCTCCTCCGCACCCTCTTAATAGCTTCTACATTCCTCCTATAATGAGGCGATCAGAACTGAGCATAGTACTCCAAGTGGAGTCTGACTAGGGTTTTATAAAGGTGCAGCATTATCTCCCGACTCCTAACTCAATCTCTCGATGTAGTTAGGAAGGCATAAATACACCACATGCCTTCTTAACTACATCTTCTACCTGCGAAGACTATTTAAAAGTCCTATGGACCCAGACCCCAAGATCCTTCTGATCCCCTGCACTGCTAACAGTCTTATCCTTGATATTAGAACATAGAACATAGAACAATACAGCACAGAACAGGCCCTTCGGCCTTCGATGTTGTGCCGACCAAAATAAAAAGCAATGCCCCTCCTAACTAAACCATTCCCTTCTCATCCATATACTTATCAACTAACCTCTTAAACGCCACCAAACTTGGCGCATATTATACTCCTTCATCCCATTTGACCTGCCAAAATGGACCACTACACATTTATCTGGGTTGAAGTCCATCTGTGTAGAGGAGAGCTGGCGGATACCATGCACTTATCTCTTCCCCAACCCTCACTGAAGTGCCCAATTCAGACTTTTATTTAGCAGGTCCACTAGGGCACGCTTCTGGATTGGTAAAGGGGGAAATGCTAATAAAGTTCATTACTTCAATTGGAATGCAAGCTAATGCATTTAAATCGCCGTTGCGCCCATTTTGGGTGCAAAGTGGATTGGCGCTATTCCTAGGTTTTGTTAAAATGGTTTCTGGGCAGATGCGGGTCACATTAATGGCCTCATACCCGACTTTACCATGTTTTCGCACCTATTCAAAATCGGGCCCCTAGACTCGCAGTGTTGGCTGTAGTGTTCTATGTTCTAACAGTGGAAGGGTGTTTTTCTAGCTGGAGGTCAGTCACTAGTGGTGTGCTGCAGGACTTGGTACTGGGACCTCTTCTATTTGTTATATATATAAATGATTTGGAAGAGTGAGTAAGTGGAGTGATCAGCAAGTTTGCAGACAGTACAAAGATGGCTGGATTTGCAGATAGCAAGGAGCATTGTCAGGCGATACAGCAGGACATAGATAGGCTGGTAGCTTGGGCAGATAGATGGCAGATGGAATTCAATCCTGATAAATGCAAGATGATGCATTTCGGGAGAAAGAATGTAGCGGGGAGGTATATGATAAAGGATAGACCTATTAAGAGTATAGAAATGCAGAGGGACCTGGGGGTGCAGATGCACAAGTCTCTGAAGGTGGCAGAGCAAGTGGAGAAGGTTGTGAAGAAAGCATATGGTATGCTAGCCTTTATAGGAAGGGGTATAGAATACAAGAGCTGGTCTTTAATGTTGCAGTTGTATAAAACGCTGGTTAGCCCTCATTTGGAATACTGCGTCCAGTTCTGGTCGCCTTACTACCGGAAAGACATGGAGACTCTGGAGAGAGTGCAGAGGAGGTTTACCAAGATGCTGCCTGGTATGGAAGGTCTGAGTTATGAGGAGAGGTTAGGCAAATTGGGGCTGCTTTTCTTAGAAAGACGTAGACTTCGAGGAGATCTAATAGAGATGTACAAGATATGAGGGGTATAGATAGAGTAAACAAGGTTAAGCTTTTTCCTAGGATGGACTCAAATAGCATGAGGGGTCACGGGCTTAGGGTGAGGGGGGTAAGGTATAATTTGGATGCTAGAGGCAGTTTTTTCACACAGAAGGTGGTGGAGGTATGGAACGCGCTGCCAAGTAAAGTGGTGGAGGCAGGCACTCTGGAGTTACTTAAGAGATACTTAGATGGGCACATGAACAGAATGAGAATGGAGGGATATAGAAAACTGATTTAAAATAGGCATCATGAGCCTTGGGAGTTCCCTGGGAAGTAGGTAAATTATCGATGACATTGATGTATTTGTTTTATCCTACAGGTACTTCGGTCCACCTTGTCTAACAAGAGGCATACACGCCATGGGTCGTGAGAGGACTGCTCTTGGATTTTTTGAGAGCAGCCTAGTGCTTCACGTCGTTAGTGTATGCTTGACCCAGACCAGTTGATGGGCAACATGACAGCTCAGCGACTATTGCTGTGCTGTGCAGATACATGGATTTGGGCCTGTGTCTGTGGGAGTTTGCGCATTCTCCCTGTGCTTGCTCCGGTTTCCTCCTACAGCCTGATTGGCAGAACAAATTCTCCATAAATTGTCTCAAATTTGGTTCTAATGCATAGATCTATAAACATAGACAGGGATGACAGGGATCACGGGTAGACGTGGGAACATTGAGGTGGCGGCATGGGCTTGTTGGGCCGAAGGGCCTGTTTCCCGTGCTGTTTTGTTCTTTAATATTTCTTCAGATGCTGCCATACATGCTGAGTATTTTCAGCATGTTCTGTTTTAGTACTGTGTGTGGCATCTGTTTGGTTAAGTAAATACGAGCATTATTGGTTCTGATCCCAACTTTTGGTTAACCACGTGGGTTAGTCAAAACAAAGAACCTTTAAATTAAACATAACCCGGTTTCCATTTTAAGAATCTCAAAGAATATATAATTTCAGAAGGGCCATTGTCCGGAAAACAATTGTTTGATTAGCAATTTTTGACATTGTCCATATTTCCTTTGATTTTTCAGTTGAGGTTTCATTACCTTTAGAAAGCAATTTTCGAAATTTTTGAGTGGTAGCTAACTGCTGCTCAGTATCATCAGAGAAAAGCATCTGTACCATTTCTCTTGAGATCACACCCTCCTGAATTGAAAATATAATAAGATATAAATAGCATCATTTCTTTGTAACAATCCATCAATTCATAAATATGAATGCAATTATGACACAAAAGCTTTAGACTTTAGAACGTTGAAATAAGCAGAAAAAACCATACGACTGGGCAGATTTGGCAGCATCTGTGGAGAGAAACAAAATTACATTTCAAATCCATAAGGCTCTTCTTCAGAACTAAAGAAGGGAAGAAATGTGATGAAGTTTATACCGTACTGTGAGTTGCACCTCCACACTCACTTTCAGTGACCGATGCACAAGAACCCCAAGCTCTCACTGAATATCCATCTCTTTCAATTTACATCCATTCAAGTAATAATCTGTCTTGCTATTATTATTACTAAAGTTGTGGAGATGCCGGCATTCAATTAAGGTGGGCACAGTAAGAAGTCTCACAACACAATGATCTTTGCGTTGTTGATGGAGACGGGAGAGGTTCCGGAAGATTGGAGGATTGTGGATGTGGTGCCTATTTTCAAGAAGGGAAACAGGGATAGCCCGGGCAATTAACAACCAGTGAGTCTGACCTCAGTGGTCAGTAAGTTGATGGAGAGGATTCTGAGAGATAGGATTTATGAGCATTTAGAGAAGTTCAGTATGATCAGGAATAGTCAATGCGGCTTTGTTAAGGGCAGATCGTGCCTTATGAGCCTAGTTGAGTTCTTCGAAAATGTGACTGAACACATTGACGAAGGAAGAGCAGTGGATGCAGTTTACATGGATTTCAGCAAGGCGTTCGATAAGGTCCCCCACGCAAGACTTCTTGAGAAGGTGAGAGGGCATGGGATCCAAGGGGCTTTGGCCTTGTGGATCCAGAACTGGCTTGTCTGCAGGAGGCAGACAGTGGTTCTGGATGGGTTTTTTCTGCATGGAGGTCAGTCACCAGTGGAGTGCCCCAGAGATCTGTTCTAGGAGCCTTGCTGTTTGTCATTTTCATAAATGACCTGGATGACGAAGTGGAGGGATGGGTTAGTAAGTTCGCCGATGATTCGAAGGTTGGTGGTGTTGTGGATAGTCTGGAGGGATGTCTGAAGTTGCAGCGAGACATAGATAGGATGCAAGACTGGGCGGAGAAGTGACAGATGGACTTCAACGCGGATAAATGTGTGGTGGTCCAATTTGGCAGGACCAATGGGATGAAGGAGTATAATATCAAGGGTAGGAGTCTTGGCAGTGTTGAGGAGCAGAAGGATCTTGCGGTCCGGGTCCATAGGACTCTTAAATCTGCCCCACAAGTGGAGGACGTGGTCAAGAAGGCATATGGTGTACTGGCCTTCATTGATAGAGGGACTGAGTTTAGGAGCTGGGAGGTAATGCTGCAACTTTATAAGACCTTTGTTAGACCCACTTGGAGTACTGTGTGCTGTTCTGGTCGCCTCACTATAGGAAGGATGTGGAAGCTATTGAGAGAGTGCAGAGGAGATTTACAAGGATGTTGCCTGGATTGGGGGGCATGCCTTATAAAGATAGGTTGAGAGAGCTAGGTCTCTTCTCCCTGGAGAGACAAAGATTGAGAGGCGACCTGATAAAGGTTTATAAGATGTTGAGAGGAATAGATAGAGTGGATTCTCGGAGGCTATTTCCCAGGGCTGAAATGGTCGCCTCGAGAGGACACAGGTTTAAGGTGCTGGGAGGCAAGTACAGAGGAGATGTTAGGGGTATGTTTTTCACTCAGAGGGTGGTAAGTGAATGGAATCGGCTGCCATCAGTGGTGGTAGAGGCGAACTCGCTGGGGTCATTTAAGAGACTTCTGGATGAGTACATGGGATTTAATAGGATTGGGAGTTACAGATAGTTCTATGGCCTGGTAGGTACTGATATGATCAGCACAACTTGTGGGCCGAAGAGCCTGTTTGTGCTGTAGTATTCTATGTAACACCAGATTAAAGTCAACAGGTTTATTTGGCATCATGAGTTTTTGGAGTGCTGCTCCTTCATCAGGTAATCACATTAATCTGGTGTTGTGAGACTTCTTACTGTACAACTCAAGTGGATACCCTCACATTTATCCATATTATACTGCATCTGACATGCACATGCCCATACATTTGCCTGTCCAAATCACACTGAAGCATCTCTGCGTCCTCCTCACAGCTTATCCTTCCACCCAACTTTGTATAATCTGCAAATTTGGAGATAATGCATTCAGTTCCCTCTTCCCAAGCATTAATATGTTGTGTGAAAAATTGGGGTCCTAGCACAAAGCCCTGTAGAACCCCACTAGTCACTGACTGCCAATCAGAAAGAGGCGCATTTATGCCAACTCTTTGCTTTCTAACTGCTAACCAGATTTCTATCCCTTTCAATACATTACCTGCTATCCCATGTGATTTAACCTTATAGAGTAGTCTGTTATGAGACCTTGTTGAAAACTTTCTGAAAGTCTAAATAAACCATATGCATTTGTTCTCCTCAGTCAATTCTATCGGTTACATTCTCAAAAAATTCCAATAGATTTGTCAAGTACGATTTCCCTTTTTTAAGTCCATGCTGACTTTGTCTGATTATGGCAATACTATATAGCAATAATCAAAGTCAGCATGGATTTACAAAAGGGAAATCACGGGACAGCACAGTGGCACAGTGGTTAGCACTGCTGCCTCACAGCACTAGAGAGCAGGTTCAATCACGGCTTGGGTCACTATTTGTGCAGAATCTGCACGTTTTCTGTGTGGGTTTCTTCTGGGTACTCTGTTTCCTGCCACACTCCAAATGATGTGCTCATTAGGTGCACTGCCCATGCTAAATTCTCCCTCAGTGTACCCAGACACTGGAATGCGGCATCCAGGGGACTTTCACTCTAACTTCATTACAGTATTAATGTAAGCTTAACCTTGACACCAATAAATAAACTTTAAAAAAAAAACTAATCCACCGCCTTCCAAATGCTGAGCTATGAAGTCCTTGGTAAAAAACTCTAGCAACTTCCCCAGTACCAAAGTTAGGCTCACTGATTTATAGGACCATGTTTTGTCTCTACCTCCCTTTTTGAATAACGGGCTTACATTCTCTACCCTCCAGTCTGTAGGAACTATGCCAGAATCCAAAGAATTTTGGAAAATAACCATCAATGGATCTACTATTTCCAGGGCCACTTCCTTTTCTGGGATGAAAACTATCAAGACCAAGAGATTTATCCATCTTCAACTCCATCAATTTCCTGAAAGCCTTCTCTACTACTGCAGATTTCCTTCAGCTCCTCACTCAAACATGTCTCTTTCAGCACTTCTGGTACATTGCTTCAGTCTTCACAAACAAAGACGTGAATAAAGTACAAATTTAATTCCTCAGCCATTCCTTTGCTCCCCATTATGAATTCTCTCATTTCTGATTGTAAGGAGTCTACATTTGTTTTTGTCAATCTCTTTTTCCCCTATATAGCCACAGAAACATTTACAGTCAGTGTTTATGTTCCCTGCTAGCTTACTTTCATACTTTATTTTTCCTTTCTTAATCAGTCCCTTGGTCCTCCTTTGCTGAATTTTAAACTGCTCCCAAGCTTCAGGCCTATTGCTTTTTCTTGCCAATTTGTATGCCTTCACCCTAAGGATAGGAATGGTTGTTAGCAGTTCTGGGGGATAGGTGTTTCAGTAAGAGTAGGGAAGACAGTAAGAGATGGAGGAGTAGCATTGTTAATCAAGGATAGTTTAACGGCTGCTGAAAGGCATTTCGAGGGGGATCTCCCTACTGGGGTAATATGGGCTGAAGTTAGAAATAGGAAAGGATTGGTCACATTGTTAGCAGTTTTCTATAGGCCTCCAAATAGTAATAAGAGATGTGGAGGACAAAATGGCAAAGCAGATTATGGATAGGTGTGGAGGTCACAGGGTAGTTATCATGGGTGACTTTCGAATAGTTCGGATGGGACACTTTTTGTACAATGTGTGCAGGAGGATTTCCTGACATAATACGTGGACAGACCGACAAGCGGTGGAGCCACATTAGACTTGGTACTGGGTAATGAACCGGGCCAAGTGTTAGATTTGTTTGTGAGAGAGCACTTTGGAGATAGTGACCACAATTCTATGTCTTTCATTATTGCAATGAAGAGGGATAAGGTCACATGGCAAGGCAAGGTTTATAATTGAGGTAGGGGTAATTATGACGTGATTAGGCAAGAATTAGGGAGCAGAAACTACGGGCTTAAAAAGTGGAGCTTTTTCAAGGAACAAATACTTTGTGTCCTTGATAGGTATGTCTCTGGCAGGCGAGGAGGAAATGGCCGAGTAAAGGAACCATAGTTCACAAAGGAAGTGGAATGTCTTGTTAAGAGGAAAAAGGAAGCATACGTAAGGATGAAAAAACAAGGTTCAGTTAGGTCGCTAGGAATGAGTTAAAGAAAGGGCTTAGGAGAGCTAGAAGGGGACATGAGAAATCCTTGGGTCGGATAAAGGAAAAGCCCAAAGCTTTTTATTCTTATGTGAGAAATAAGAGAATGACCGCGATAAGGTTAGGGCTAGTCAAGGATAGTAATGAGAATTTGTGCATGGAGTCAGAACAGATAGGTGAGGTATTGACTGGATACTTTTCTTCAGTGTTCACTAAGGAGAGGGGCCACGTTTTTGAGGATAAGTGTGTGATACAGGTTGATAGGATGGAGGAGGTAAATGTTCTGAGGGAAGGTGTATTAGCAATTTTGAAATTCTGAGGGTGGATAAGTCCTCTGGGCCAGATGGAATACATGCTCGGATACTTTGGGAAGCAAGGGATGAGATGGCAGAGCCTTTAGCTTTGATCTTTGGGTCCTCACTTTCACGGGGATAGTGCCAGAGGACTGGAGAGTGGCAAATGTTGTTCCTCTCTTCAAGAAAGGGAATAGGAATGACCCTGGTAATTATAGGCCAGTTAGTCTTACTTCGGTGGTTGGTAAGTTAATGAAAAGGGTCCTAAGAGATAGGATTTATGACCATTTGGAAAGATACAGTTTAGTCTGGGATAGTCAGCACGGTTTCGTGAAGGGCAAGTCCCACCTCACGAATTTGATTGAATTCTTTGAGGAGGTAACTAAGTGTGTGGATGAAGGTAGAACAGTTGATGTCGTATACATGGATTTTAGTAAGGCATTTAATAAGGTTCCCCATAGTAGGGTCATGAAAAAAATAAGGATATGTGGGATAGAAGAAATTTAGCCGACTGGATAAGTAACTGGCTGTATCATAGCAGTCATGATGTAGAGATGCCGGCGTTGGACTGGGGTAAACTCAGTAAAGTTTTACAACAGCAATTTTAAATCCAACCAATTTATTTGATAGTAAATCTGTGAGCCTTCGATGCTATGCGCCTTCGTCAGGCAAATGCAGTGTTCTGACATGCAGAGGCACTCATATCCACACAGACAGTTACAGATTGCTGATTAGAATGCGAATCCTTACATCTAACCTGCTATTCAAGTGTTAAAGTGGCTAACAATGTGTGTGAAGGGAATCCTGAGCATTGGTTAGAGAATTGTGTATTTTCTCCAGACAGCACAGTAAGTGAGGTTTTTTGCTAACCCAGGCAAGTTACGGGGGTTACAGATAGTGTGTCATGAAGCCAAGATCCCTGTTAAGACCGTCCTCATGTGTGCGGAACTTGGCTATCAGTCTCTGCTCAGCGACTCTGCGCTGTCGTGTGTCACGAAGGCCCCCTTGAAGAACATTTACCTGCAGGTCGGAGGCCGAATGCCCATGACTGCTGAAGTGTTCGCCCACAGGAAGGGAACTGTTTTGCCTGGTGATTGTTGAGCGATGCTCATTCATCCGCTGTCGTAGTGTCTGCATGGTCTCCCCAATGTACCATGCTTCGGGACATCCTTTCTTGCAACGTATTAGGTAGACAACGTTGGCCGAGTTGCAAGAGTATGTACCGTGTACCTGGTGAATGGTATCCTCACGTTTGATGATGTCGTCCATGTCTATGATCTGGCATGTCTTGCAGAGGTTGCTGTGGCAGGGTTGTGTGGTATTGTGGTCACTGTTCTCCTGAAGGTTGGGTAGTTTGCTGCGAACAATGATCTGTTTAAGGTTGTGCGGTTGTCTGAAAGCAAGAAGTGGGGGGGTGGGGATGGCCCTAGCGAGATGTTCATCGTCATCGATGACATGTTGAAGACTCCGGAGAAGATGTCGTAGCTTCTCGCTCCGGGGAAGTACTGGACAACAAAGGGTACTCTGTCCACCTTGTCCCGTGTTCGTCTTCTGAGGAGGTCAGTGCGGTTTATCGCTGTGGCACGTTGGAACTGTCGATTGATGAGTCGAGCGCCATATCCTGTTCTCACGAGGGCATCCTTCAGCGTCTGGAGGTGTCTGTCACGATCCTCCTCATCTGAGCAAATTCTGTGTATACGGAGGGCTTGTCAATAGGGAATGGCTTCTTTAACGTGTCTAGGGTGGAAGCTGGAGAAGTGCAGCATTGTGAGGTTGTCTGTCGGTTTTCGGTACAGTGAGGTGCTGAGGTGACCGTCCTTGATGGAGATGCGTGCGTCCAAGAACGCAACTGATTCTGGAGAATAGTCCGTGGTGAGTCTGATGGTGGGATGGAACTTGTTGATATCATCATACAGTTGTTTCAATGATTGTTCACCATGAGTCCAAAGGAAAAAGATGTCATCAATGTATCTAGTATACAACCTTGGTTGAAGATCTTGTGTAGTGAAGAAGTCTTGTTTGAACCTGTGCATGAAGATGTTGGCATACTGAGGTGCAAATTTGGCCGCCATGGCTGTTCCATGTGTCTGGATGAAAAGCTGATTGTTGAAGGTGAAGACATTGTGGTCCAAGATGAAGCCGATGAGTTGTAAAATTGCATCCGGAAACTGGCAGTTGTTGGTATTGAGTACTGAGGCAGTTGCAGCAATACCATTGTCGTGGGGGATGTTGGTGTAGAGCGCCAAGACATCCATTGTGACAAGGAGTGTCCCTGGTTCAACTGCTTCACGCGTGTTGAGTTTCTGTAGGAAGTCCGTAGTGTCAAGACAAAACCTGGGGGTTCTTTGTACAATGGGTTTCAGGATGCCCTCGATATAGCCGGACAGGTTCTCACACAAAGTCCCATTGCCCGATACGATGGGACGGCCGGGTACATTTGCCTTGTGTATCTTTGGGAGGCAGTAGAGATCTCCAATGCGGGGAGTACGTGGAATGAGAGTCCGGAGGGTGTTCTGAAGGTCCGGATCAAAGGTTTGTGAGGTAATGCACTTTGGCAGGAACAATAAATGTGTAGAGTATAGGGCTAATGGTAGGGCTCTTAATAGTGTTGAGGAACAGAAGGATCTTGGTGTATGTGTCAATAGATCCCTGAAAGTAGGCAGTCAAGTGGATAAAGTTGTTAAGAAGGCTTATGGAGTCTTAGCTTTTATTGGTAGGGGGATTGAATTTAGGAGCCGCAGCATCATGTTGCAGCTGTACAAAACTCTAGTGCGGCCGCACTTGGAGTATTGTGTGCAGTTCTGGTCCCCACATTATAAGAAAGATGTGGAGCATTGGAGAGGGTACAGAGGAGGTTTACTAGGATGTTGCCTGGTATGGAGGGCAGGTCCTATGAAGAGAGGCTGAGGGATTTGAGGTTGTTTTCGTAGAAAGGAGGCGGCTAAGAGGGGACCTAATCGAAACATATAAGATGATTAGAGGTTTAGATAGGGTGGACAGTGATAGCCTTTTTCCTAGGATGGAGAAAGCTAGCACGAGGGGACACAGCTTTAAATTAAGGGGTTATAGTTATAGGACGGATATCAGAGGTAGGTTCTTTACCCAAAGGGTGGTTCGGGAGTGGAATGCCCTGCCTGCAGCAGTTGTAGATGCGCCAAGTTTGGTGGCGTTTAAGAGGTTAGTTGCTAAGTATATGGATGAGAAGGGAATGGTTTAGTTAGGAGGGGCATTGCTTTTTATTTTGGTCGGCACAACATCGAAGGCCGAAGGGCCTGTTCTGTGCTGTATTGTTCTATGTTCTATGTTTTGATCAGAGTGTTGAGTTGACGTGTGTGTTCTTTGGTCGGATCCGCTGGTAACTGTCTGTAGTGTTTCACATTGTTTAGTTGTCGGTACACTTCTTCACAGTAGTCCGTTCTGTTCAGTATGACGGTGGCGCCTCCTTTATCTGCTGGTTTGATGACAATGTTGCGGTTGGTCTTAAGAGCACGGATGGCCTTGCTTTGTGCTTGGGTGATGTTCGGGACTGTCTCGTAAGTGCGGTTGATGAATCTGGTGTTCACACACCTCCTGATGGCTTGGGCATACATGTCCAGTTGGGGGCAGCGGCCTTCCGGAGGAGTCCAATTGGATTCATTCCTCTTCGGTTGCTGCACTGCGGATCCCTCTGTCGGCTGTTCTGGTTCATTAGCTATCTCATTGAGTCTGTTATTCGCCTCTTGGGGTTTGTGGAAGAACTCACGCAGCCTCATTCGCCTGATAAATTCCTCTGTGTCCGCTGCAAGATTGATGGGGTCCATTTTGGTGGTGGGACAGAAATTGAGCCCTCAGCTGAGAACTTCGATTTCCCCTGATTGAAGTGTGTGGTCTGACAGGTTAACAATGGACCTCCCTGCGGTAGTGTTGTTTTGTACTGTGGTGCCAAGGGAGGCTTGGTTGTTGCCGGTGGCGATGCCGAGTTTTTCAAGTTTCCTGTTCTTGGTGTGCATGTAAATGGTGTAGTTTCTTTGTCTCATCTGCTCGGCAAGGTTTCGCATCTGATCTGCGTCCTGAGCGCAAGTTGAGAATATGTATTCCATTTTACTTTCCAGGGTGCGGCGTTTGCTATAGAGCTGGTGTATGAGGTGATTGAGGAGTGTGAGAGAGGTATGACGGCAAAGCTTCTCAGCGTAGTCTGTGTTATAGGTTGACCTGAGTGGGTTCGTGATCTGTAGTCCCTTTGGTATCCTGTCTGCTTTCTTGCATCTCTGTAGAAACTTGATATCTGCGTCGATATGTGCAATCCTCTTGGAGATCCTCTCCACTTGGATCCGGCAGTATGCGGTGTCGATAGTAGTCATGATGTAGAGATGCAGGCGTTGGATTGGGGTAAACTCAGTAAAGTTTTACAACACCAATTTTAAATCCAACCAATTTATTTGATAGTAAATCCACGAGCTTTCGACGCTATGCGCCTTCGTCAGGCAAATGCAGTGTTCTGATCTGCAGAGGCACTCATGTCCACACAGACAGTTACGACATCATCAAACGTGAGGATACCATTCATCAGGTACACGGTACATACTCTTGCAACTCGGCCAACGTTGTCTACCTAATACGTTGCAAGAAAGGATGTCCCGAAGCATGGTACATTGGGGAGACCATGCAGACACTACGACAGCGGATGAATGAGCATCGCTCAACAATCACCAGGCAAAACAGTTCCCTTCCTGTGGCGAACACTTCAGCAGTCATGGGCATTCGGCCTCCGACCTGCGGGTAAATGTTCTTCAAGGGGGCCTTCGTGACACACGACAGCGCAGAGTGCTGAGCAGAGACTGATAGCCCAAGTTCCGCACACATGAGGACGGTCTAACAGGATCTTGGCTTCATGCCACACTATCTGTAACCCCCGTAACTTGCCTGGATTAGCAAAAAACCTCACATTCCTGCTGTCTGGAGAAAATACCAATTCTCTAACCAATGCTCAGGATTCCCTTCACACAAATGTTAGCCACTTAACACTCGAATAGCAGGTTAGATATAAGTTCGCTTCTAATCAGCAATCTGTAACTGTCTGTGTGGATATGAGTGCCTCTGCAGATCAGAACACTGCATTTGCCTGACGAAAGGCGCATAGCGTCGAAAACCGCGCATTTATATCAAATAAATGGCATATGGAGTCTTGCTTTTATTGGTAGGGGGATTGAATTTAGGAGCCGCAGCATCATGTTGCAACTGTACAAAACTCTAGTGCGGCCGCACTTGGAGTATTGTGTGCAGTTCTGGTCCCCACATTATAAGAAAGATGTGGAGGCATTGAGAGGGTGCAGAGGAGGTTTACCAGGATGTTGCCTGGTATGGAGGGCAGGTCTATGAAGAGAGGTTGAAGGATTTGAGGTTGTTTTCGTTAGAAAGGAGGCGGCTAAGAGGGGATCTTATTGAAGCATATAAGATGATTAGAGGTTTAGATAGGGTGGACAGTGATAGCCTTTTTCCTAGGATGGAGAAAGCTAGCACGAGGGGACACAGCTTTAAATTAAGGGGTATGAGTTATAGGACGGATATCAGAGGTAGGTTCTTTACTCAAAGAGTGATTAGGGAGTGGAATGCCCTGCCTGCAGCTGTTGTAGATGCGCCAAGTTTGGTGGCGTTTAAGAGGTTAATTGATAAGTATATTGAAGAGAAGGGAATGGTTTAGTTTGGAAGGGCATTGCTTTTTATTTTGGTCAGCACAACATCGAAGGCCGAAGGGCCTGTTCTGTGCTGTAATGTTCTATGTTCTATGTTCTAAATTGGTTGGATTTAAAATTGCTGTTGTAAAACTTTACTGTATCATAGGAGACAGAAAGTGGTGATGGAAGGAAAATTTTCAAACTGGACTCGATGTGCCACAGGGGTCAGTGCTGGGTCCTCTGCTACTTGTGATTTTTATCAATGACTTGGAAAAGGGGGCTGAAGGGTGAGTTAGTAAATTTGCCGATGACATCAAGATTGGTGGAGTAGTCGATGAGGTGAACGGCTCTTGCAGACTGCAAAGAGACATTGATAAGATGCAGAGCTGGGCTGAGAAGTGGCAGATGGAGTTTAACCCTGATTAAGTGTGAGATGATTCATTTTGGTAGGACAAACTTGAATGCAGATTACAGGGTCAATGGCAGGCTTCTGAGGAACGCGGAGGAACAGAGAGATCTTGGCCACAGATCTCTGAAGGTTGCCACTCGAGTGGATACAGCCGTGAAACAGGCTTATAGTATGTTAGCTTTTATTAACAGGGGGTTTGAGTTTAAGAGCCATGGGGTGTACTGCAACTATACCACACATTAGTGAGACCACATCTGGAATATTGTATTCAGTTCTGATCACTTCATTATAAGAGGGATGAAGCAGCATTAGAGAGAGCACAGAGGAGATTTACCAGGATGCTACCTGGTTTGGAGGGTAGGTCCTTTGAGGAAAGGTTGAGGGAGCTGGGGCTTTTCTCTTTGGAACGGAGGAGGATGAGAGGCAACTTAATAGAGGTTTATAAGACGATGAGGAACTATTTCCTCGGGTGGATGTAGCCATTATTAGGAGGCATAACTTTATGGTTCATGGTGGGGGATACTGACTGGTAGGCAGTCAAGTCGAGAAGGTTGTTAAGAAGGCATATGGAGTCTTAGCTTTTATTGGTAGGGGGATTGAATTTAGGAGCCGCAACTTCATGTTGCAACTGTACAAAACTCTAGTGCAGCCGCACTTGGAGTTTTGTGTGCAGTTCTGGTCCCCGCATTGTAAGAAAGATGTGGAGGCTTTGGAGAGGGTACAGAGGAGGTTTACCAGATGTTGCCTGGTATGGAGGGCAGGTCTTATGAAGAGAGGCTGAGGGATTTGAGGTTGTTTTCGTTAGAAAGGAGGCGGCTAAGAGGGGACCTAATCGAAACATATAAGATGATTAGAGGTTTAGATAGGGTGGACAGTGATAGCCTTTTTCCTAGGATGGAAAAAGCTAGCACGAGGGGACACAGCTTTAAATTAAGGGTGATAGTTATAGGACGGATATCAGAGGTAGGTTCTTTACCCAAAGGGTGGTTCGGGAGTGGAATGCCCTGCCTGCAGCAGTTGTAGATGCGCCAAGTTTGGTGGCGTTTAAGAGGTTAGTTGATAAGTATACGGAAGAGAAGGGAATGGTTTAGTATGGAGGGGCATTGCTTTTTATATTGGTCGGCGCAACATCGAAGGCCGAAGGGCCTGTTCTGTGCTGTAATGTTCTATGTTCTATGTTCTATACAGGAGGGATATCCGAGGTAGACTCTTCATTCAGAGAGTGGTTGGGGTGTGGAATGCACTGCCTGCTGTGATAGTGGAGTTGGACACTTTAGGAATTTTCAAGTGTTATTGGATAGGCATATGGAGCACACCAGAATTATACAGAGTGCGATAGCTTGATCTTGGGATTGGACATAGCTCTGCATTGAGGGCTGAAGGGACTGTACTGTGCTGTAATGTTCTATGTTTCTTTTCATCTGATACTTTCTCTAATTTCCCTTGTAAGCCACGTTATGCCCAAAAGTCCCTGACCATTCTTGCACTGTAAGAAGTCTCAGACCAAGTTAAAGTCCAACAGATTTATCTGGTGCTACCAAACCAACCTATTGGACTTTAACCTGGTGTTGAGAGACTTCTTATATGCTCACCCCAATCCAATGCCGGCATCTCCAAATCATTCTTGCACCAAACAGAAGTAAACTATTTCTGCTCTTCACCTATTCATTCTTTAAATGCCTGCCATTGCCTGTCCAATGTCTTTCCTTTCACAGTAATATTTCCCAATCCATCACGGACAATTCATGCCCCATATTATCATAGTTACCCGGCCTCAGAATCAGTTACATCACTATCCACCTGATAAAAGAATTCTACGTATGATGATCACTCGTTCCCAAGGGTTCTCCCACAACTAGACTGCCATTTAATCCTTTCTCATTGCACAATTTGGACAATTGGGGCTCATTCTGGGGTATGTGGGACCTCTGTAAGAGGGATGGTTTGCACCTGAACCAGAAGGGAATTAATATCTTGGGGGGGAAAGTTTGCCAGTGCTATTCGGGGGGGTTTAAACTGATTCAGAGGGGGGATGGGGCCCTGAGTAGCTCAAATATACAGGAAAATGGGAATATTGAGGTCATGGATAAGATTTCTGGGTCTCAGCAGGGTACTGGTACACAGGAGAGTGGTTTGAAGTGTGTATACTTCAATGCGAGGAGCACATGCAACAAAGTGGGCGAACTTGCAGCCTGGATAGGTACCTGGGACTTTGATGTTGTGGCTATTTCAGAGACATGGATAGAGCAGGGACAAGAATGGATGTTGCAGGTTCCGGGGTACAGATGTTTCAATTGGAGCAGAGTAGGTGGTAGAAGAGGAGGAGGTGTGGCATTGTTAGTCAAAGACTGTATTACCGTGGCAGAAAGGACATTTGATATGGACCGGTCTATTAAGGTAGTTTGGGCTGAGATTAGAAACAAGGAGAGGTCACCTTGGAAGTTTTTTATAGGCCTTCAAAAACTCCCGGAGATGTGGAGGAAAAGATTGCAAGGATGATTCTGGACAGAAGTGAAAGTAACAGGGTAGTTGTTATGGGGGACTTTAACTTTGCAAATATTGATTGGAAAAGTAACAGCTCAAGCATATTAGAGGGGTCAGTTTTTGTACAATGTGTGCAGGAGGGTTTTATGACTCAGTATGTAGATAAGCCAACAAGAGGTGAGGCTACATTGGATTTGGTTCTGGGTAATGAACCAGATCAGGTGTTAGACTTGGAGGTAGGTGAGCACTTTGGTGATAGTGACCACAATTCAGTTACGTTTACCTTAGTGATGGAAAGGGATAGACATATAGCAAAGGGAAGAAGTTACAGCTGGTAATTATGAGGCTATCAGGCGAGATTTAGGATACATAGGGTGGAGTAGGAAACTGCAGGGGTTGGGAACATCTGAAACGTGGAACTTATTCAAGGAACAGTTCGAGTCCTTGATAAATATGTACCTGTCAGGCAGGAAGGAAGTGGTACAGCCAGGGAACTGTGGTGTATTAAGGAAGTTAGTTCACTAGTAAAGAGGAAAAAGGAGGCTTATATAAAGATGCAATGTGAAGGCTCGGTTAGGGCACTGGTGAATTATAAATTAGCCAGGAGGGAGCTAAAGAGGGAAATAAGAAGAGCTAGAAGAGTACATGAGAAGACATTGGTGGATATGATAAAGGAGAACCCTAAAGCTTTTTATAGATATGTTAAGAATAAAAGATGGGTTAGATCAAGATTAGGGCCAGTCAGAGACAGTAGTGGAAGTTGTGCGTGGAGCCTGTAGAGATTGGTGAGGCACTGAATGAGTATTTTTGTCAATGGAGTTGGGGAGAATACTGGGTACAGGGTTGCAGACTAGACAGGATAGAGGTACATAAGGAGGAGTGTTAGCTATTCTTGAGAGTATGAAAATAGATAAGTCCCCTGGGCTGGATGGGATTTATCCCAGGTTACTCTGGGAGGCTAGAGAGGAGATTGCAGAGCCTTTGGCTTTGATCTTCATGTCGTCGTTGGCTACAGGTGTAGTGCCAGAAGACTGGAGGATGGCAAATATTGTCCCCTTGTTTAAGAATGGGAACAGAGACCATCCTGCAAATTATAGACCAGCGAGCCTTACATCTGTTGTGGGGAAAGTTTTGGAAAGAATTATAAGGGATAGGATTTATCATCATTTAGAAAGAAATGAATTGATTAGGGATAGGCAACATGGATTTGTGAAGGGAAGGCCATGACTCACAAACCTTATTGAGTTTTTTGAAAAGGTGACCAAAGAGATGGATAAGGGTAAGGCAGTTGATGTTGTGTATATGGATTTTAGCAAAGCGTTTGATAAGGTTCCCCATGGAAGACTACTGCAGAAAATGCAGATGCATGGGACTGAGGGAGATTTAGCAATTTGGATTAGGAATTGGCTAGCTAACAGAAGACAGAGGGTGGTAACTAATGGGATATATTCAACCTGGAGTTTAGTTACTAGTGGTGTACCTGAGGGATCTGTTTTGGGGCCACTGATGTTTGTTATTTTTATAAATGACCTGGATGAGGGTGTAGAGGGATGGGTTAGTAAATTTGCTGACAACACCAAAGTCGGAAGAGTTGTAGACAGTGAGGATGGATGTTACACTTTGCAGAGGGACATAGATAGGTTGCAGAGCTGGGCCGAGAAGTGGCAAATGAAGTTTAATGTAGAAAAGTGTGAGGTGATTCACTTTGGTAAGAGTAATATGTGTGCAGAATATAGGGCTAATGGTAGGACTCCTAGTAGTGTAGATAAGCAGACAGATCTCGGTGTACAGGTGCACAGATCCCTGAAACTTGGTACTCAAGTTGATAAGGTTGTTAAGAAGGCGTATAGTGTGTTAGCATTTATCGGTAGAGGGATTGAATTTCAGAGCCGAGATGTCATGTTGTAACTGTACAAAACTCTGGTGCGGCCGCACTTGGAGTATTGTGTACAGTTTTAGTCGCCACATTATAAGAAAGATGTGGAGGCATTGGAAAGGGTGCAGAGGAGGTCTACCAGGATGTTGCCTGGTATGATGGGTAGGTCTTGTGAGGGAAGGCTAAGGAACTTGAAGTTATTTTCATTAGAGAGAAGGCAGCTAAGAGGTGACTTAATTGAGACATATAAGATGATCAGAGGGTTAGATAGGGTGGATTAGTGAGAGCCTTTTTCCTCAGATGGAGATGGATAACTTGAAGGGACATAGTTTTAAATTAAGGGGTGATAGTTATAGGACGGATGTTAGAGGTGGGTTCTTTACTCAGAGGGTAGTAAGGGCGTAGAATGCCCTGCCTGCAGCAGTTGTGGACTCGTCAAGTTTAAGGGTGTTCAAATGGTGAGTGGACAGGCATATAGAACATAGGACATTACAGCGCAGAACAGGTCCTTCGGCCTTCGATGTTGCGCCGACCAATTAGGAACAAGCAGTGACCCTCTAACCTAGACCATTCCCTTTTCATCCATAAACTTATCTACTAACCTCTTAAACGCCACCAAACTTGGCGCATCTACAATCTATAACAGCAGGCAGGGCATTCCATACCCTTACCACCCTCTGGATAAAGAACCTACCTCTGACATCTGTCCTAAAACCACCACCCCTTAATTTAAAGCTATGTCCCCTCATGCTAGCTTTCTCCATCCTAAGATAGTGCAGTCGCACTTGGGAGTATTGTGTACAGTTCTGGTCCCCGCATTATAAGAAAAACGTGGAGGCATTGGAGAGGGTACAGAGGAGGTTTACCAGGATGTTGCCTGGTATGGAAGGCAGGTCTTATGAAGAGAAGCTGAGGGATTTGAGGTTGTTTTCGTTAAAAAGAAGGCGGCTAAGAGGAGACCTTATTGAAACATATAAGATGATTAGAGGTTTAGGGTGGACAGTGATAACCTTTTTCCTAGGATGGAGAAAGCTAGCACGAGGGGACATAGCTTTAAATTAAGGGGTGGTGGTTTTAGGACAGATGTCAGAGGTAGGTTCTTTACCCAGAGGGTGGTAAGGGTATGGAATGCCTTGCCTGCGTCAGTTGTAGATGGGCCAAGTTTGGTGGCGTTTAAGAGGTTAGTAGATAAGTTTATGGATGAAAAGGGAATGGTTTAGGTTAGAGAGTCACTGCTTGTTCCTAATTGGTCGGCGCAACATCGAGGGCCGAAGGGCCTGTTCTGCGCTGTAATGTTCTATATTCTAGGAAAAAGGCTATCACTGTCCACCCTATCTAAACCTCTAATCATCTTATATGTTTCAACAAGGTCTCCTCTTAGCCGCCTTCTTTCTAACGAAAACAACCTCAAATCCCTCAGCCTCTCTTCATAAGACCTACCTTCCATACCAGGCAACATATGGATAGCATTGGAATAGTTTAGGTTAGAGGGTCATAAAATTGGTTCCATTGGTCGGCGCAACATCAAGGGCCGAAGGGCCTGTACTACGCTCTAATGTTCTATGTTCTACAACACCCAGTCCAAGATGGCCTGCTCCCTTGTAGGTTCCTCAACATATTGGCTCCAAAAAACCATCACGTATACACTCCAGAAACTCCTCTTGTACTGTAACTAATTTGACTCTCCCAATTTATATGCAGATTAAAGACGCCTATAATCACAGATGTTCCTTTTATCACATGCATCTGTGATTTCCTGTCTAAAGCTTTTCCCAATGTTACCATGACAGTTTGGTGATCTGACATGTCTGACAAAGCGGTTATGATGGAGGACAAAGATCATAGTCTAAAATATTTGGACTCACTGTTGAGTCCCAAGGATTGTCACGTATTTAATTGGAAGACAAGGTGCTGCCCATCCAATCTGAATTGGACTTCACTGGAACATTGCAGAGGCTAAGAGCAGACACTTTGTCAAAAGGCCAAGATACTGAATTAAAACGACAGAAGGTGTGGGTTCATGATTGCGGGCGAGACAAAACTGTCCTACAAGGCAGTCACTCAGTCTGAAGAGACCACATTAGGAGTAATGAATACAACAGACCAAAATGAAGGAGTGCAAGTAAAATATTACTTCACCTGAAAGGAGCGAGAAAGAGAAGGATGGCAGGGGGTGAGCTCCATGTAGGAGTTGAGATAAATGGCAGAGGATGATCCTTTGAACACAGAAGCTGCCAGGGTAGAAATTGAGGACTACGGGATCCCATCATGGTTCTGGGAGGAAGGAAAAGGGGTAAGGGCAAAGATGTGGGAAATGGGTTGAACATGTTTGAGTGCCCTGTCAACCACAGGGATTGGGAGGAACCATGGTTAAGGAAAAAGGTGTACATGTCAGAAAAGCCAAGCTTCTACAAGAAGACGACCTTGGTTAGTTAGGCCTTAGTTAGACCTTACCTGGAATATTGTGGACAATCTTGGCACCACACTATAGGGATGATATGAACGCACTGGACAGAGTACAGATCAGGTTCACAAGAAGGTTCCAGAGATGAGAAACTTCACTTATAAGGATAGATTGGAGAGGTTGAGACTCTTTGGAGAGAAGGTGGCTAAGAACATAGAATATTACAGGCAGTACAGGCTCTTTGGCCCTCGATGTTGCGCCGACCAGTGGAACTAACCTAATGACTCTCTAACCTAAACTATTTCAATATTATCCATACGTCTATCCGATGACCATTTGAATGCCCTTAAAGTTGGCTAAGAGGAGATTAATAGGGATGTTCAAAATCACGAAGGTGCTGGACAGAGTAGATAGGGAGAAACTGTTACCACTGGTAAAAAGTCAAGAAAAGGAGGGTACAAGACTTACAATGATTTGCAAAAGCAGTAAACGTGATATGTGAAAAAAACTTTTTCACCCAAGTGGTTCGGATCTGGAATGCACCACCCAGAAGTGTGGTAAAGACAGATTAAACTGAAGCATTCAAGATGGCTTTAGATGATTATCTTAGTAAAAACAACGTATAGGCGGTATGGGGAAAAAGCAAGGGAATGGCTCCAAGCTTATTTGGACAGCATGTGCCAACATGAGCTAAATGGCATCATTCTGCACTAACAATTCTGATATTGAGACTGGACAAATATCTGGGAAATGGGGAATTATGTGGGAAAATATGAAATTGCCCATTTTGAAGAAAGAATTAAGAAGCATGTTATCTAAACAGTGAGAGATTGCAAAGCTCTGAGAGCCAGAGGGATGCAGATGTTCTAGTCTATGAATCACAATAGGCTGGTAGTATGCAGGTATGCTTCCACTGTACAGGATCATGTTTGGAGTACTGTGCATAGGATTGCTGTCACATTATTTAAGGAAAAACGCATATGCGTTAGAAGCAGTTCAGAGGCGGCTAATGGACTTATATAAGAACATAACAAATAGGAGCAGGAGTATGCCATCAAGCCCCTTGAGCCTGCCCCGCTATTCAATAAGATCACGGCTGATCTGAAGTGGATCAGTTCCACTTTACCGCTTTATAGAACATAGAACATAGAACATAGAACATTACAGCACAGAACAGGCCCTTCGGCCTTCGATGTTGCGCCGACCAATATATAAAGCAATGCCCCTCCAAACTAAACCATTCCCTTCTCTTCCATATACTTATCAACTAACCTCTTAAACGCCACCAAACTTGGCGCATCTACAACCGCTGAAGGCAGGGCATTCCACTCCCGAACCACCCTTTGGGTAAAGAACCTGCCTCTGATATCCGTCCTATAACTATCACCCCTTAATTTAAAGCTGTGTCCCCTCGTGCTAGCTTTCTCCCCATAACCTGAATTCCCTTGTCTATCAGAAATCTATCTACCCGTGATTTAAATATATTCAACAGGTAGCCTCCACCATTTCAGTGGGCAGAGAATTCCAGAGATTCACCACCCTTTGAGTGAAGAAGTTCCTCCTCAACTCCGTTCTAAACTGCGCCCCACCCCACCCTTATTTTGAGGCTGTGCTCTCTAATTCTGCTATCCTTTCAAAGCAGAATCTCTCTACCCAATCTAGCCCCTTCATTATCTTATATGTTTCTATAAGATTCCTCCTTAGCCTTCTAAATTTCAACGAGTACAGACCCAGTCTATTCAACCTCTCCTCATAAGCAAACCTCCTCGTCTCCAGTATCAGCCTGGTGAACTTTCTCTGTACTCCCTCCAAGGCCAATATATCCTTTCGCAAATACAGGAATCAAAACTGCACACAATACTCCAGCTGCGGCCTCACCAGTGCCATGTACAGTTGCAGCAAGACCTCCCTGCTTTTATATTCTATCCCCCTCACTACAAAGGCCAACATTCCATTCACCTTCTTGATCTGCAGACTGGGTTTTTGCGATTCATGCACAAGGACTCCCAGGTCCCTCTGCACTTAGTGTGCTGCAGCTTTTCATTGTTTAAATAATAATAATCTCTCCTACTATTATTTCTACCAAAGTGGATAACCTCACATTTGCTAATGTTCTACTCCATCTGCCAAGTCCTCGCCCAATCACTCAATCTATCCATATCTCTCTGCAGACTTTCCGTGCCCTCCACACAACTCGTTTTTCCACTCATCTTCATGTCATCAGCAAATCTTGTTACTCTACACTCAGCTCCCTCCTCCAGATCATCTACGTATATGGTAAACAGTTGAAGCCCCAGCACCGATCCCTGCGGAACTCACTAATCACCAACTGCCAACCAGAAAAGCACCAATTGATTCCAACTCTCTGCTTCCTGTTAGATAACCAATCCTCAATCCACGCTAACACTTCACCCCCAACTCGGTGTACCCTAACCTTCTGCAGCAACCTTTTGTGAGGCACTTTATCGAATGCCTTCTGGAAATCTAAAAACACCACATCCACTGGTTGCCCTCTGTCTACCACACTAGTCATATCCTCATAGAAATCCAATAAATTTGTTAAACACAACTTCCCCTTCACGAATCCGTGCTGTGTCTGCTTGATCAAACCGTTCTCTTCTAGGTGTCTTCCTATTTCTTCTTTGATGATGGATTCTAGCATTTTTCCAACTACGGACATTAAGCTAACCGCCCTATAATTCCCTGTCTTTTGTCTGCTACCTTTTTTAAACAATGGTGTAACATTAGCCATTTTCCAATCCTCCGACACTTCCCCAAAGTCCAGCGAATTTTGATAAATAATTACTAACGCATCCGTTATTACTTCTACCATTTCTTTCAGAACCCTGAGATGCATTCCATCCGGTCCTTCAGTCCCGTTAGTCTACAAAGCACTACCTCTCCACTGACAGTAATTGCATTAAGGACCTCATCTCCTACCATCTCTCTATCTTTAATATTCAGTAAGCTATTTGTATCCTTCTCTGTGAAAACCGACACAAAAATCTTATTTAAAGCCTCAGCCATTTCCTCGTTACTCACCGCTAAATCCTTCCTCTCATCTTCCAAGGGTTCAACATTCACTCTAGATACTCTTCTTTATACATTTGTAAAAACTTTTACTTTTCTTTATATTTAGACTAGCTTAGTTTCATACTCTATCTTTCTTTATTGCTTTCTTAGTCATTCTTTGTTGTTTTTTAAATCTTTCCCAATCTTCTAACTCCCCACTATTTTTAGCTGCTCTGTATGCATCGGCTTTTAATTTAATACTCCTTATTTCCTTCGATAACCACAGCTGGTTACCTGTTCTCTTACAGTCCTCCTTTACCATTGGAATATATTTCTGCTGAATACCAAAAACGATCTCCTTAAAAATCCTCCACTGTCCTACCAACCAATCTGTGCCACCAATCTACATTTGCCAATTCCATCCTCATCTTATCATACTCCCCTCTGTTCAAACAGAGGATACTGATTTGGGACCCTACAATCTCATCCTTCATCTGCATCAGAAATTCAACCATGCTATGATCATTTGGCCCAAGAGGATCTCTCACAAGAAGATCCCTAATTCTACCTGCCTCATTACACAGTACAGATCCAAGATAACTCGCTCCCTCATAGGTTCCATTACATACTGTTCAAGGAAACTATCCTGACAGCATTCCAAGAACTCTTCCTCAAGCCTACCGTGTCGACTTGAGTCAACCAATCAACTTAGAGGTGAACTTGCTGGGGTCTTTTAAGAGACTTCTGGATGAGTACATGGGATTTAACGGGATTGGGAGTTACAGATAGTTCTATGGCCTGGTAGGTATAGATATGATCGGCACAACTTGTAGACTGAAGGGTCTGTTTGTGCTGTAGTGTTCTATGCTCTATGCAGGTTAAACTCCTCCATAGTTATCGCTGTTCCGTTTCTGCATGCATCTATTGCTTGCTTGTTCATAGCCCACTGCACCTCAAAGTTATTATTTGGGGGCCTACAGACCACACCCACCAGCAACTTTCTCCCTTTACTATTCCTTATCTCCACCCACAACGATTCCACAATTCCAAGAAATGGCTGTACTGTCTTATGAGGAAAGCTTGGACAGGCTAGGCTCATATCCACTAGTTTCCAAGAGTAAGAGGTGACTTATTTGAAACCGAAGATCTTGAGGGATGCCGACAAGAGTGGATGCTTCCTCTCATGCAATAATCTAGAATTGGGGTTTATCGGTTTAAAAAAAAGATTGCTCATTTAAGACAAAGGGTAGGAGAAATGTTTTTCTCAAAAGGCGGTGGGATCAGAGTCTTTGAATATTCTTAAGGTAGAGCAACGTAAATTCTTGGTTAACAAGGGAGTGAAATTTTACTGAGGTAGGTAGTAATGTGAATGGAGGCTACAATCAAAGCAGCAATGATTCTATTGAATGATGCATTAGGCATAAGGGGCTGAGCTGCCTGCTCCTGATCCATATGTGTGTGTTTATTGAATTCAATTTCACAATTTGTTGTATAAATTCATAACCAAATTGTTAATTCAGTACTGTAACATTAACATGAAGATATTGATTAAGTAACATGCAGTTATCCATCATATAGTTCTTACCCCTGCTGCAGTTGAGTTGACATAAGAATCCATGAGAGGACTTTCAAATATGGCTGACTCTTCATTGATGAGCTCCACATTCCTCCTTTTAAATAGCTGGAAGAGAATAATACTTTGTATCAAATCTCAGAACTTTCTAATAATGCACTCTTTTCCAGAAAATAATTACTTTGAGGCAGACTTTGAAGATTTCTTTCATTATCCAAAAGGGTGAGATGATAGGTAAAAGCATGGAATAATTTTTCCAAGAATGAGTGTCACGGTTTTAGGGATCAACTCGAGAATATCTCAATTTCACATGAAAGGTTTTTCGATTCCGTTTTATAAATACATTTAGGCAAGTTTAAAAACATTTTTTTTTACTGAATAATATTGAAAACTAATTTCTAGTCATGACCTCCAGGGTTTTTTGTAATTAATGAACTTACATCTACATCGTGCCATATCACATTTTAGGACATCTTAAAGTTTTTTTTTACAACCAAAGTGATTTCAAAAGGAATCAAGCACTGTTAAGTAAGCAGTTTGAGCATTCTTTAAAAAAAAATGGAAAGAGGAAAATTAAACTACTGATAGAATCAACGTTGGCAATACTAATTGTGCCAAAGTAGCAAACTTGCCAAACTTGACCTCATTGAGAAATTAACCAGAACGCAACTTATCAGCAGTGCTCAAACTGGCTTATTTTACTTCTGAAATAATTGTAAACAAATTAACTCATCCAATCTTTTTGGTTAGATTCTCTGCAATGAAATTAAATGTCAGCCTATGAAGTGCCCTAATGAGATCACCATCAAATCATATAATCAGTCCTTAAAGCAATCGTACAACCACTTAAATATATAACATTTGCCCCCCCCCTTTATTCCTATGGCCATGACAGTTAATTACTATGATGCTTAAACATAGTATCAATAATACAACAGATGCAATACTATGCATAATTAATCATTTCACACAGTTAATATTAAAGTTGATCAGGAGGATATCTATTCCTCTTTGGTTAGCTGCAATTTGGCTGTCCTTGGCCTAGAAGTATGATTTGAAACTTCCGTACACATTTCTTCTCTTAGAACTAATTCTGCATCATTCTCACATACAATAGTAGAGATACAATCATCAGGCAACTCACAGAATATAGAGTGCAAAGAGGCTCTTCCAATGAATCTGCACAAATGCATGAAAGGCTCTGACCTGCCATTGAAACCCAGTTGCCAGCACTTGGCCCATAGCCTTGAACGTTATGGCATGGCATGTACTCATCCAGCTTCACATAGCTTTAAATTAAGGGGTGATAGTTATAGGACGGATGTCAGAGGTAGGTTCTTTACCCAGAGGGTGGTTAGGGAGTGGAATGCCCTGCCTGCAGCAGTTGTAGATGCGCCAAGTTTGGTGGCGTTTAAGAGGTTAGTAGATAAGTTTATGGAAGAAAAGGGAATGGTTTAGGTTTTACCAGGATGTTGCCTGGTATGGAGGGCAGGTCTTATGAAGAGAGGCTGAGGGATTTGAGGTTATTTTTGTTAGAAAGGAGGCGGCTAAGAGGGGACCTAATCGAAACATATAAGATGATTAGAGGTTTAGATAGGGTGGACAGTGATAGCCTTTTTCCTAGGATGGAGAAAGCTAGCACGAGGGGACACAGCTTTAAATTAAGGGGTGATAGTTATAGGACGGATATCAGAGGTAGGTTCTTTACCCAAGGGTGGTTCGGGAGTGGAATGCCCTGCCTGCAGCAGTTGTAGATGCGCCAAGTTTGGTGGCGTTTAAGAGGTTAGTTGATAAGTATATGGAAGAGAAGGGAATGGTTTAGTTTGGAGGGGCATTGCTTTTTATATTGGTCGGCGCAACATCGAAGGCCGAAGGGCCTGTTCTGTGCTGTAGTGTTCTATGTTCTATATTCATCGGGAGATGTCAGAGGACTGGAGAACAGCTAATGTGGTCCCACTATTTAAAAAAGGTTATAGAGACAAGTTAGGGAAGAACAGACCAGTGAGTCTCAGATCTGTGATTGAGAAACTATTGAAGAAGATTTCGAAGTAGAAAATCTATCTCCGTTTAGATAGGCAAGGTTGGATCAGAGATAGTATGGTTTTGTCGGAGGGAGGTCATGCCTAACAAATCTGATTGAATTTTTTGCAGTGTATTCCAGACTGTCACCACTCTGGGTAAAAAGGTTTTTCCTCAAATTCCCCAAAATCTTCCACCCCTCACTTTTAATTTGTGTCCCCTCATAACTGACCCTTCAACTAAAGGGGAACCTGTCCATGCTCTTCATAATCTTGAACACCTCAATCAGGTCACCCCTCAGTCTTCTCTGCTCAGAGAAGACAACTCAAACCTATCTAACTGCTATAAACTTAAGCCTTCCATCTCAGGTAATATCTAGGTGAATCTCCTCTGCAACCTTTCCAGTGCGTTAATGTCCTTCCTATAAAATGGCAATCAGAACTGCACACAGTACTCCAGCCTTACTGAAGTTCTATACAACTCCATCGTGACCTCTCTGCTTTTGTAATCTGTACTCCAACTGGTAAAGGCGAGTGTGACATATGCTTTTTTTCATCATCCTATTAACCTGCCTTTCTATCTTCACAGATATACAGACAAACACATCAAGGTCTCTTGGTTTTTCGGAACTTCCCAGTGTCAGACCCTTCCTTGGCAAATTACTCCTTCCAAAAAGTGTATCACCTCACAGTTTTACAGGATTAAATTCCATCTGTCACTTATCTGCCCATTTGATCATCTCGTTTATACCTTCCTATAACCCAAGACACAACCTCACTGTTAACTATACAGCCAATCTTTGTGTCATCAGCAAACTTAACATTCCTACTTCCAACATAGTCATCAATGTCATTTATATAAATGATGAACAACAGGAGGGCCCAGCATGGATCCTGTGGTATGCCACTGATCTCCAGTCACTAAAGCAGTGTTTGTCACCATCTGCAGGTGTTAGCAGGTCTCCATCTGCTAAACCAATTACAAATCCAACTTATCAGACCACCCTGTATCCAATGTGCATTTGCCTTCTTAATAAGTCTTCCATGTGAGACTTTACTGAAATCCATGTAAATTATATCAACTGCGCTATAAGTCTCATCCACAGACTTGGTCACGTGCTCAAAAAATTCAATCAGATTTATTAGGCACGACCTCCCTCCGACAAAACCATACTGACTATCCCTGATTAAACCTCACCTATCCAAATGGAGATAGATTTTCTACTTCGAAATCTTCTCCAATAGTTTCTCAATCACAGATATGACACTCACTGGTCTATACTTCCCTAACTTGTCTCTATAACCTTTCTTAAATAGTGGGACCACATTAGCTGTTCTCCAGTCCTCTGACACCTCCTGATGATGTGGAGATGCTGGCGCTGGATTGCAGTAAACACAGTAAGAAATCTCACAACACCAGGTTAAAGTCCAACAGGTTTATTTGATAGTAAAAGTCAGTAGTTTTCAGAGCGCTGTTCCTTCATCAGGTAAGTGGAAGTTCTGTTCACAAATACGGCATATAGACACAAACTCAATTTACAAAATAATGGTTGGAATGCAAGTCTTTACACGTAACTAAGCCTTAAAGGTGGAGAAAATGTGAGTGGAGAGAAGGTTAAAGAGACGTGTATTGTCTCCAGCCAAGGCCAGGCAAGTCATAGGGGTTACAGATAGTGTGACATGAGCCCAAAATCTTGGTTGAGGCCGTCCTCATGTGTGCAGAACTTGGCTAACTACCCGATGATGTAGAGATGCTGGCGTTGGACTGGGGTAAACTCAGTAAAGTTTTGCAACACCAATTTTAAATCCAACCAATTTATTTGATAGTAAATTCGCGAGCTTTCGACACTATGTTGTGCCTCCGTCAGGCAAATGCAGTGTTCTGATCTGCAGAGGCACTCATATCCACACAGACAGTTACAGATTGCTGATTAGAATGCGAATCCTTACATCTAACCTGCTATTCAAGTGTTAAAGTGGCTAACAATGTGTGTGAAGGGAATCCTGAGCATTGGTTAGAGAATTGTGTATTTTCTCCAGACAGCACAGTAAGTGAGGTTTTTTGCTAACCCAGGCAAGTTACGGGGGTTACAGATAGTGTGACATGAAGCCAAGATCCCTGTTAAGACCGTCCTCATGTGTGCGGAACTTGGCTATCAGTCTCTGCTCAGCAACTCTGCGCTGTCGTGTGTCACGAAGGCCCCCTTGAAGAACATTTACCTGCAGGTCAGAGGCCGAATGCCCATGACTGCTGAAGTGTTCGCCCACAGGAAGGGAACTGTTTTGCCTGGTGATTGTTGAGCGATGCTCATTCATCCGCTGTCGTAGTGTCTGCAAGTCTCCCCAATGTACCATGCTTCGGGACATCCGTTCTTGCAACGTATTAGGTAGACAACGTTGGCCGAGTTGCAAGAGTATGTACCGTGTACCTGGTGAATGGTATCCTCACGTTTGATGATGTCGTCCATGTCTATGATCTGGCATGTCTTGCAGAGGTTGCTGTGGCAGGGTTGTGTGGTATTGTGGTCACTGTTCTCCTGAAGGTTGGGTAGTTTGCTGCGAACAATGATCTGTTTGAGGTTGTGCGGTTGTCTGAAAGCAAGAAGTGGGGGGGTGGGGATGGCCCTAGCGAGATGTTCATTGTCATCGTGACATGTTGAAGACTCCGGAAAAGATGTCGTAGCTTCTCCGCTCCGGGGAAGTACTGGACAACAAAGGGTACTCTGTCCACCTTGTCCCGTGTTCGTCTTCTGAGGAGGTCAGTGCTGTTTATCGCTGTGGCACGTCGGAACTGTCGATCGATGAGTCGAGCGCCATACCCTGTTCTCACGAGGGCATCCTTCAGCGCCTGGAGGTGTCTGTCACGACCCTCCTCATCTGAGCAAATTCTGTGTATACGGAGGGCTTGTCCATAGGGAATGGCTTCTTTAACGTATCTAGGGTGGAAGCTGGAGAAGTGGAGCATTGTGAGATTGTCTGTCGGTTTTCGGTACAGTGAGGTGCTGAGGTGACCGTCCTTGATGGAGATGCGTGCGTCCAAGAATGCAACTGATTCTAGAGAATAGTCCATGGTGAGTCTGATGGTGGGATGGAACTTGTTGATATCATCATACAGTTGTTTCAATGATTGTTCACCATGAGTCCAAAGGAAAAAGATGTCATCAATGTATCTAGTATACAACCTTGGTTGAAGATCTTGTGTAGTGAAGAAGTCTTGTTCGAACCTGTGCATGAAGATGTTGGCATACTGAGGTGCAAATTTGGTCCCCATGGCTGTTCCATGTGTCTGGATGAAAAGCTGATTGTTGAAGGTGAAGACATTGTGGTCCAAGATGAAGCGGATGAGTTGTAAAATTGCATCCGGAAACTGGCAGTTGTTGGCATTGAGTACTGAGGCAGTTGCAGCAATACCATTGTCGTGGGGGATGTTGGTGTAGAGCGCCGAGACATCCATTGTGACAAGGAGTGTCCCTGGTTCAGCTGCTCCATGTGTGCTGAGTTTCTGTAGGAAGTCCGTAGTGTCAAGACAAAAGCTGGGGGATCTTTGTACGATGGGTTTCAGGATGCCCTCGATATAGCCGGAGAGGTTCTCACACAAGTCCCATTGCCAGATACGATGGGACGGCCGGGTATGTTTGCCTTGTGTATCTTTGGGAGGCAGTAGAGATCTCCAATGCGGGGAGTACGTGGAATGAGAGCCCGGAGGGTTTTCTGAAGGTCCGGATCAAAGGTTTTGATCAGAGTGTTGAGTTGACGAGTGTGTTCTTTGGTCGGATCTGCTGGTAACTGTCTGTAGTGTTTCACATTGTTTAGTTCTTCTTCACAGAACACTTCTTCATAGTAGTCCGTTCTGTTCAGTATGACGGTGGCGCCTCCTTTGTCTGCTGGTTTGATGACAATGTTGCGGTTGGTCTTAAGAGCACGGATGGCCTTGCTTTGTGCTTGGGTGATGTTCGGGACTGTCCTGTAAGTGCGGTTGATGAATCTGGTGTTCACGCACCTCCTGATGGCTTGGGCATACATGTCCAGTCGGGGGCAGCGGCCTTCCGGAGGAGTCCACTTGGATTCATTCCTCTTCGGTTGCTGCACTGCGGATCCCTCTGTCGGCTGTTCTGGTTCATTAGCTATCTCATTGAGTCTGCTATTGGCCTCTTGCGGTTTGTGGAAGAACTCACGCAGCCTCATTCGCCTGATGAATTCCTCTGTGTCCGCTGCAAGACTGATGGGGTCCATTTTGGCGGTGGGACAGAAATTGAGCCCTCGGCTGAGAACTTCGATTTCCTCTGATTGAAGTGTGTAGTCTGACAGGTTAACAATGGACCTCCCTGCGGTAGTGTTGTTTTGTACTGTGGTGCCAAGGGAGGCTTGGTTGTTGCCGGTGGCGATGCCGAGTTTTTCAAGTTTCCTGTTCTTCGTGTGCATGTAAATGGTGTAATTTCTTTGTCTCATCTGCTTGGCAAAGTTTTGCATCTGATCTGCGTCCTGAGCGCAAGTTGAGAATATGTATTCCATTTTACTTTCCAGGGTGCGGTGTTTGCTTTAGAGCTGGTGTATGAGGTGATTGAGGAGTGTGAGAGAGGTACGACGGATTCACATTCTAATCAGCAATCTGTAACTATCTGTGTGGATATGAGTGCCTCTGCAGATCAGAACACTGCATTTGCCTGATGAAGGCACAACATAGTGTTGAAAGCTCGCGGATTTACTATCAAATAAATTGGTTGGATTTAAAATTGGTGTTGCAAAACTTTACTGAGTTTACCCCAGTCCAACGCCGGCATCTCTACATCATGACTACTATCGACACCGCATACTGCCGGATCCAAGTGGAGAGGATCTCCAAGAGGATTGCACATATCGACACAGACATCAAGTTTCTACAGAGATGCAAGAAAGCAGACAGGATACCAAAGGGACTACAGATCACGAACCCACTCAGGTCAACCTATAACACAGACTACGCTGAGAGGCTTTGCCGTCGCACCTCTCTCACACTCCTCAATCACCTCATACACCAGCTCTATAGCAAACGCCGCACCCTGGAAAGTAAAATGGAATACATATTCTCAACTTGCGCTCAGGACGCAGATCAGCTGCAAACTTTGCCAAGCAGATGAGACAAAGAAACTACACCATTTACATGCACACCAAGAACAGGAAACTTGAAAAACTCGGCATCGCCACCAGCAACAACCAAGCCTCCCTTGGCACCACAGTAGAAAACAACACTACCGCAGGGAGGTCCATTGTTAACCTGTCAGACTACACACTTCAATCAGAGGAAATCGAAGTTCTCAGCCGAGGGCTCAATTTCTGTCCCACCACCAAAATGGACCCCATCAGTCTTGCAGCGGACACAGAGGAATTCATCAGGCGAATGAGGCTGCGTGAGTTCTTCCACAAACCCCAAGAGGCCAATAGCAGACTCAATGAGGTAGCTAATGAACCAGAATAGCTGACAGAGGGATCCGCAGTGCAGCAACCGAAGGGGAATGAATCCAATTGGACTCCTCCAGTAGGCCGCTGCCCCCGACTGGACGTGTATGCCCAAGCCATCAGGAGGCGCGTGAACACCAGATTCATCAACCGCACTTACAAGACAGTCCCGAACATCACCCAAGCACAAAGCAAGGCCATCTGTACTCTTAAGACCAACCGCAACATTGTCATCAAACCAGCAGACAAAGGAGGCGCCACCGTCATACTGAACAGAACGGACTACTGTGAAGAAGTGTACCGACAACTAAACAATGTGAAACACTACAGACAGTTACCAGCGGATCCGACCAAAGAACACACTCGTCAACTCAACACTCTGATCAAAACCTTTGATCCGGACCTTCAGAACACCCTCCGGACCCTCATTCCACGTACTCCCCGCATTGGAGATCTCTACTGCCTCCCAAAGATACACAAGGCAAACATACCCAGCCATCCCATCGTATCGGGCAATGGGACCCTGTGTGAGAACCTCTCTGGCTATATCGAGGGCATCCTGAAACCCATTGTACAAAGAACCCCCAGCTTTTGTCTTGACACTACGGACTTCCTACAGAAACTCAGCACGCATGAAGCAGTTGAACCAGGGACACTCCTTGTCACAATGGATGTCTCGGCGCTCTACACCAACATCCCCCACGACAATGGTATTGCTGCAACTGCCTCAGTACTCAATGCCAACAACTGCCAGTTTCCGGATGCAATTTTACAACTCATCTGCTTCATCTTGGACCACAATGTCTTCACCTTCAACAATCAGCTTTTCATCCAGACACATGGAACAGCCATGGCGGCCAAATTTGCACCTCAGTATGCCAACATCTTCATGCACAGGTTCAAACAAGACTTCTTCACTACACAAGATCTTCAACCAAGGTTATATACTAGATACATTGATGACATCTTTTTCCTTTGGACTCATGCTGAACAATCATTGAAACAACTGTATGATGATATCAACAAGTTCCATCCCACCATCAGACTCACCATGGACTATTCTCCAGAATCAGTTGCATTCTTGGACGCACGCATCTCCATCAAGGACGGTCACCTCAGCACCTCACTGTACCGCAAACCGACAGACAACCTCACAATGCTCCACTTCTCCAGCTTCCACCCTAGACACGTTAAAGAAGCCATTCCCTATGGACAAGCCCTCCGTATACACAGAATTTGCTCAGATGAGGAGGATCATGACAGACACCTCCAGACGCTGAAGGATGCCCTCGTGAGAACAGGATATGGCGCTCGACTCATCAATCGACAGTTCCAACATGCCACAGCGATAAACCGCACTGACCTCCTCAGAAGACAAACACGGGACAAGGTGGACGGAGTACCCTTTGTTGTCCAGTACTTCCCCGGAGCAGAGAAGCTACGACATCTTTTCCGGAGTCTTCAACATGTCATCGATGACAATGAACATCTCGCTAGGGCCATCCCCACCCCCCCACTTTCAGACAACCGCACAACCTTAAACAGATCATTGTTCGCAGCAAACTACCCAACCTTCAGGAGAACGATGACCACAATACCACACAACTCTGTGTGGATATGAGTGCCTCTGCAGATCAGAACACTGCATTTGCCTGACGAAGGCACAACATAGTGTCGAAAGCTCGCGGATTTACTATCAAAGAAATTGGTTGGATTTAAAATTGGTGTTGCAAAACTTTACTGAAACTACCCGATGGCCAGAGAGGATTAAAAATTTGAGTCAGAGTCCCTGCACTTTCCTCCTTTGCCTCCCATGTGCAGTTTTGGTCGCCACATTATAAGATGTGGAGGCTTTGGAAAGGGTGCAGAGGAGGTTTACCAGGATGTTGCCTGCTATGATGGGTTGGTCTTATGAGGAAAGGCTAAAGGACTTGAAGTTATTTTCGTTAGAGAGATGAAGGCTAAGAGGTGACTTAATTGAGACCTATAAGATGATCAGAGGATTAGATAGGGTGGAGAGTGAGAGCCTTTTTCCTTGGATGGAGATGGATAGCACGAGGCGACATAGCTTTAAATTAAGGGGTGGTAGTTATAGGACAGATGCTAGAAGTGGGTTCTTTACTCAGAGGGTAGTAAGGGCCTGGACTACCCTGCCTGCAGCAGTTGTGGACTCGTCAAGTTTAAGGGCGTTCAAATGGGCAGTGGATAGGCATATGGACAGCATTGGAATAGTTTAGGATAGAGGGTCATAAAATTGGTTACATTGGTCGGCGCAACATCGGGGGCCAAAGGGCCTGCACTGCGCTGTAATGTTCTATGTTCTATAACACGCTGGGACACAATTCATCTGGACTTGGAGATTTGTTCACTGTTAAGCCTGCCAATATCTTGTTATACGCTATAGTATAACAGGATGTTGCCTGGTATGGAGGGCAGGTCCTATGAAGAGAGGTTGAAGGATTTGAGGTTGTTTTCGTTAGAAAGGAGGCGGCTAAGAGGGGATCTTATTGAAGCATATAAGATGATTAGAGGTTTAGATAGGGTGGACAGTGTTAGCCTTTTTCCTAGAATGGAGAAAGCTAGCACGAGGGGACACAGCTTTAAATTAAGGGGTATGAGTTATAGGACGGATATCAGAGGTAGGTTCTTTACTCAAGAGTGATTAGGGAGTGGAATGCCCTGCCTGCAGCTGTTGTAGATGCGCCAAGTTTGGTGGCGTTTAAGAGGTTAATTGATAAGTATATGGAAGAGAGGGGAGTGGTTTAGTTTGGAGGGGCATTGCTTTTTATTTTGGTCGGCACAACATCGAAGGCCGAAGGGCCTGTTCTGTGCTGTATTGTTCTATGTTCTATGTTCTATAGTAATTTTCTTTACAGCCTCCCAGTCTCTCTCCATTGCCAGCCTCCCATCCATTGACTCTGTCTACATATCCTGATGCCATGGCAAAGCAGCCGGTATAGTTAAGAACCCAATACATCTGGACATTCTCTCTTCTTCCTTCGGAAAAAAGATACAAACGTCTGAGGTCATATACCAACCAACTCAAGAACAGCTTCTTCCTTGCTTTCAGACTTTTGAATGGATTGACCTTGATTAAGTTGATCTTTCTCCACACCCTAGCTATGACTGTAACCCTACATTCTGCACCCTCTTGTCTCCTTCTCTATGTACGGTATGTTTTGTCTGTATATTTTGTCTGTATATTTTTCACTGTATGCTAATACATGTGATAATAGTAAATCAGATCAAATATCAAGTCAAAATTAAGTTCCATAACTACCTCCTCATTTACACGGGTGAAGATATATGTGAAATATTCATTTAACACCCTACAAATGTCTTCTGTCTCCAATCACAGATTTCCCCCTTAATCCTCCTTTCCTGATTATCCTCTTCCCACTGATATACTTACAGAATATCTTGGGATTTTTTCTACTTTTACAAACCAGAGTTTTCTCATACCCCCTCTTTACTCTCCTAATTGAATTTTTAAGCTCCAACCTGCACTTTCTATACTCTGATTCATTTTGATAGGACAAACTTGAATGCTAATTACAGGGTCAACGGCAGGGTTCTGAAGAGTGTGAAGGAACAGAGAGATCTTTGGGTTCATATCCACAGATCTCTGAAGGTTGCCACTCAAGCGGATAGAGCCATGAAGAAAGCTTATATTGTGTTAGCGTTTATTAATAGGGGGTTTGCATTTAAGAGACTTGGCGTTATGCTGCAACTATATAGGACCTTGGTGAGACACATTTGGAATATTGTGTTCAGTTCTGGTCACCTCACTATAAGAAGGATGTGGAAACATTGGAGATAGTGCAGAAGAGATTTACCAGGATGCTGCCTGGTTTGGAGGATAGGTCTTATGACGAAAGGTTGAAGGAGCTGGGGCTTTTCTCTTTAGAGCAGAAGATGATGACAGGCGACTTAATAGATTTTATAAGATGATGGGGGGGATAGATAGAGTGAACGTGCAGAGACTATTTCCTTGGGTAGATGTAGCTGTTATGAGGGGGCATAACTTTAAGGCTCATGTGGAGGATATAGGACAGATGTCCGAGGTACATTCTTTACTCAGAGAGTGGTTGGAGCGTGGATTGCACTGCCTGCTGTGATAGTGGAGTCGGACACTTTAGAACTTTCAAGCAGTCACTGGACAGACACATGGAGCACACTGGAATGATAGGGAGTGGAATAGCTTGATCTTGGGTTTGGATATAGCTCGGCACAACATCGAGGGCCAAAAGGCCTGTACTGTGCTGTAATGTTCTATGTTCTACTGAAGCCTCCACAGACTTACTCCCCATATACTTGTAAAAAGCTTCTCTTTTCCTTCTCATTGTATCCCAAATGTCTCTGGCCATCCATGGATATTTGGGTTTGATATACTTTCCTATTACGCAAAGGGGATATATTGGGCCCGTAACCTTCCCATTTTATTTTCGAACATCTCCCCCGCTACTCTTCTGCAGATAACCTCACAAGTAACTCGTTCCCATCTACCTTGGCCAGATCCTGCCACATTTTATTAAAATCTACTCTCAGTCCGAAACTTTTCTCTCAATTTGTCAACTCCTTTGGCCATAACAAATTTGTAGTGAACATGTTGTGTTTGCTATCACCAAAATACTCCTCCACCAACAGATCAACCGCTTGTCCGACTTACGGCCAGAATGAGGCCCAGCACAGCTGCTTCTCTTGTTGGATCCTCTACATATTGACATAAAAAGGTTTTCCTTTTAACATCTCTCCCATCTAATCCCTTAATGCAATGGCTATCCCAATTAATGTTAGGAAAGTTGAAATCATCTAATATAATTACCCTCATGTTATTTCTGCATCTCTCCATGAATTGCGCACATATTTGCTCTTCAATATCCCTCTGAAAATCTGTGGTTCTATAATAAACACCTAGCAATGTATCTGTTCCTTTTTTATTCTCAAACGCTACCTATAGGCAGGAAACCGGAAGAGTAAACTGGAAGGTGGTGTTCTTGGGGAAAAGTACTGAAGGAAGGTGGCGGATTTTTAAGGAATGTTTGTCTGGAGCTCTGCACGACAATGTTCCGGTAAGACAAGGAGGTTTTGGTAGGTCAAGAGAACCGTGGTGCACAAAGGTTGTGATGAACCAGTTAGGAAGAAAGTTGTATAATAGGTTCAGGGATCTAGAGGATGTTAAGGATCTACAGGCATATAAGACTTGTAGAAAGGAGCTTAAAAAGGAAATTAGAAGAGCCAGAAGGGGTCACGAGAAGGCTTTGGTGCATAGGATTAAGGAGAATCCCAAGGCATTCTATAAATATGCGATGAGTAAAAGGATGAGAAGAGAAGGGATAGGACCTATAGAAGGTGAAAGGGGAAAAGTCTGTGTGGAGCAAGAAGAAATGGCAGAGGTGCTTAGTAAGTACTTTGCCTCAGTATTCACACTGGAGAGTGATCAGGGGGGTTATACTACAGGAATGCGGCAAACTGAAAAGATTGAGTATGTGGACATTAAGAAAGAGGAAGTGTTGGACCTGTTAAATTCCATCAAGGTAGATAAGTCTCCGGGTCCGGATGGGATGTATCCCAAGTTACTATGGGAGGTGAGGGAAGTGATTGCAGAGCCCCTGGCGATGATCTTTGCATCTTCGATGGAGACAGGAGAGGTTCCGAAAGATTGGAGGATTGCGGATGTGGTGCTTATTTTCAAGAAGGGGAACAGGGATAGCCCGGGCAATTACCGACCAGTGAGTCTGACCTCAGTGGTCAGTAAGTTCATGGACAGGAGTCTGCCAGATAGGATATATGAGCATTTAGAGAAATTCAATATGATCAGGAATAGTAGATAGGGAGGATGTGTTAGAAATTCTCGAGGGTTTGAAGTTGGATAAGTCCCCTGGGCCGGACGGGATTTACCCTAGGATTCTCTGGGAGGCAAGAGAGGAGATTGCAGAGCCTCTGGCTCTGAGCTTCAGGTCCTCGTTGGTTACGGGTGTGTTTCCGGAGGACTGGAGGATAGCGAATGTGGTCCCATTGTTTAAGAAGGGGAAGAGAGACCTTCCTGGGAATTATAGGCCAGTGAGTCTTACTTCTGGTGTGGGCAAGGTATTGGAGAGAATTATTAGGGATAGGATTTATAGTTATTTAGAGAGAAATGAATTGATTGGGGATAGTCAGCATGGTTTCGTGAAGGGTAGGTCATGCCTTACTAACCTCATTGATTTTTTTGAGAAAGTGACCAAAGAGGTGGATGGGGGTAAGGCGGTTGATGTAGTATATATGGACTTTAGTAAGGCGTTTGATAAGGTGGCCCATGGAAGACTTCTACAAAAAATGCAGATGTGTGGAATAGAGGGTGATTTAGCTAATTGGATTAGGAATTGGCTGGCAGATCGAAGACAGAGGGTGGTGGTTGATGGGAGATATTCATCGTGGAGTTCGGTGACAAGTGGTGTACCTCAGGGGTCTGTTTTGGGGCCCCTGCTGTTTGTAATTTTTATAAATGAGCTGGATGAGGGTAGTGAAGGATGGATTAGTAAATTTGCAGATGACACTAAAGTCGGTGGAGTGGTAGATAGTGAAGAGGGGTGTTATAGTTTGCAGAGGGACTTGGACAATTTGCAGAGCTGGGCCGAGAGGTGGCAAATGGAGTTTAATGTGGAAACGTGTGAGGTAATGCACTTTGGCAGGAACAATAAATGTGTAGAGTATAGGGCTAATGGTAGGGCTCTTAATAGTGTTGAGGAACAGAAGGATCTTGGTGTATGTGTCAATAGATCCCTGAAAGTAGGCAGTCAAGTGGATAAAGTTGTTAAGAAGGCATATGAGTCTTAGCTTTTATTGGTAGGGGATTGAATTTAGGAGCCGCAGCATCATGTTGCAACTGTACAAAACTCTAGTGCGGCCGCACTTGGAGTATTGTGTGCAGTTCTGGTCGCCACATTATAAGAAAGATGTGGAGGCATTGGAGAGGGTACAGAGGAGGTTTACTATGATGTTGCCTGGTATGGAGGGCAGGTCCTATGAAGAGAGGTTGAAGGATTTGAGTTGTTTTCGTTAGAAAGGAGGCGGCTAAGAGGGGATCTTATTGAAGCATATAAGATGATTAGAGGTTTAGATAGGGTGGACAGTGATAGCCTTTTTCCTAGGATGGAGAAAGCTAGCACGAGGGGACACAGCTTTAAATTAAGGGGTGATAGGTATAGGACGGATATCAGAGGTAGGTTCTTTACCCAAAGGGTTGTTCGGGAGTGGAATGCCCCTGCCTGCAGCAGTTGTAGATGCGCCAAGTTTGGTGGCGTTTAAGAGGTTAGTTGATAAGTATATGGATGAGAAGGGAATGGTTTAGTTAGAGGGGCATTGCTTTTTATTTTGGTCGGCACAACATCGAAGGCCGAAGGGCCTGTTCTGTGCTGTATTGTTCTATGTTCTATGTTCTAGTCAACACGGCTTCATTAAGGGTGGATCGTGCCTTACGAGCTTAGTTGAATTCTTCGAAAATGTGACTGAACACATTGACGAAGGAAGAGCAGTCGATGTGGTTTACATGGATTTCAGCAAGGTGTTTGATAAGGTCCCCCATGCAAGACTTCTTGAGAAGTTGAGAGGGCATGGAATCCAAGGGGCTTTGGCCTCGTGGATCCAGAACTGGCTTGTCTGCAGAAGGCAGAGAGTAGTTGTGGATGGGTCTTCTTCTGCATGGAGGTCAGTCACCAGTGGAGTCCCCCAGGGATCGTTCTAGGACCCTTGCTGTTTGTCATTTTCATAAATGACCTGGATGACGAAGTGGAAGGATGGGTTAGTAAGTTCGCCGATGATACGAAGGTTGGTGGTGTTGTGGATAGTCTGGAGGGATGTCTGAAGTTGCAGCGAGACATAGATAGGATGCAAGACTGGGCGGAGAAGTGGCAGATGGACTTCAATGCGGATAAATGTGTGGTGGTCCATTTTGGCAAGACCAATGGGATGAAGGAGTATAATATCAAGGGTAGGAGTCCTGGCAGTGTTGAGGAGCAGAAGGATCTTGAGGTCTGGGTCCATAGGACTCTTAAATCTGTCCCGCAAGTGGAGGATGTGGTCAAGAAGGCATATGGTGTACTGGCCTTCATTAATAGAGGAATTGAGTTTAGGAGTCGGGAGGTAATGCTGCAACTTTATAAGATCCTTGTCAGACCCCACTTGGAGTACTGTGTGCAGTTCTGGTCGCCTCACTACAGGAAGGATGCGGAAGCTATTGAGAAGGTGCAGAGGAGATTTACAAAGATGATGCCTGGATTGGGGGGCATGCCTTATGAAAATAGAACATAGAACGTTACAGCGCAGAACAGGCCCTTTGGCCTTCGATGTTGCGCTGACCAATTAGGAAAAAGCCATGACCTTCCAAACTAAACCATTCCCTTTTCATCCATAAACTTATCTACTAACCTCTTAAACGCCACCAAACTTGGCACATCTACAACTGCCGCAGGCAGGGCATTCCATACCCTAACCACCCTCTGGGTAAAGAACCTACCTCTGATATCCGTCCTATAACTACCACCCCTTAATTTAAAGCTATGTCCCCTCCTGCTAGCTTTCTCCATCCTAGGAAAAAGGCTATCACTGTCCACCCTATCTAAACCTCTACTCATCTTATATGTTTCAATAAGGTCTCCTCTTAGCCGCCTTCTTTCTAACGAAAACAACCTCAAATCCCTCAGCCTCTCTTCATAAGACCTGCCTTCCATACCTGGCAACATCCTGGTAAACCTCCTCTGTACCCTCTCCAATGCCTCCACATCTTTCTTATAATGCGTTGGATCAGAACTGTACACAATACTCCAAGTGCGGCCGCATTAGAGTTTTGTACAGTTGCAACATGACGTTGCGGCTCTGAAATTCAATCCCCCTAACCAATAAAAGCTAAGTCTCTGTATGCCTTCTTAACAACCTTATCGACTTGATTGCCAACTTTCAGGTATCTATGCACATGTACACCAAGATCCCTCTGTTCTTCAACACTATTAAGAGTCCTACCATTAGCCCTATACTCTACACATTTGTTATTCCTGCCAAAGTGAATTACCTCACACCCTCTGGTTGAGGTTGAGAGAGCTAGGTCTCTTCTACGTGGAGAGACGAAGGTTGAAAGGCGACCTGATAGAGGTTTATAAGATGTTGAGAGGAACAGATAGAGTGGATTCTCGGAGGCTATTTCCCAGGGCTGAAATGGTTGCTACGAGAGGACACAGGTTTAAGGTGCTGGGGGGCAAATACAGAGGAAACATTAGAGGTAAGTTTTTCACTCAGAGGGTGGTGAGTGAATAGAATCGGCTGCCGTCAGTAGTGGTAGAGGCGAACTTGCTGGGGTCTTTTAAGAGACCTCTGGGTGAGTACATAGGATTTAATAGGATTAGGAGTTACAGATAGTTCTATGGCCTGGTAGGTATAGATATGATCGGCACAACTTGTGGGCCAAAGAGCCTGTTTGTGCTGTAGTGTTCTATGTTCTATAAAGCTTCATTTGATACCCCCTCCAAGATACCATCTCTCCTTACTGCAGTAACGACCTACTTAACTGTTAATTCAATGCCTCTATGTCCTGATTCTGAGCTGCCAATCCTGCTGCTCAACCATCACAGAGATATAGTTAGGTATTATATTAAAATTACATGTGTCTGTCCTCATTCTTAACTCATCCATTTTACTTTTACTACTGCTGGCATTAAAGTAGAGGCTCTCCAGCCATGTCTCACTCCCTTGAAACTTACTACTCTGTATTCTCTCTGATCTGATTGCTTTTCTATGTTACACTGTGTGCCTATTCTACTCATCATCTGGGTCCCTAGCCCCTGCCAATCCAGTTTAATTCTTCCCGACAGCACTAGCAAATCCGCAAAGATGTTAGATCCACTCTGGTTCAGATGTAGACTCTCATGTTTGTACAGATCCTACTTTCCCCAAGAACAGTCCCAGTGGTCCAGGAATCAAAAACCTGCACCAACTCTTCAGCCACGCATTCATCTGTGCTATTCTCCTATTTCTGTACTCACTAGATTGTGGCACTGCGAGTAATCCAGAGAGTACAACCTGAGAGGTCCTGCTCATTAGTCTATTGCCTAACTCCCTGAATTTTTGATGCAAGACTTCATCCCTCTTTCTACCTGTCATTGGTACCAACATTACTATGCCCACTACCTTATCATCCTCCCCCATTCAAGATGCCCTGCAGCTATTCAGTGACATCTTGGACCCTAGCAACAGCGAGGCAACACACCATTCTGTAATCTCTATCACAAAGAAAGGAAGCATCTATCTGTGCCTCTGATTATTAAGCCCCTTATGACTACCTTTTGTAAACCGCTTGTATCCCCCTCGCACTTGCCTTTCCACTATTTTTGTGATGTCTGCATTATTATGGTCTCAGAACTGAATGGTCTTGTTACCAACAGACTGTATGGTTTTGTACATGGAAGGTCATATCTCACTAAGTGAATTTACTATTTTGAGGAGGTGACAAAAATGATTGACAAGGGAAGGGTTGTGAATGTTGTCTGCATGGACTTCACTAAGGCATTCAACAAGGTTCACCATGGCAGGCTGGTGCTAAAGGTTAAATCTCACAGAATCAGGGGTGAACTAGCTACATGGATTCAGAACTGGCTTGGCTATAAAAGACAGAGGGTAGTGGTGGAAAGGTGTTTTGTGAATGGAGGTCTGTAACTAGTGATGTTTTGCAGGGATCAGTTCTAGGACCTCTGCTGTTTGCTATATAAATGACTTGGAAGAAAAATTAGCTGATCAGATCAGCAAATTTGTGGATGATCCTAAGACTGACAGAGTTGCGAACAGTGAAGAAGGCGACAAGGTGGCGCAGAGGTCAGCACTACTGTCTCACAGCACCAAGGACCCTTTTTGATTCCCAACTTGGATCGTTATCCGTAAGGAGTTGCACATTCTCTCTGTGTATGCATCTGTTTCCTCCAGGTGCTGCAGTTTCCTCCCACAATCTTAAGACATGCTGGTTAGGTGCACTGACCCAAACAAGCGCGGGATTATGAACATATGAACTAGGAGCAGGAGCCAGGTTTGCCATTCAATAAGATCAAGGCCAACCTTTTCATGGACTTAGCTCCACTCACCATAACCCTTAATTCCTTTACTGTTCAAAAATTTAACTATCTTTGATTTAAAAACATTCAGTGATGTAGCCTCAATTGCTTCACTGGGCAGGGAATTCCACAGATTCACAACCCTTTGTGTGAAGTTCCTCTTCAACTCAGTCCTAAATCTGCTTCCGCTAATTTTGAGGCCATGCCCTCTAGTTCTAGTTTCACCTCCCAGTGGAAACAACTTCCCTGCTTCAGTCTCATCTATTTCCTTCATAATCTTTTATGTTTCTATAAGATGTCCACTCACTGAATTCCAATAAAGATACCCCCAGTCTACTCAGTCTCTCCTCATAAGCCAACCTCCTCAACTCTGGAATCAACCTCATGAATCTCCTTTGCAACCCATCCATGACATTAAATGGCAACTATGGAAATTTCACAGTAACTCCATTGCAGTATTAATGTAAGCCTTACTTGTAACGAATGAATAATAAAAAAAAAGATTGTCAGAGAATACAGCAGGATATAGATAATCTGGAAAATTGAGTGGAGAAATGGCAGATAGAACTTAATCTGGACAAACGTAAGGTGATGCATTTTGCTACATCCAATTCAGGTGTCAGCTATAAAATAAATGGCAGAACCATCAGGAGCATTGACACCTAGAAATCTGTGAGTACAGGTCCACAAATCCTTAAAAGTGGCAGCACAGGTGGAAAAGGTGGTGAAGAAAGCATATGGTATGCTTGCTTTACAGGATGGGGCATCAAGTATATAAGTTGACAAATTATGTTATAGTTGTATAAAACATTTGTTAGGCCACATTTGGAATTCAGTGTCCAATTGTGTTCACCATACTATCAGAAGGAGAGAATGCAGAACAGGTTTACCAAAACGTTGCCTGGTATAAAGAGTATTAGTTATGAGGAGAGATTGAATAAACTGGAATTGCTCTCCTTGAAAAGATGGAGGCTGAGAGGCGACTTGATAGAAGTTTATACAATTATGAGGAGTATGGATAGACTGAATAGTTGGAAGCTTTTTCCCAGGGCAGAAATGACAAAAGGGCACAAGTTCAAGATGTGGAAGACGACAAGGACGAAGATGATGACAAAGAAAGAGAGAGAGAGAGAGAGAAAAAGAGAGAGAGGAGATTCAGAGGAGATGTGCAGGGCAAGTTTTCTTTTACACAAAGGGTGGTGGCAGCCTGGAATGCATTGCCAAGTGACGTGTTTGAGGCAGTTACATTAGCCACATTTAAGATTTATCTTGATAGGCATACGAACAAATGGGAAATAGAGCGATATAAGTAGTTGATTTAGATAGGTAAATTTGATTGGTGCAGACTTGGAAGGATGAAGGGCATGTTCCTGTGTGTACTGTTCTTTGTCCTTTTTTCTCAGTTTAAAAATACATGATTGTTCATTTTAGAAATAGGAGAAATTTTTCTCAATGAAGATTGTGAATCTTTGGAACACACTTCCTCAAAAAGCAGTGGGAGCAGAGTCTTTGAATATTCTTAAGGCAGAGCTAGATAGAATCTTCATTAGCTACAGGGTGAAAGATTATGCCCTTGCACTGGTGTTTCCAGTTATCAGCAGCAAATGCAAGAGAGAATCAGTCTGTGATTGAAGCAGCAATCCCTGCAGAAATCCTCAAACTCACTGAGCTATCTGACCAGCATTTTAAAAAATTGCCCTTGGGCCACAAAGGGGCTATATGGTGGACAAGCTTGATGCAAACTAAACCAGGTGACATACCTGTTGTTCTCGCTTTTGCTTTCTTAGCTGAATCCCTTCTTCCTCTCTCCTCCTACGCATCTCTTCAGGATTTAATGCTTTGTTCTTGTAACGGTTCATTCTATAGTTTTCTTTTGCTGGACTAGATGTGGTTTCTATGGGAAAAAGAATTAATGTTTAAACAGTGAAATCCATCACAAAACAACATTGACATGACAAACATTAAGTTAAAAAGACACTGTTGTGCTCCCAATTCTCCAGTGGCAAATTCACACTATTATTTGCTGAAAAAATAATTAGAATATATCATAGCGAACAGAAGCAATTAAAAAAAAATTATAGTTCCATACTCAAGTGCCATGCAAGAACAATACCAAATCTAATTTGGCACTGAGCCACATGAAGAGACATTAGGCCGGGTGACCGGACGTTTGGTCAAAGAGGTAACCTTTAAGGAGCATCTGCAAAGGAGAACACTGTCCTAGCAAACTATTGCTTCATCTCCAAACTCATTTTTATCCCTGAAATTAGGCAGTCAAGTCGATAAGGTTGTTAAGAAGGCATATGGAGTCTTAGCTTTTATTGGTAGGGGGATTGAATTTTGGAGCCGCAACATCATGTTGCAACTGTACAAAACTCTAGTGCGGCCGCACTTGGAGTATTGTTTGCAGTTCTGGTCCCCACATTATAAGAAAGATGTGGAGGCATTGGAGAGGGTACAGAGGAGGTTTACCAGGATGTTGCCTGGTATGGAGGTCATGTCTTATGAGGAGAGGCTGAGGGATTTGAGGTTGTTTTCGTTAGAAAGGAGGCGGCTAAGAGGAGACCTAATCGAAACATATAAGATGATTAGAGGTTTAGATAGGGTGGACATTGATAGCCTTTTTCCTAGGATGGAGAAAGCTAGCACAAGGGGACACAGCTTTAAATTAAGGGGTGATAGTTATAGGACGGATATCAGAGGTAGGTTCTTTACCCAAAGGGTGGTTAGGGAGTGGAATGCCCTGCCTGCAGCAGTTGTAGATGCGCCAAGTTTGGTGGCGTTTAAGAGGTTAGTTGATAAGTATATGAAGAGAAGGGAATGGTTTAGTTTGGAGGGGCATTGCTTTTTATATTGGTCGGCGCAACATCGAAGGCCGAAGGGCCTGTTCTGAGCTGTAATGTTCTATGTTCTATTTTCTTTAACCCCAAGGTCCTTGGGCACATTGCCTCCCAATCCAAACCTATATATTTCCATAAGTGTTAAATTCCCAATCAAAGTTTCTTTTTCTACTACTGGGATTATCTCTGAAGTTGCATTGCCAATGGGTTTTCCCGTTGAAATAGGAAAGGCAAAAGGAATTAATCACTCTTTTTTGAAAGAGTTTACTGCAAACATACTATAGGAAAAGGATGGACTGACTGTGTGCAACATTTCAGCTAACAATTTGTAAATGAAATACTGTTAATAAAACAAATTAGTTGACAAAATAAGTTTTATAACTTAATGTTTCAAACTTAACTATAAAATAATGTTGCCGGGAGGAGAGGTGCAAAAAGGAAATAGATTTACACAAGAGAACAAATGAAATATTATTTTTTAGCAGCCAAGAAAATGAAGAATTGATCTGATGGAGATCTTCAATAAAGTATGTTAAATCAGAGGAGTGGTAGATAGTGAAGAGGGGTGTTATAGTTTGCAGAGAGACTTCAACAAGTTGCAGAGCTGGGCCGTGAAGTGGCAAATGGAGTTTAATGCAGAAAAGTGTGAGGTAATTCACTTTGGCAGGAATAACAAATGTGTAGAGTATAGGGCTAACGGTAGGACTCTTAATAGTGTTGAAGAACAGAGGGATCTTGGTGTATATGTGCATAGATACCTGAAAGTTGGCAATCAAGTCGATAAGGTTGTTAAGAAGGCACACGGAGTCTTAGCTTTTATTGGTAGGGGGATTGAATTTCGGAGCCGCAACGTCATGTTGCAACTGTACAAAACTCTAGTGCGGCCGCACTTGGAGTATTGTGTACAGTTCTGGTCCCCGCACTATAAGAAAGATGTGGAGGCATTGGAGAGGGTACAGAGGAGGTTTACCAGGATGTTGCCTGGTATGGAGAGCAGGTCTTATGAAGAGAGACTGAGGGATTTAAGGTTGTTTTCGTTAGAAAGAAGGCGGCTAAGAGGAGACCCTATTGAAACATATAAGATGATTAGAGGTTTAGATAGGGTGGACAGTGATAACCTTTTTCCTAGGATGGAGAAAGCTAGTACGAGGGGACACAGCTTTAAATTAAGGGGTGATAGTTATAGGACGGATATCAGAGGTAGGTTCTTTACCCAGAGGGTGGTAAGGGTATGGAATGCCCTGCCTGCGGCAGTTGTAGATGTGCCAAGTTTGGTGGCGTTTAAGAGGTTAATAGATAAGTTTATGGACGAAAAGAGAATGGTTTAGGTTAGAGCGTCATTGCTTTTTCCTAATTGGTCAGCGCAACATCGAAGGCCGAAGGGCCTGTTTGCGCTGTAATGTTCTATGTTCTAAACGTTGAGTGATATCAGTCTCAAACACAATAGAACCAATGAGGGAAAGGTTCAATAAATCCAAACAAGAATTAACATGGAAGTTAGAATAAAAAAAATCCTTGGACAGCAGAGATTTTAAAATTCTTTCTGAAATGGTGTTAATATGTTTAAAATTCTTTTAACAACAGAAGGAGCAACGTGTGTATGAAAATAGATAAAGTATTTAATATATTAAAAATTACCAGACATATGGACTCTTTCCCATGTCATAATTTCCATCAGTAAATGTTGCAAACAAGAACTTAATATTCAATGATAAATTACTTTTGATTCATGTCTTCAAAATTCATTCAAAGATAAATATATAACTGATTTTCAGTTTGCCTGGATGGGTCCTACACAAGACTAATGATAACAAATAATTAACCAAATGCTAAATCACATTTTACTTAGCAAAACGTTAACTGAATGACAGAGTGAACGATGTTGATTTATACACTGTTCCAACCACTGTTACATAAATTCTAACTTGAAGTCACTTTAAATAAGTTTCTGCTTAATATCAAATTAAGATTGACATGAGAGATTTATAAGTTTTGTCCCACTGTATAATATGATTCAATATAGATCATCATAGATCATAAGAACAGGCCATTTGGCCTCTCATGCATGCTCCACTGTAAGCAGCATCATGGCTGATCTGATTTATCACATGTATTAGTGAAAAATATTGTTTATAACAAAGCACACCAGTCAGGGAAGAAAAGTACAGGGTGCATAATGTAGTGTTACAGTCATAGCCAAAGTCATAGAGGCTTACAACATGGAAACAAGCCCTTTGACACAACTTGTCCACGCTGCCCTTTGTTTAAAAAAACCATTAAGCTAGCCCCATTTGTCCGTGTTTGGCCCATATCCCTCTACATCTATCTTACCCAGGTAACTGTCAAAATGCTTTGTAAAAAACAAAATTGTACCAGCCTCCGCTATTACCCCCAGAACATAGAACATAACAGTGCAGTACAGGCCCTTCAGCCTCGATGTTGCACCAACAAATGGAACCAATTTTATGACTCTCTAACCTAAACTATTCCAATGCTATCCATATGCTTATCCACTGACCATGTGAATGCCCTTAAACTTGGCGAGTCCACAACTGCTGCAGGCAGGGCATTCCACGCCTTACTATCCTCTGAGTAAAGAACCCACCTCTAACATCCGTCCTATAACTACCATCCCTTAATTTAAAGCTATGTCCCCTTATGTTATCCATCTCCATCCGAGGAAAAAGACTCTCACTATCCACCCTATCTAACCCTCTGATCAGCTTATGTGTCTCAATTAAGTCACCTCTTAGTCTTCTTCTCTTTAATGAAAATAACCTCAAGTCCTTTAGCCTTTCCTCATAAGACCTACCCATCATACAAGGCAACATCCTGGTAAACCTCCTCTGCATCCTTTCCAATGCCTCCACGTCTTTCTCATAATGTGGCGACTAAAACTGTACACAATACTCCAAGTGCGACCACACCAGAGTTTTGTACAGTTGCAACATGACGTCTTGGCTTCGAAATTCAATCCCTCCACCAATAAATGCTAACACATTATACACCTTCTTAACAACCTTATCAACTTGAGTACAAACTTTCAGGATCTATGCACCTGTACACCGAGATCTCTCTGTCATCTACATTACTAAGAGTCCTACCATTAGCCTTATATGCTGCATACTACTCATACCAAAGTGAATCACCTCACACTTTTCCATATCAAACTCCATTTGCCACCTCTCGGCCCAGCTCTGCAACTTATCTATGTCAATCTATCTCTGGCAGCTAGCTCCAGACACTTGCTGAAAAAATTGCCCTTCTGGATCCTTTTATATTTCTCCCCTCTCACCTTAAACCAATGCCATTTAGTTTTAGACTTCCCTACCTTTGGGAAAAGATGTTGAATATCTAACCGATCTATGCCCCTCATTATTTTATAGACGTCTATAAGATCACCCCTAAGCTTCCTACTGTCCGGGGAAAAAAGTCCCAGTCTATCAGCCTCTCCTTATAATTCAAACTATCAAGTACTGGTAGCACCCTAGTAAATCTTTTCTGTACTCTTTCTAGTTTAATAATATCCTTTCTGTAACAAAATACTATGTGCTGTTGTGGTTCTCCTAAATGTGACCTTATTAATGTCTTGTACAATTGCAACAAGACATCCCAACTCCTACATTCAATGTTCTGACCAATGAAACCAAGCATGCCAAATGCCTTCATCACTCTGTCCACCTGTGATTCCCCTTTCAAGGAGCTATGAATCTGTATCCCTAGATCTCTTTGTTCTATAACTCTCCTCAGCACTTACCATTAACTGAGTAAGTCCTGTCCTGGTTCACCCTACCAAAATGTACCATCTCACATTTATCTAAATTAAGCGCCAACTGTCGTTCATTAGCCCACTACAATCCTAGATAATCTTCTTCACTGTCCACTATGCCACCATTCTTGGTGTCATCTACAAACTTACTAATCATGCCTCTGAATTCTCATCCAAATCATTAATATAAATGACAAATAACAGAGAACCCAGCACTGATCCCTGAGGCACACCGCTGGTCACTGGCCTTCTGTTTGAAAAACAACTCTCTACAACCATCCTCTGTTTTCTCTCGTCAAGCCAATTTTGTATCCAATTGGCTATCTCACCCTAGATCCCATGAAATTTAACCTTATGCAACAATCTACTATGCTCGGATATGGAGAAAGAACAGTTTAATACAAGATAGGTCCATTCAAAGTTTGAATGTAGCAGGGAAGAAGCCGTTCTTGAATCAGTTGGTACGTGACCTCAGATTTTTATATCTTTTTCCTGATGGAAGAAGACGGAAGAGAGTATGTCCAGGTGGGATGCTTGATAATGCTGGCTGCTTTTCTGAGACAACAAGAAATCTAGACAGTACCAATGGGTGAGAAGCTGGTTTGAGTGATGGACTGGGCTTCGTTCACAACACTTTGTAGTTTCTTGCAGTCTTGGACAAGAGCAGGAGCCATACCAAGTTGTGATACAACCAGAAAGAATGCTTTCTATGGTGCATCTGTAGATTCACTGATGAACATACCCTCAACGCTGATGTGTCCCGATTTCTCTCAGCTGTAGTTGCTTCTACCATTACTAATAGTACGCCGATTATCCTGGGTATGCCCTGGGCATGAGCTCTTTAAGAAATCAGCATCAACATGCTTGTATCAGTTGAATGCCCCATTTCTCTTAAAGAGTCATAATGGACATGCTGAATTTTCTTAGTCTCCTCAGAAAGTAGGGGCGTTTTAGTTTTCTGAATATAGCATCAACATGGAGGGACCAGGATAGGTTGTTGGTGATCTGGATACCTAGAAACTTGAAACTCTCAACCATTTCTACTTCATCCCCATTGATGTAGACAGGGGCATGTCCTCCACTACTCTTCCTGAAGTCGATCACTATCTCCTTCATTTTGTTGACATTGAGGGAGACTTTGCACCAGTTCATCAGATTCTCTACCTCTTTCCTGTATTCCATCTTGAGGTCTGACCCACTGTAGTGGTATCATCAGCAAGCTTGAATGTTGAGTTGGAGGGGATTTGCCCACACAATCATAGGTGCATGAGTATAGAAAAGGGCTGAAGACACAGGTGTTGAGTCATAAATATAGAAGACAGGAGCAGGAAAAGGCTACTTAGCCCTTCAAGCCGACTCCACCATTCATTATGATCATGGCTGACCATCCAACTCAATAACCTAATCCTGCTTTATCCCTATAACCTTTGATCCCACTCAGCCCAAGTGCTTTATCCAGCCACCTCTTCAATACATTCAATATTTTGGCATCAACTACTTCCTGTGGTAATGAATTCCAAAGGCTCACCATTCTTTGGGTGAAGAAATGTCTCTCCTCATCTCTGTCCAAATGGTCAAGCCAAATCGTCAGACTGTGATCCCTGGTTCTGGGCTCCCCCACCATTGGGTATATTCTCACTGCATCTACCCTGTGGGAATCATTGGGAATATTCTCATTGCATCTACTCTGTCTGCTGCTGTTAGAATTTTATAAGTCTCTATGAGATTCCCGCCTCATTCTTCTGATCTCCAGCAAAAACAATCCTAGCCTCCTCATACATCAGTCCTACCGTGCTCAGAATCAGCCTGGTAAACCTTTACTGCACTCTCTCAAGAGCAAGAACATCTTTCTTTTGAAAAGGGGACCAAAACTGCACACACTACTCTACTGTGGAGCCTCACCAAGGCCTTTTTTAATTCCAACAAAACATCCTTGCTCCTGTTCTCAAAAGCTCTTTGTCTTTTTTGCATCTGCATGCTTACCTTCAGCAACTGGTGCACAAGGACACTCAGTCCTGCTGCATATTCCCCTCTTCCAATTTACAGCCACCTCAGATAGTAATCTGCCTTCTTATTTTTGTTTCCAAAGAGAATAATCTCACAGGTATCCAAATTATACTGCATCTGTCGTTGATGAGTCCACTCACCCAACCTGTCCAGATCATTGTGAAGGATCTCAGCATCCTCATCACAGTTCACCCTCCCATCCACTTGGTATCATCTGCAAATTTTGTGATGTTATATTTTGTTCCCTCATTCAGATTATTAATATATATTGTGAATGGCTGGGGTCCCAACACCGATCCTTGTGGCACTTCACTAGTTACTGTCTGCCAGTTTGAAAAGCACCCATTAATTCCTACTCGTTTGCTGGAATCAGTCACAAAGGAAGAGATGAATGAACACTTGGAAAGACAAAGCTCAATCCACCACTGTCAGCATCGTTTTATGAAGGGTAAGGCATGTTTGACAAACCTGATTGTAAGATTCTGTGATTCTGAATACAATCACTAGAAAAGGCCCTTCAGTCCATTGAATTTGCATCAACACATGAAATGCCCTGCCTTGCCCACCTAATCCCACTTGCCAGCACTTGGCCCATAGCCTAGAATCACAGTGTGCCTTTGTTTCTCAATTGTTCTGCCCTTCTCTAAGGACGTAGCCAGCAAGGTAGATAGTGGGGAGCCTATGGATGTGGTTTATCTACATTTCCAGAAGCCGTCTGACAAGGTGCCACACATAAGACTGAGCCAGAAGGTGACATCACAGCCGATTGGGAGTAGGGTACCAGATTGGATTGAGGATGGCTGACTGGCAGAAAGCAGAAGGTCGGGATAAATAGGTCCTTGCCTGGCTGGAGAAATCTAACTGATGTGGTGCCGCAGAGAGTCAGTCTTCGGACCTCAACTGTTTACAACCTACATAAATATGCAGGGGCAGAGGATGATACTAAACTAGACAGGAAAACAGGCAGCGAAGAGGCTATATAGATTTTACAAACGGATATAGACTAGGAGAATGGGCCAAAATTTGGCAGATGGAACTTAATGAAGATAAGTGTGAAGCTATCCATTTTGGCAGAAAAAACTGAAAGGCAAATTATTACCTGAAGTAAGGAAAGAGTTAATACATTTTGTACCTAGAACATGTCTCAAATATAACCGTTCCTCATGGCTGATCTCCTTTAGCTTATACTGCTCCTGGCATTAATATAAATTATTTGTTCATGTCTTACATGCTTTAACTCTCATTTTTATAAAGACAGATGGTTAAATGTAACTGTTATTTTGTGGACTTTGTGAACCTTACCTGTTTGTGTTAGTTGGACATTATTATACAGATGGTGGATTACGATACTGGCTTTGGGCAGATATAGATAGCAGATCGCGATTGCACAAGTAACTTCAAAGAGAGGGATGCCGGTACTGCTGCTGAAGGGTTTTGAATTGTGACTGGATTAAGCCTGTGTCACAACTGCAATTGCCAGCTGGACGGTAATCTCTAGTCAACTCTGAAGCTAAACTGTGACCAGGGAAGGAAGACCTGGATATCTGGTCAGAACTGGAACTTTGAACTGCTGGAGCTCATGATGTATAAATGCCCTGTGTTTGTGCTTTATGAGAAGTCTGGTAGTCCCTGTTTGGAACCAGTTCTCCCAAAGCTCTGGAATAAAACCACTGTATTTTGACTTACTAACAGTCTCAGAGATATTATTTTACCTACAGCATTACCTAAATGGAAAGCAAATTCAAAATGCACCCAGGCAGAGGGATCTGGGTATCTATGTTCATGAATCGCAGAAACTCTGTATGCAGGAGTAGCACATAATAAAAATGTCAAATGGGATATTGGTCATTTATTGTAAAAGTAGAGAAGTATTGCAATTTATAGAGTTTTGCTGAGCTCACATCTGGAGTATTGTGGCCAGTTCTGGTCTCCTTATTTGAGGAAGGATGTGGTAGTATTGGAGGATGTTCAAAGGTTCACCAGATTGATTCCCGGGATGATGTATGAGGAGAGATTAAACAGTTTGGGCCTGCATTCGCTGGAGCTTAGAAGAGTGCAAGAGAATCATTGATAAATTTTTAAAACAGATCAATAAATTAAACGTAGACCCAATGTTTCCTCTTCTAGGGCTTCTAAAACAAGAGGTCACAGGTATTGGTTGCAAGCTGGTAGATTTAAAACTGAGATGAGGAGGAACTATTTCTCCCAGAGGGTGGTGAATCTGTGGAACTCATTGCCCCATAGCATGGTGGAGTCTGCATTGTTGAATGGTTTTGATAGACAGAAATATTTCTAATGAAAAGAGGGAGATGGGAGCAGGTGAAAAGGTGAATTTGAGACCACAGAGATCAACCATGATAGAAGCATAGAAAATAAGAGCAGGAGGAAGCCACTTGGTCCTTCGAGCCTGCTCCACCATTCATTATGATCATTGCTGATCCTCCAACTCAATAGTCTAATCCTGCTTTCTCCCTATAATCTCTGGTCCCATTTACCCCAAGTGCTGTACCCAGCTGTCTATTGAGTACATTCAACGTTTTGGCATCAATTACTTCCTGTGGTAATGAATTCCACAGGCTCACCACTCTCTAATGAAGAAATGCTTCCTCACCTCCATCCTAAATGATCGACCCCGAATCCTCAGACTGTAACCCCTGGTTCTGAACTCCCCCATCATCGGAAACATCCACCCTGTATCTACTCTGTCTAGTCCTGTTAGAACTTTAAATCTACAAGTTCCTCCTCATTCAAAAAACAAAGAAAATTACAGCACAGGAACAGGCCCTTTGGCCCTCCACGTCTGCACCAACCATGCTGCCCAACTGAATTAAAATCCCTATCTTTCTAGGGATCACATCTCTCCATTCCCAACTTATTCATGTATTTGTTCAGATGCCCCTGAAAGTCACTATTGTATCTGCTTTGACTATCTCCCATGCAGCGAGTTCCAGGCATTCACCAGCCTCTGTATAAAAAACTTCCATTATCTCATTTGTGCATAATGCATTACCTCACATTTGTCGGGGTTAAACTTCATCTGCCATTTCTCCGCCCAAGTCTCCAACTGATCTATATCCTGCTGTATCCTCAATTGGTCCTTATCATTATCTGCAAATCCAATCTTGTGTTGTCCACAAACCTACTATCAAATCACTTACATTTTCCTCCAATATACATATATATATGACAAACTGCAAAAGTCACTGATTTCCGAGGAACGCCACTTGTCACAACCCTCCATTCAGAAATGCACCGTTCCACTGCTACCCTCTGTTTTCTATGATCATCTGTATCCATCTTACCAGCTCAGCTCTGATTCCTTTTGCACCAGTCTGCCATGACGGACCTTGTCAAAAGGATTACTGAAGTCCACGTAAGACAACATCCACTGCCCTAGCCTCATCAATCATTTTCAGCACTTCTTTGAAAAACTCAATCAAGTCACGAGGCATGTCCTCCTCTTCACAAAACGATGTTGCCTCTCGCTAATACGTCCATTTATTTCCAAGTAGAAGTAAATCCTGTCTCAAAGAATCCTCTCCAATAATTTCCCTGCCACTGACGTAAGGTTCACTGGCCTGTAATTACCTCAATTATTCTTGCTACTCTTCTTAAACAAAGGAACAACACTGGCTATTCTCCAATCCTTGGGACCTCTCCCAGAACCAGTGAGGATACGAAGATTTCTCTCAAGGCCCCAGTAATTTCCTCCGTTGCTTCTTTCAGGATTCTGGTGAATATCCCATCAGGGCCTGGGGACTTGTCTACCTTAATGTTTCTCAAGATCTCTATACCTCTCTTTTTTGATCTCAACACTACTCAAACTACATACTCTTTCCCAGACTCATCATCCACCAAGTCCTTCTCTTTCGTGAACATTGACGCAAAGTACTCATTTAATACCTCATCCATTTCCTCTGGCTCCATGCAGAGTGGAAAAGTCAATTACGAGGGGCACAGGTTTAAGTTGCAAGGTTTAAAGAAGACACATGAGGCAAGTTTTTTTTTTACAGAGGGTGGTAGTGTCTGGAACTCATTGCTGGGAGAGATAGTGGAAGTGGATATGATAGTGACTTTTAAGAGGCATCTTGACAAATACATGAATAGGACGGGAATAGGGAGATATGGTCCCTAGAAGAGGAGGAGGTTTTAGTTCAGTAGGGTAGCATAGTCAATGCAAGGTTGGAGGGCTGAAGGGCCTGTTCCTGTGCTGTAATTTTCTGTTCTTTGATCCCTTTTAGCCCTCCTTCCTAAAGTTTTTTTCTACTTTTCTTGTATTCCATACTTGTTTTGTGTGTCCCCAGCCTCTTTCCTTTGACAAATGCTTCCTTTTTCTCTTTGACTAAGCTCCAATATCTCTTCTCAAAACTGGCCATACTTATCCTTCGTCCTTACAGGAATGGGCTGGTCCTGAATCCCTATCAACTTGCACATGAAAGTCTCCCACATGCCAGCTGTTTATTAGCCCTCAAACATCTGCCCCCAATCCACATTCTTCAGTTCCTGTCTAATATTGTTGTAATTAGCCTTTCTCCAATTTAGCACCTTAACTTGAGGACGACACTGATCTTTATTCATCAATACCTTAAAATTTACTGAATTGTGGTCACTGTTCCCAAACTGCTCCCCAACTAAAACATCAGCCAAATGGCCGGGCTCATTCCCCAATACTAGGTCCAATACGGCCCCTTCCCTAGTTGGACTGTCGTGGAATCCCTACAGTGCAGAAGGAGGCCATTCAGCCCATTGAGTCAACCATAATCCCATCCAGGCCTATTCCTGTAAACCCCTTATATTTACCCTGCTAATCCCCTGACACTAGGGTTAATTTTCATGACCAATCAACCTAACCCTCAGGTCTTTGGACTATGGGAGAAAACTGGAGCATCCAGAGGAAACCCATGCAGGCATGGGGAGAATGTGCAAACGCCACACAGACACTGACCCGAGGATGGGAACTGAACACAGGTCCCTAGCACTGTGAGGCAGCAGTACTAATCACTGTGCCATGACTGTTTACGTACTGTTTCAAGAAGCTTCCTGGAAGCTCTTTACAAACTCTGCCCCATCTGTGCCCCTAGCACTACGAGTCCCAGTCAACATAGAAAAGGTTAAAATCTCCCACCACAACAACCCTGTTACTTCTTACCAAAATCTGTCCACATATCTGTTCTTCTATCTCCCGCTGGCTGTTGGGCAGCCTCTCGTAAACCCCCAACACTGTGACTATACCATTCCTAGACCAGTATGGCTCTACCATACTGCCTCGCTCTATGAGCACTCCGAGGTTTCCCGGAGCAAGTTGAGTGGAGGAGCGATTTGTGACTGGTGCAGTAAGGTAACTGATTGAGTCTATTTTTATTTTTTCACGGGTTTTTTCTTTTTGCCAGTAGTTTAACTTCAAAATGGAAGTAAGTTGCGGGTGAGCTGGGAAGGGCACGTGAGATATAAAAGGAAAGCCGCACAATACAGCAGGCAGCGTCAGGAGAGGGCAGTAAAGTGAGAGAGAGCAGAGTGAAGGCTGAAAGAGCTTTGGCTCAATGGGCTTCGGCGAAAACAGGCAGAGGAGGGTAGGTTGTGTTTTTGGTTCTTCCAAAACTACAAAGGAAAGGGTAAGCATGAGTGAGAGCCAGTTTTGCTGCTTTTGGTGTCGGATGTGGGAGTTCCTGGAGATGCTTGGCCTCCTGGAATTCCATATATGTGCCAGGTGCGTGGAACTGCAGCTCCTGAGGGACCGTCTTAGGGAACTGGAGCTGTGGCTCGATGACCTTAGTTTAGTCAGGGAGAATGAGAAATTAATAGATAAAAGTTATAGGCAGGTAGTCATACTGAGGCCTTGGAAGAAAGACACATGGGTCACGGTTAGGAAGGGTAAATCAGAAGGGTGGCATACTAGAGAATACCCCAGTGGCTGTCTCCCATAATATTAAGGGCTGGGTGGCAGATAGGAGGAGAGTGAGTAGTCAGTGAATGCCTCCCATTTGGTTGTCCCCCTCCAAAATAGGTATATCATTTTGGATACTGTGGAAGGGGATTACCCTCCAAGGGTAAGCCACGATGACAAGATCACTGGCAAAGAGTCAAGCTCTCTGGCCCAGGAGGGAAAGAAGAGGATTAAGAGAGCAATAGTGGTGGGGGATACTATGGTTAGAGGCATGGACAGGCAGTTCTGTGGGCGCAAACCAGCGAACAGGATGGTTATCTGCCTTCCTGGTGCTGGGGTACTGGATGTCTCTGAGCGGATAGGAAGCATATTAAAAAGGGAAAGTATTCAAACAGATGTCATTGTAACATTGGTGAAAATGATGTAGGTAGAAAGAGCAGGGGGATCCTATGAGAGCAATTCAGGAAGTTGGGTGCTGGGCTAAAAAGTAGGGTCTTTAAGATAGCAATCTCTGGACTGCTCCCAGTACCTAGTGCTAGTGAGGCTAGAAACAGGGAGATCGTACAATTGAACGTGTAACTAAAGGACTGGTGCAGGAGGGAGGGTTTCAAATTCGTGGATCACTGGGAAGTGTTCAAGAGAGGATGGCACCTCTATAGGAAGGATGGTTTACACCTGAACTGGAAGGGAACCAATGTTCTGGCTGGGAGTTTTGCTAGAGTGTTTCAGGAGGATTTAAACTAATGAGATAGGGGAGTGGGGATCAAAACAATAGGTCAATAAGCACATAGGCTGGGGATGAGCTTGGGGCTAGGACAAGGCTAACTAAAAGAAGAGCATTCTGAAGGAGGATGACCTAAGTGGGCCTGAAGGTCTGGAATGCATCTGCTTCAATGCGAGGAGTGTAACAGGTAAGACAGACAAACGAATTTAGGGCCTTAATGCTTACGCGAAATTTGGATGTGGTTGTGGTGACAGAGACTTGGTTAAAAGGGAAAGACTGGCAGCTGAATATTCTTGGGTACAAGTGTTTTAGGCGAGACATAGGAGGGACTAAAAGAAGTGGGGGAGTAGCAATATTAGTTAGGGAGCATATTACAGCAGTGCAGAGGGTGGACAATTTAGAGAGGTCATGTAATGAGTCACTGTGGGTGGAGTTCAGAAATAGGAAGGGTGCAGTCACTATGCTTGGGGTATACTACAGGCCACCCAATAGCCCACAGGAAGTGGAGGAAGATATGTAAGGTTGATTGTTGCAGAAAAAATAGGGTTGTTGTAGTGGGAGACTTTAATTTCCCTGGTGTAGACTGGAAAGTGTTTAGGACTGGGGGTCTGGACAGTGAGGAATTTGTAAAATGTGTACAGGAAGGTACTTTGGAACAATATGTAGAGAGCCCAACTAGAGAGGAGGCTATACTAGATCTAATACTGGGTAATGAGCCCTGTCAGGTCATCAAAGTTTCAGTAGGGGAACATGTGGCAAATAGTAACCACAATTCTGTTAACTTTAGGATAGTAATGGAAAAGGATCAGTGTTGTCCTACAGGTAGGGTGCTGAATTGGGAGAAGGCTAACTATAGCCGGATTAGGCAGGAATTGGTGGCGTTTGATTGCCAGAGGCTGTTTGAGGATACTTCCACATTTAACATGTGGGAGTCTTTTAAGGAGCATTTGATGGGGCTGCAGGACAGGCACATGTCTGTAAAAAAAAGGATAGGAAAAGTAGGATTCGAGAGCCACGGATAACCAGGGAAATTGAGGATCTGATCAAAAAGAAAAACTTACATTATGTCCAGGCAACTAAAAACAGGCAGAGCACTAGAGGAATACACAAAGTAGGAAAGAACTCAGACAGGGAGTTAGAAAGGCAAAAAGGGGTCATGAAATGTTCTTGGCAGACAGGATTAAGGAAAATGATAAGCCATTTTATTCTCTGGGAGGCAAGAGAGGAGATTGCAGAGCCTCTGGCTCTGATCTTCAGGTCCTCGTTGGTTACGGGTGTGGTTCCGGAGGACTGGAGGATGGCGAATGTGGTCCCATTGTTTAAGAAGGGGAAGAGAGACCTTCCTGGGAATTATAGGCCAGTGAGTCTTACTTCTGTGGTGGGCAAGGTATTGGAGAGAATTATTAGGGATAGGATTTATAGTTATTTAGAGAGAAATGAATTGATTGGGGATAGTCAGCATGGTTTCGTGAAGGGTAGGTCATGCCTTACTAACCTCATTGAGTTTTTTGAGAAAGTGACCAGAGAGGTGGAAGGGGGTAAGGCGGTTGATGTAGTATATATGGACTTTAGTAAGGCGTTTGATAAGGTGGCCCATGGAAGACTTCTACAGAAAATGCAGATGTGTGGAATAGAGGGTGATTTAGCTAATTGGATTAGGAATTGGCTGGCAGATAGAAGACAGAGGGTGGTGGTTGATGGCAGATATTCATCGTGGAGTTCGGTGACAAGTGGTGTGCCTCAGGGGTCTGTTTTGGGGCCCCTGCTGTTTGTAATTTTTATAAATGATCTGGATGAGGGTATTGAGGGATGGATCAGTAAATTTGCAGATGACACTAAAGTCGGTGGAGTGGTAGATAGTGAAGAGGGGTGTTATAGTTTACAGAGTGACTTGGACAAGTTGCAGAGCTGGGCCGAGAGGTGGCAAATGGAGTTTAATGTGGAAAAGTGTGAGGTAATGCACTTTGGCAGGAACAATAAATGTGTAGAGTATAGGGCTAATGGTAGGGCTCTTAATAGTGTTGAGGAACAGAAGGATCTTGGTGTATGTGTCAATAGATCCCTGAAAGTAGGCAGTCAAGTGGATAAAGTTGTTAAGAAGGCTTATGGAGTCTTAGCTTTTATTGGTAGGGGGATTGAATTTAGGAGCCGCAGCATCATGTTGCAGCTGTACAAAACTCTAGTGCGGCCGCACTTGGAGTATTGTGTGCAGTTCTGGTCGCCACATTATAAGAAAGATGTGGAGGCATTGGAGAGGGTACAGAGGAGGTTTACTAGGATGTTGCCTGGTATGGAGGGCAGGTCCTATGAAGAGAGGTTGAAGGATTTGAGGTTGTTTTCGTTAGAAAGGAGGCGGCTAAGGGGGGATCTTATTGAAGCATATGATTAGAGGTTTGGATAGGGTGGACAGTGATAGCCTTTTTCCTAGGATGGAGAAAGCTAGCACGAGGGGACACAACTTTAAATTAAGGGGTATGAGTTATAGGACGGATATCAGAGGTAGGTTCTTTACTCAAAGAGTGATTAGGGGTGGAATGCCCTGCCTGCAGCTGTTGTAGATGCGCCAAGTTTGGTGGCGTTTAAGAGGTTAGTGATAAGTATATGGATGAGAAGGGAATGGTTTAGTTAGGAGGGGCATTGCTTTTTATTTTGGTCGGCACAACATCGAAGGCCGAAGGGCCTGTTCTGTGCTGTATTGTTCTATGTTCTATGTTCACACGTTGGAACAAAAAGGTTGTCGTGGGGGGGGGGGGGGGTGGGGGGGGGGGGGGGGGGGGGGGGGGGGGGGGGGGGGGGGGGGGGGGGGGGGGGGGGGGGGGGGGGGGGGGGGGGGGGGGGGGGGGGGAGGGGGGGGGGGGGGGGGGGGGGGGGGGGGGGAATCAGACCTCTCAAGGACAAAGGAGGCGAATTATGCTTAGAGCCCAAGGAAGTAGGGGGGATCCTAAACGAATACTTGCATCAGTACTCACAAAGGAGAGGGACGTGTTGACTGGGAGTGTCTCAGAATAAAGTGTTGACCCATTAGAGAAAATATCCATTACAAGGGAGGAAGTGTTAGGTTTTTTAGGGAACATCAAAACTGACAAATCCCAAATCCCTAGAGCCTGATGGCACCTATCCTAGACTGCTCAGGGAGACAAGAGATGAAATTGCTAGGCCTCTGACAGAAATCTTCATCTCTTCATTAGACACAGGTGAGGTCCCTGAAGATTGGAAGATAGCAAATATAGTACCATTATTTAAAAAAGGTAGCTGAGATAACCAGGGTAATTATAGGCTAGTGAGCTTGACGTCCGTGGAAGGGAAATTGTTGGAGAGGATCCTTAGAGAAAGGATGTACGCACATTTAGAATTGAATAATCTCATTAGCAATAGACAGCATGGTTTTGTAAAAGGGAGGTCATGCCTCACAAATTTGCGGAGTTTTTTGAGGAGGTGACAGAAACGGTTGACAAGGGTAGAGCCGTGGATATCATCTATATGAATTTTAATAAAGCATTCAACAAAGTCCCTCATGGCAGGTTGGTGAAAAAGGTTAAATCTCATGGGATAAAAGAAGATGCTAGATGGGTAAAGAACTGGCTTGGCCACAGAAGACAGAGGGTAGCAGTCGAAGGGTGTTTTTCCGGCTAGAGGTCTGTGACCAGTGGTGTTCTGCAGGGCTCTACACTGGAACCTCTGCTATTTGCGATATATATAAATGATTTGGAAGAAGGTGTAACTAGTGTGATCAGTAAGTTTGCGGGTGACACGAAGATGGCTGGACTTGCAGATAATGATGAACACTGTCGGAGAACACAGCAGGATATAGATAGGCTGGAAAATTGAGCAGAGAAATGGGAGATGGAATTTAATCCAGATAAATGCGAAGTGATGCATTTTGGTAGGACTAATGTGGGGGGGAGCTATACAATAAATGGCAGAACCATCAAAAGTATAGAGAGACCTGGGTGCACAAGTCCATAGATTCTTAAAGGTGGCAGGACAGGTGGAGAAGGTGGTGAAGAACGCATTTGGCATGCTTGCCTCTATAGGACAGCGTATAGAGTATAAAAATTTGCATCTGATGTTACAGCTGTATAGAACGTTGGTTAGGTCACATTTGGAGTGCTGCATCCAGTTCTGGTCGCCACACTACCAGAAGGACGTGGAAGCTTTGGAGAGAGTGCAGAGAAGGTTTACCAGGATGTTGCCTGGTATGGAGGATCTTAGCTATGAGGAGAGATTGGGCAAACTGGGTTTGTTCTCCCTGGAAACAAGGGGAATGAGGGAAGATCTAACAGAGGTGTATAAAATTGAGGGGTATGGATAGGGTGAACAGTGGGAAGCTTTTCCCCAGGTCGGAGGTAACAAACATGAGGGGTCACAGGTTCTGTGAGAGAATAAATTTCTACAAAGTTTGTAATTACACATACTCTCAAGAACTTGTAACTAAGGTCTGTATGTAAATTATGACAAGATCAGCAAGTTAATCAACTCTAGCCAATGTGATCAAAGTATGCTGACTAATGTGGTATGATTAGTGTGGTAGTTATTTAGAATGGATGAACGTAAGGGAAACAATGGTTGTTGATCAGTTATTCAACTTAAATATGATCATGAAGGGCAGAATGAAGTGAGTATGTTACCTTTTCAATTTGACTTAAGTTGATTGAGTTAAGCCACAATTGTTGCAGAAACAGGAACATTTGAACAAGGGCAGAGACTGTAACCACAATGGTTTCATGAAGTGGGTAATGCACCAACTAGGGGCCAATCTGAAGCAAGGTAGATAACTAGTGGGCTTGACAACAATAGTGGTTGAGGAGAATGACTTTGAGGAAGAGATAAGGAATGTCAGAGTAAATCATTATGGCAGGCGTAAAAAGACTGTATGTGAATGGCTCATTGGATTGTTCCGGACATCCTGGCTCTATTCTCTTGCACTAGAGAATAAAGTCTTACTAGCTGGAAGATCAAGGCTCAGACTCTCATTTAATCAGCTAAAAGTTCGTTGTCATTCTGGGGAATCACGACAAAATTGGCGCTGCGAGCAGGGTTGGTGTGAGATCACCCGGAAAAGTGAAGTCCGGAAGGAACGGGGGAGACGGTGGTCTGGCGGGGGCTGAGAATCCCGAAGCCGGCATTCTAGCAGCAAGGTAAGCAGATTTGCATTGCGTATAAATCCTTGTCAGAAAAAGGGATCTCGGGACCCGCCACATCAGGTTCTCTACCGGTCCTAGATCTCCCCAACCCAAAAGATATCCTGCGTGGATAAAATTAAACTGTGCAAAATACTTTGAGAGACTGAGTCCAATCTGAAGGGTAGAGTTTTGCATGCAAAGCACGCTATGAATGCTGTATTGTTTGTGAATGGGTAAAAGTGAGACGCAACAAAAGCCAAACGCTAATCGATGCAACTAGGCTAGTCGAGAGACTGCTCTCCTGCCTAATACAGTAATTAGGGTTACTGAAGTGCAAATTGGTAGAAAAGGAGGGGACGATTAGTTGAAGTGCGATAAGGGGCTGTGAGGGACCAGCTTGTGATAAGTGGTCCGAGGTAGCAGTGCAGGGACAGGGTAAATGTGGGAGTCGGGACGTATTCAGAATAGTGATGAACCACTTAGAGAAACTGCAATAATAGATTTTCTGAGCAGTGGTGTCAGTACACATTTTTTGAGAAGAGCTAGTGAAAAGGGTTGGAGGAGGAGTTAGGGAGTGGCATGAAGATGAAGAAGAGGCTCTGTTGAGAAAAATTACACACATAGCTAATTTGGACAAAGTAAGAAATGAATGGCCATATGTAAACTGGGAGGGAATAATAAGCAGAAATTGGACAAGTGAAACATTAGCAGAATTAATAAAAGAACTCAGACCACGTAGGGCTCTAATACACATAGACAAACAGGTAAAAACATACTACCCTTTAGCAAGAGAAAGAAGACTAGTGCCGGGAAAAGGGAAAACAGGGAAGTGGATATCGGGACCCCAGTTAGAAGTACAGGTGATAGCAAGAAAAGTGTAGTGGGAGAGTAAGCAGGAGATTGACCAAGGAAAAACAGTACATCGCATAATAATAACTATAGTACCAAATTCAGACGATCTAAACGACAAGGTTTACAGTGATAGTTCAAGGGTACAAACGATGACAAATAAGGCTAGAACACCAATAGAGATATTAGGGGATCAGGTGATCCCACTCCAGAATGTCTAGATCAAAGTATGAAGGGATATATACAGCAATTAACTGTTATACATAGAACTATATTTGAACAGGAGAAAGCCAAGGAGGAGGAGAATCCAGAAGCGGAGCACTAGATCAAACCCGGAGATTGAGTATACATCAGAAAGTTCCTAAGGCGCTGGGATGAACCAAGAAGGGAAGGACCATTTGAAGTCACCAGAATTTTGCCTACAGCTTTCGCTAAGATCACTCTTTATCAGACTGATGGTGCGACAGATGATGATATGAATGGGTAATTGTCAACCTCTCGAAAAAGAAACACAGGAGTGGGGAAATGTCGAGCTACCCCCACTGAATGGGCTTATGATGACTATAATTGATGCCTAGATTCCTTACCCTGCAATGCGGCACCCCCAAGGAACCATCCTGCAGAAGTGCTGACACCCTGACAGCGTTCTATTGAAGCCTAAGAACTTAGTCTGTACACAGTGATCAGTCTTTTTTCCTTCCTTGGACAAGTGTGGGAGGGTTTTTGGCTGATGACTGTTAGCCGCAGGTAATCTGGAGGAGCGACTCAAAATCAGGACATTAATGGACAAGCTATGATAAAGTTAGAATGGGAACATTGTCCCTTGACCAAAACGCTTGGCTCCTCCACATTACTTGCAAAACGATGGAAATATATGTAAAGGCAAAGGATGAATGCGATTATGTAGAATGACATTTAAAGGGTCACTATTACTGTGAAACTAAAAGATAGTCTCAAAGGGGGGACTGTGAGAGAATAAATTTCTACAAAGTTTGTAATTATACATACTCTCACAAGAACTTGTAACTAAGGTCTGTATGTAAAATATGACGAGATCAGCAAGTTAATCAACTCTAGCTAATGTGATCAAAGTATGCTGACTAATGTGATATGATTAGTGTGGTAGTTATTTAGAATGAATGAACGTAAGGGAAACAATGGTTGTTGATCAGTTATTCAACTTAAATATGATCATGAAGGGCAGAATGAAGTGAGTATGTTACCTTTTCAATTTGACTTAAGTTGATTGAGTTAAGCCACAATTGTTGCAGAAGCAGGAACATTTGAACAAGGGCAGAGACTGTAACCACAATGGTTTCATGAAGTGGGTAATGCACCAACTAGAGGCCAATCCGAAGCAAGGTAGATAACTAGTGGGCTTGACAACAATAGTGGTTGAGGAGAACGACCTTGAGGAAGAGATAAGGAACGTCAGAGTAAACCATTATGGCAGGCGTAAAAAGACTGTGTGTGAATGGCTCATTGGATTGTTCTGGACATCCCGACTCTATTCTCTTGCACTGGAGAATAAAGTCTTACCACCTGGAAGATCAAGGCTCAGACTCTCATTTAATCAGCTAAAAGTTTGTCGTCATCCTGGGGAACCACGACAGTTCAAGGGGAAAGATGCTTAACTCAGATATGAGAGGAACGTATTTTACACAGAGGGTAGTGGGGACCTGGAATGCACTGCCAAGCAGTGCAGGCACACATTTGGATCGTTTAAGACTTAACTGGATAGTCACATGAGCAGACTGGGAATGGAGGGATATAAAAAAATGATCTAATTGGACAATGAGTGGCACAGGCTTGGAGGGTCAAAGGGCCTGTTTCCTATGCTGTATTGTTCTTTGTTCTTTTATTCTTTGAGGTGTCCTCCCAGATTACAGCTGTGATATTCTTCTTAACCAGTAGTGCAACATCCCCACTCCTTTCACATCCCCCTCTATCCTGCTTGAGATATCTGTATCCTGGAATGTTAATCTGCCAATACTGTCTTTCCCTTAACCAAGTCTCTCTAATAGCAACAGCATCATAGTTTCAAGTGCTAATCTAAGCTCTAAGTTCATCTGCCTTACCTGTGCTTTACCTGTTGCACTGAAACAAATGCACTTCAGTCCACAAGATGCCCTTTGATCAATAACCACACCGTGTCTGCTCTTTTCCACAGTCTTACTGATCCTACTCTCTTGTTCCCCTTTAATTAATTCATCTTTGTTTTCGTTCCCATTCCCCTGCCGAAATAGTTTCAATCCCCCTGTGTGATACTAGCAAACCTTCCAGCCAGAATATTTAAGCCTTTCCAGTTTAGATGCGACCTGTCCTTCTTGTACAGGTCCTATCCCACCTGGAAGATTTACCAATGGTTCAGATATATGAATCTCTGCTTCCTATACCAGCATATGTAGCAATGTGTTGAGCTGTACTATCTTCCTATTTCTAGCTTCACTGGCACATGGCACAGGGAGCAATCCTGAGATTACAACCCTGGAGATCCTACTTTTTAACTTTCTACCAGAATGCTTTCTGTGCATTCAGAGACATTCTGGACCCTGGCACCAGGGAGGTAACATTCCATCCTGGAGATTCTTCCACATCCACAGAAGCACCTATTTGCACCCCAACTATAGAGTCCCCTCTAACTACTGCTTTAGTGCTCTTGTCTCTGTCTGCTTAACAACAAAGCTAGTTGTGCTACTGCTGCTACTGTTACCCCTAACAGGCCATCCCTCCAACAGTATCCAAAACCATATACTTGTTAAAGAGAGGGATAGCCACAGGGGATTCCTGCACTGACTGTCTGCCTCTTATAGTAGTCACCCATCTATCTGCCTGCAACTTGAGTGTGACCACCATCCTAACGATGATGCTTTCTGCCAATTCATGCTCCTAAGTGCATCCAATTGCTGTTCCAACCTATCGTTGCATTCTGTAAGGAGCTGCAATTGGGTGCATTTCCTGCAGACACACTCATCCAAGACATTGGAAGCGTCATGGATATCCCGCATCTCAAGTGCGGCACTTAACCCCAGTGACCGACATTTCTAGCAACAATGAAATTATTTTTAAAAGTTTATAAAACTCTTATCTTCACTTTTACTTTCTCACAGAGACCTTTGTTTTAAGTTAGATGAGGAGGAGGGAAACACTAATGTGGTGTTTCAGGCTTATTGCTCCTTGACACCAGATCTTCCGCTTCTCACTTCTCAGTAGATGTTGCTCGTCCAACTTCTCCCAGAATGCACCAGTGAAGTTCCTCAGCCACCTCTACTGGATGCTTGGATTCGTCTGAACTCCAGTGAAAACAATCCTAACCTAGTCAATCTCTCCTTATATATCAATACAGCCATCCCTGGATTCAGCCTGGTAAACCTTTGCTGCACTCCCTCCAGAGCAAGAGCATCTTTCCTCAGAGAAGGAGACCAAAACTGCACAGAATTTCTAGGTGTGGAGTCACCAAGGCCATTGTATGACTGCAACAACACATTCCTGCTCCTGTACTCAAAACCTCTCGCAATGAAGATTAACACACTATTTGCCTTCTTTACCGCCTGTGGCACCTGCCTGCTTACCTTCAGCAACTGGTGCACAAGGACACCCAGGTCCTACTGCCCACTCCCCTCTCCCAATTTACAGCCATTGAGGTAATAATCTGTATCCTTTGCAAGGTCAATTTTTATAATTTCCTTTTCAATCCTTTTCAGAAATATTAAATCATAACTGGTTACACTAATCTGAATTGGGATCCTGTCAAATGATCTGACTAAAGGGCTGAATTTGCCTACTTCTACTCCTAATTCCTATGTTCTTACATAATTTAGAGTAAATTAATTAACTGAAGACTGGCATTTGTGACATGGCGGACTTCTGGAGGAGCCTCAGAGGATCATCAATTTGGCATTTCTGACTGAAGATCACTGCAGGTACTTTAGCATTGTCATTTGTACTAATGTGCTGAGCTTCCATATCATTGAAGATGGGGATATTTGTGGAGCTCCAATGTTTTCTAAAATTGTCCACCACTATGGCAGAATGTATCAGGATTGTGGAGCATGCACAAAGGGCTTAATTGGCCTACTTTTGTTCCTATTTCTTATGTTCCTATGTAACTTGGGAATTTGGTCTACCGAATTGCGGATTCTAGTTATCTGGATTCGTTTAGATTTATGTGAATTTTCATATGAAATTACACAGAAAGCAAAAAAAAAATAGCATTTAATTAACCCAGGTCACTGAGCACAGTATATTCTCTGAATTATATTTTGGATAGTCTTTATTCATGCTATATTTATTCTTATATTCTAAATGTTAAGGATTTATACTGTATCCTGCGCAAGGTCAATTTTCATAATTTCCTCTTCAATCCTTTTCAGAAATGCTATATCATTAGTGATTAAACTAATCAGAATTGGAGTTATGTCAAATCAAATTATTGTAGACAGAATTAGATAACAGATGGAAGCCATTTGGCACATCATGTTTGCACTGGATCTACAAATGTACCACTCCTCTGTCTTCTCCCTGTAACCCTGCATATTTTTCTAATCATCTAATGCCTCAACTGAACTTGCCTCCAGTACATTAAAGAATTCTGTTCCAGATCTTAACCACTCACTGCACGAAAAAGTTTCTCCTCATGATTCCATTGTTTCTCTTTGACAATTACCTTGAATCTGTACTCGATCATTCCACCAACGGCAACAAGCTTTCCCTAGGTATTCTGTCAAACCATTCATGATGTTGAATACTTCTAACACATTTAATTATGCTAAACATGTGTACAGTTTTTGAAAGCAGCAATGATTTTTCCAGAAAGTATTCTTATCACATCATAGATGTTAGAATTTATGGATTAAGATTCTACTCCATTAATGCCTATGACAGAAGGAAATGTTCAAATTTATATAATCAAATGTAAAGTGTCTAAAGCATTTATACACCTTTAACAACTGGCAGATTTGCCCAGCATTGTTCTATATGCATTTGTGCTAATGTACAGGTTACACAAATACAAGTCAGAAAATAATCCCTCCTCCTGGTTGTAACAAATTGCTCAGGCACTAATAATATTGCCACTGGACACATTTCACTGTCTTTTCATCACTTGATCAAAATCTGAGAACTCCGTATCAAGCAGTATTTTTGGTATACCTCAAGTACATGACTGCAGCAGTTCAAGAAGAAGGATCATCAGCACTCTGTTAAGGACAATTGAGAATGGGCAATATATTCTGCCTTCCTAATGAGGCCCACTCCTGAAGAACGCTATAAACACATGTCAGTATGATCACATAGACATAAGAGATTCCATGACACTTTTTCCCAAAGAGGAGAAGCAAATTCTTCTGGTATCCTGGCCATCATGCATTCCTCAACTAACATTAAACAGGTCATTCATCTCAGGGACCTTACTGTGTGAATTAGCTGTTTGCATTTACCTATTACATAACAAAAGATGCACTTCAAAAGCAATTGATTGGCCATGCAGTGCTTTATGAGATCATGAAGACATAAACAGTGCTGAACAAATACAAGTTTTGTTTTCTTTAATGAACTAGACATTATGCCTCCCTCCCAATGTAGCTTGCATTGTAATTGATTGAAAGAAATTAATAGCTGGATGAAACCACATAAATAATTCCAATTTTCTTTTCAACAATTTACATTTTCAGTCAGCCAAATCCCAATTTTGCCTATTTAAGCAGGTTATTTTAATCAGTCACTCTGCTACAGCTGACAACCCAAGTCAAAGTGAGGGCTATAATTATACTATTTTATCATTTTTCTACAAAAAAGCCATGCCTATATATTAATGATCTTCAAAATGCCTTCCACATTTAAATTAGCTATGACCATTTAAAATTTAAATGAACCAAGTGTTAATTCTAAATCACTTAACACCACAAATCTCTGAAAATCAAATTATATTTCAACTCTGTTTTTATCCATGTCAATCTACGCTAGTCATGAAACATATTAGTTTCCAGTAAAAATAGGCTTGTTTCTTTGCTTGGAATGTAGGAAAATGAGGGGTGATCTTACTGAGGCGTATGAAATTATGAGAGGCGTACATAGGACGAACACACATAATCTTTCTTCCAGAGTAGAGGGCATAGATTTAAGGGAAAAAATTTAAAAGGGGCCCAAGGGGCAACTTCTTCATGCCAAGGCATGTGTATGGAATGAGCTGCCAGAGAAAGTGGCTGAAGCAGATTCAATAAAATATTTAAAAAGTATTTGGATAAATACATGGATGGGAAAGATTAGAGATAAAGGTGGGCAATTGGGACTAGCTGGGAGGGCAAAATGGTTAGCATGGACTGGTTTGACTGAAAGACCTGTTTCTGTGCTGTATTATTCTATGATCCTATGACTCTATAACAACCAAACTGCTACAAATTCCATTACCTGTTGGCAAATACCCAACTCACATAGTCATTGTGACTCATCTAAAAGGAAGCTGACTACATCAATTATTGTCTTTTTTTTTTGCTTTTATCTCAATTCAATCAAATCGAGCCCAATTCAGAGTCTTAACAAGTTGAGACATTCCCGATCCAAGCTGACAAGACAGGGCTCTCACTTCCTGTCTTCGGCTTGATCTACGATGACCCTAACCCCTACCAACGTTGATGACCTGAGCCCCCCGACCCCCCCAATGCTGATGACCCTAGCCCCCCCTCAACCCCCACCGCTGATGACCCTAGCCCCCCAACACCCCCTCCAACGTCGATGATCCTAGCCCGTCGCCCGACCCCCCACATGTCGATGACTATCTAGCCCCCCTGCCCCGAACCACCTCACTCCATGTCGATGACGCTAGCTCCCCCAACTCCCCCCACCGAGCACCACCGACGTCAATGACCCTAGCTCCCCCTGACGCCCCCTCCCCTATGTCCATGACCCTAGCCCTCCCGATCCTCCTCCACATTGATGACCCTAGGCACCCCCGAACGCCACTCGATGACCCTAGCACCCTCCTGACGGCCCCCCCTCGCCGATGACCCTAGCACCCCCCGACCACGCCCCACACTGATGACCCTAGCCCCCCTCCCCCCCACGTCGATGACCCTACCCCCTCCCTCGCCACCCACCCCGATGACCCTAGCCCCCTCACCTCGGCCCCCCTCCTGCCCCTCACAACCCCCACCTCCTTCCCCCCACCACCCTGATTCCCCACCCCCCCCACCTCCGCCCTCCCTCCCCCCCCCCCCCTCCCCCCCATCCACCCACCACCTCCCCCCCACCCACCACCTCCCCCCCACCCCCTCCCCCCCACCCCCTCCCCAACCCAACACCACCTCCCCCCCACCACCTCAGCCCCCCACCCAATGACCCTAGCCCCCCTCCCCCCCCCACGTCAATACCCCTAGCCCCCCCACACGTCGATGATGTCTCCCTCCCCCCTCCACCCCTCCCCTCTCCACTCGCGCTCCTCCCCCTCCATCTCTCTCCTCCCCCTCCCCTCTCCACTCCCTCCCCCCCCGACTCCACTCCCACCTCCCCCTCCGTCCCCTCCCACCACCCCCTCCCCCCCACCCACTCCACCCTCCCCTCCCCCCCCTCCCACCTCCCCCCCACCACTCCCCCCCCCCACCACCCACCGCCCCCCACTCCCACCACTCCCCCTCCCTCCACCCCCCCCCACTCCCACCTCCCCCCCACCCCCCTCCCCCCCCCCTCCACTCCCTTTCCCCCTCCCCCCTCCACTCCCACCTCCCCCCACCAATCCCCCCCTCACCTCCCCACCTCCCCCCCACCTCCCCCCCTCCACTCCCACCTCACCCCCCACCTCCCCCCCTCCACTCCCACCTCCCCTCCCCCCCCCCACTCCACCTCCCCCCCCCCCCCATCCCACCCCTCCACTCCCCCTCCACCCCCTCCATCCCACTCCCATCCCCCTCCCCCCCCACTCCCACCTCCCCCCCCTCCACTCCCACCTCCCCCTCCTCCACCTCCCCTCCCCCCCCCTCCCCCAGCCCCCCCTCCCTCCCACCTCCCACCTCCACCTCACTCCCTCCCAACCCCCTCAACCCCCTCCACTCACCCTCCCCCTCCCCCCCCCTCCACTCCCAACTCCCCCTCCCCCCTCCACTCCCACTCCCCCTCCCCCCCTCTCCCAACTCCGCTCCCCCCTCCACTCCAACTCCCCCTCCCCCCCTCCACTCCCAACTCCCCCGCACCCCCCCCACTCCCAACTCCCCCCCCCTCCTCCCCCCTCCCCCCTCCCGCCCCGCCCCCCTCCACTCCCCCTCCCCCCCCCCCCTCCCCCCCCCCTCCCCCCGCCCCTCCCCCTCCTCCCCCTCCCCCTCCCCCCCTCCCACCTCCCCCTCCCCCCCTCCACTCCCAACTCCCCCTCCCCCCCCCCCCCTCCATCTCCCAACTGCCCCCCCTCCACTCCCAACTCCCCTCCCCCTCCCCTCCACTCCCAACTCCCCCCTCCACCCCTCCACTCCCAACTCCCCCTCCCCACCTCCACTCCCAACTCCCCCTCCCCCCCTCCCACTCCCAACTCCCCCTCCCCCCTCCCAACATCCCCCCCTCCACCTCCCAACTCCCCCCCTCCACTCCCAACTCCCCTCCCCCCACCCGCCCCTCCCCCGCCCCCCCCTCACTCCCACCTACCCCTCCTCCACCCCACCTCCCCCTCCCCCACCTCCAACTCCCACCCGCCCCTCCCCCTCCGCCCCTCTCCCCCCCGCCCCTCCCCCCTCCTCCCCCCCTCCCCTCCCCCTCCCCCTCCTCCCTCCCCTCCCCCTCCCCCCGCCCCACCCCTACCCTCCCCCTCCGCCCCGCCCCTCCCCCTCCGCCCCTCCCCTCCCCTCCCCCTCTCGCCCCTCCCCTCCCCCCCCGCCCCTCCCCCCTCTCCCCCCCCCTCTCCGCCCCTCCCCTACCCCCTCTCCCCTCCCCTCTCCCCTCCCCCCCGCCCCTCCCCTCTCCCCTCCCCCCGGCCCCTCCCCCTCTCCCCTCCCGCCGCCCCTCCCCCTCCCCCCGCCCCTTCACCCCCACCCCTCTCCCCGCCCCTCACCCTCCCCCCGCCCCTCCCCCCCCCCCTCCCCCTCCCCCCACCGCCCCCCCCCCTCTCCCCCTCCCCTCCCCCTCTCCCCCTCCCCTCCCCCCCCCCCCTCATCCCCCCCGCCCCTCCTCCCCCTCCCCTCCTCCCCCTCCCCGTCCCCTCTCCCCCCCGCCCCCCCCTCCTCTCCCCCTCCCCCCCCCTCCACCCCCCCGCCCCGCCCACCCCCCCCTGCCCCCCCCCAACCCCCCCCCCTCACCTCTCCCCTCCCCCCTCCACCCCCCCCCCGCCCCGCCCACCACCCCCACCCCCCCCACCGCACCCCCCCTCCACCCCCGCCACCCCCACCCCCCCCTCCCCCCCCACCTCCCCCCCTCCCCCGCCCCTCCCCGCCCCCCCCCCCTCCCCCTCCCACCCCCCCTCCCCCCTCCCCCCTCCCCCCCCCACCCCCCTCCCCCTCCCCTCCCCTCCCCTCCCCCCTCCACCCCCTCCCCCCCCTACCCCCCCCCCCCATCCCCTCCCCCTCCGCCCCCCCTCCCCCCTCCCCCCCTCCGCCCCCCCTCCCCCTCCCCCCCCTCCCCGCCACCCCCTCCCCCCCCCTCCTCCCCCCCCCCCGCCTCCCCCTCCCACCCTTACCGCCCCCCCTCCCCGCACCCACCCCTCCCCCTCCCCCCCTCCCCCCCTCCCCGCCCCCCCCTCCCCCTCCTCCCCCCCGCCCCCCCTCCCCCCTCCCCCCCCCTCCTCCCCCCCCCCCCTCCCCCTCCCCCGCACATCACCCCCCCCCCCTCCCCTCCCCGCCCCCCCTCCCCGCCCCCCCTCCCCCTCCCACGCCGCCCCCCCTCCCCGCCCTCACCCCCCCCCTCCCCCTACCCTCCCCTCCCCCCCCCCTCCCCCCCCCCCCCCCGCCCCCCGCCTCCCCCCCCTCCCCCGCCCCCCCTCCAACCTCCCCGCCCCCCTCCCTGCCCCCCCCCCCCCCCTCCCCGCCCTCCCCCTCCCACACCCCCCCCTCCCCCCCCCCCCCCCCCCCCCTCCCCCGCCCCCCCGCCCCCCCTCCCCCCCCGCCTCCCCCCCCCTCCCCCCGCCCTCCCCCGCCCCCCCCTCCCCCGCCCCCCCTCCACCCCCCAGCCTCCCCCGCCCGCCCCCTCCCCCGCCCCCTCCCCCCCGCCCCCCCCTCCCACCGCCCACCCCCCCCCCCTCCCCCCCGCCCCCCCTCCCCCGCCCCCCCCCTCCCCTCACCCCCCCCCCGACCCCCCCTCCCCCCCCCCCCCTCCCCCCCGCCCCTCCTCCCCCGCCCCCCCCCCTCCCCCCTTCCCCCCCCTCCCCCCCCCTCCCCCCCGACCCCCCGTCCCCCCCCCGCCCCCCCCCCTCCCCCCGCCCCCCCGCCCCCCCCCTCCCCCGTCCCCCCCCTCCCCCCGTCCCCCTCCCCCCCCCCTCCCCCGTCCCCCCCCTCCCCCGTCCCCCCCCCCCCTCGGCCCCCGCCCCCGCCCCCCCTCCCCCCCCCCCCCTTCCCCGCCCCCCCCCTCCCCCCGTCCCCCCCCTCCCCCCGTCCCCCCCCCCCCCGTCCCCCCCCCGCCCCCCCCCCCCCCCATCCCCCGCCCCCCCCCCCTCCCCCCCCCCCTTCCCCCCCCCCCTCCCCCCCCCCCCCCTCCCCCCTTCCCACCGCCCCCCCCCCTCCCCTCGATCCCCCGCCCCCCCCGCCACCCCCGCCCCCCAGCCAACCCGCCCCCCCCCCCCCGGCCAAATCGATGACCTTAGTCTCCCGAATTAATCACCCTAATTCCCATTCACTCGCCGCCGGAGTGATCCGAGATGCCAGAGTATATCTCACTCACCCATCCCGCCTCTCCTCCTGCTCTGGGTCCCGGTGTTGTTGTTGTTTTCCGCTCTCGGTCCCGGTGTTGGTGTTATTTTCCGGCCGCTCCGCTTCGAACAGACTCCGCCGCTAAAATGGCGCCGGACGGAAGCCGCGCGCGGTTGCGCCGAACTCGAAACGGCGGCTTTTGAAAATTCAGCAAGATTGAGGGAGCAGAGTGAGGGGACAGGACAGAGTGAGGGTAGGGGGAAGAGTGAGGGGGCAGAGTGAGGGTAGGGGGCAAAGAGAAAACACTGGAAAATGTCAGCAGCTCTGGCAGCATCTGTAAGGAGAGAAAAGAGCTGATCTTTTGAGTCCAGATGACTCTTTGTCAAACTGAGGGTAGAAGATCAGTCAATAATACTGCCGCTTGTAGTTTGGTTTAAATTCTATTTCCTTTTCATTCTATATAGAGGCCAGAATGCCTGCTTTAGCTCTGCCTTCTCATTCTTGATGCCCCACCATTAAACATTGGCAGAGTGGTTAGCACTGCTGCCTCTCAGTGCCAGGGACTCAGGTTCAATTTCTGGATTGGTCACTTTCTGCCCTCACTCTGCCCCCTGCCCTCACTCTGCTGCCTCATTCCACCTTATTAGATCATCCTGTATCCCATGTGCATTAGCCTTCTTAATAAATGTCCTATGTGGGACTTTGTCAAAGGCTTTATTGGGATAAGGCTGGTGGGAAACTGCAGCTAGAGGTATTTTGCACTCTTTCTCAATTTAAACAATATTTTGCAAACTAACTGTTCGTGATTGATGCAAATAGTTTTGTGATTGATTAAATACCACTGAAGCCCAAATCAAAGTGATAATATCGCCAGAAATCTGACAGATAAAGTTAGATCTGACATGGAAGATTTGAGATTTGGAGCCATTCGGACACAGAAAGTGATCAATCCAGATAAAGGCCAATATCTGCTTGGGTACTTGTCAGTCATGCAAAGTTAAAAATAAGTCTTGTGTTGTACTTGAATTCTAGTATTTTTCTGTAAGATAACTTATCGTTGGTCGGGTGGGTGATTATTGATTGTGTGGGTTTAAATAAATATTGTTCGTACTAATAAGACGTCTACTCGTTATTATCCACCATATAAGGGTTAAAACAACTGATTTTACACCAACCTGTTCGGATCAATGCATCTAGCCAACACAACTTTCAGACTGTGGGAGGAAACCAGAGCACCCAAGGAAACCCATGCACACATGGGGAGAATGTGCAAACTCCACACAAACATGGGAGAACATGCAAACTCCACACCTTCCATTTCAATATCAGTGTATCCCACAATTCCTTAAAAATCATCACAGTAAATAGTACAGCCCATTATGTTTCCCTTAGGTAGTTGACCTGAAGTTGGAATTGGGTCCCAGATACTATGAAGCAGCAGTGGTAATCACTGTGTCACCGTGTCGATTACTCAGCAGGACCATCGCCCATCCTTCCCCACTTTCTTGAATCACTTCTATGGATGTCTTGAGTTAGTTCAGTCACTCAACCATTTCAGAACTTTGCAGATAGTAAAATATGTGAAATTTTTGTTTATCATAGAATTCTAACAGTGAAAAGGAGGCCATTTGATTCATCGAACCTGTACCGACAACAATTCCATCCAGACCATATCCCCATATTCCAATATGTTTACCCTGCTGGTCTGCCTGACACTAAGAGGAATTTAACAAGGCCAATCAACTTAATTCGCACAACTTTGGGCTGTGAGAGGGAACCAGAGCATCTGGAGGAAATCTAAGCAGACACGGGGAGAATGTACAAACTCCACATAGACAGTGACCTGAGGCCAGAATTGAACCCAGCAGTGCTAACCATTGCGCCATCATGCCCCCTTGTGTTTAATTCCCATTTGTTGTGGACAAGGAAATAGACAAGCTGCAAAAAACATTTTGGATTGGAGAAGAGTGGATTTTAGTAAAACAAGACATGATCTGGCCGAGGTGAACTGGGAACAGTTATGAATGGTAAAATCTGTAGAAGAGCAGTGGGAGTGGGAAGTGCGGGGGGGGGGGGGGGGGGG
>JAGIQG010000024.1:0-236292 GCA_024679065.1 Sphyrna mokarran | reverse complement strand
CAAATCGATGACCTTAGTCTCCCGAATTAATCACCCTAATTCCCATTCACTCGCCGCCGGAGTGATCCGAGATGCCAGAGTATATCTCACTCACCCATCCCGCCTCTCCTCCTGCTCTGGGTCCCGGTGTTGTTGTTGTTTTCCGCTCTCGGTCCCGGTGTTGGTGTTATTTTCCGGCCGCTCCGCTTCGAACAGACTCCGCCGCTAAAATGGCGCCGGACGGAAGCCGCGCGCGGTTGCGCCGAACTCGAAACGGCGGCTTTTGAAAATTCAGCAAGATTGAGGGAGCAGAGTGAGGGGACAGGACAGAGTGAGGGTAGGGGGAAGAGTGAGGGGGCAGAGTGAGGGTAGGGGGCAAAGAGAAAACACTGGAAAATGTCAGCAGCTCTGGCAGCATCTGTAAGGAGAGAAAAGAGCTGATCTTTTGAGTCCAGATGACTCTTTGTCAAACTGAGGGTAGAAGATCAGTCAATAATACTGCCGCTTGTAGTTTGGTTTAAATTCTATTTCCTTTTCATTCTATATAGAGGCCAGAATGCCTGCTTTAGCTCTGCCTTCTCATTCTTGATGCCCCACCATTAAACATTGGCAGAGTGGTTAGCACTGCTGCCTCTCAGTGCCAGGGACTCAGGTTCAATTTCTGGATTGGTCACTTTCTGCCCTCACTCTGCCCCCTGCCCTCACTCTGCTGCCTCATTCCACCTTATTAGATCATCCTGTATCCCATGTGCATTAGCCTTCTTAATAAATGTCCTATGTGGGACTTTGTCAAAGGCTTTATTGGGATAAGGCTGGTGGGAAACTGCAGCTAGAGGTATTTTGCACTCTTTCTCAATTTAAACAATATTTTGCAAACTAACTGTTCGTGATTGATGCAAATAGTTTTGTGATTGATTAAATACCACTGAAGCCCAAATCAAAGTGATAATATCGCCAGAAATCTGACAGATAAAGTTAGATCTGACATGGAAGATTTGAGATTTGGAGCCATTCGGACACAGAAAGTGATCAATCCAGATAAAGGCCAATATCTGCTTGGGTACTTGTCAGTCATGCAAAGTTAAAAATAAGTCTTGTGTTGTACTTGAATTCTAGTATTTTTCTGTAAGATAACTTATCGTTGGTCGGGTGGGTGATTATTGATTGTGTGGGTTTAAATAAATATTGTTCGTACTAATAAGACGTCTACTCGTTATTATCCACCATATAAGGGTTAAAACAACTGATTTTACACCAACCTGTTCGGATCAATGCATCTAGCCAACACAACTTTCAGACTGTGGGAGGAAACCAGAGCACCCAAGGAAACCCATGCACACATGGGGAGAATGTGCAAACTCCACACAAACATGGGAGAACATGCAAACTCCACACCTTCCATTTCAATATCAGTGTATCCCACAATTCCTTAAAAATCATCACAGTAAATAGTACAGCCCATTATGTTTCCCTTAGGTAGTTGACCTGAAGTTGGAATTGGGTCCCAGATACTATGAAGCAGCAGTGGTAATCACTGTGTCACCGTGTCGATTACTCAGCAGGACCATCGCCCATCCTTCCCCACTTTCTTGAATCACTTCTATGGATGTCTTGAGTTAGTTCAGTCACTCAACCATTTCAGAACTTTGCAGATAGTAAAATATGTGAAATTTTTGTTTATCATAGAATTCTAACAGTGAAAAGGAGGCCATTTGATTCATCGAACCTGTACCGACAACAATTCCATCCAGACCATATCCCCATATTCCAATATGTTTACCCTGCTGGTCTGCCTGACACTAAGAGGAATTTAACAAGGCCAATCAACTTAATTCGCACAACTTTGGGCTGTGAGAGGGAACCAGAGCATCTGGAGGAAATCTAAGCAGACACGGGGAGAATGTACAAACTCCACATAGACAGTGACCTGAGGCCAGAATTGAACCCAGCAGTGCTAACCATTGCGCCATCATGCCCCCTTGTGTTTAATTCCCATTTGTTGTGGACAAGGAAATAGACAAGCTGCAAAAAACATTTTGGATTGGAGAAGAGTGGATTTTAGTAAAACAAGACATGATCTGGCCGAGGTGAACTGGGAACAGTTATGAATGGTAAAATCTGTAGAAGAGCAGTGGGAGTGGGAAGTGCGGGGGGGGGGGGGGGGGGGGGGGAACCTGGATACATTCAAAAAAGAAATGGGGAAGGTACAAGGCCAGCATGTTCTGGCTAGGGTTATAGGTAGGAATAACAAGCCCAGAGAACATGGATGACAAACAATATTTAGGATGTAATGAGAAGAAAAAAAAAGTTTTTAAAAAGTGAAAAGGGGAGCAAATCAATGGATGCACCAGTGAGGTATAGAAAGTGCAGGGTGGAGCTTAAGAAAGCAATTCAGAATATAAAGAGGGGATATGACGAAGCTCTGGCTGGTAAAAATAAGGAAAATCCCAAGATCTTTTTGAAGTATATAAATGGAAAGAGGATAACCAAGGAAAGAGTAGGGCCCATTAGGGACCAAGCAGGCAATGTGTGGATGGAGCCTGTAGACATCGGTAGAGTGTTGATTAAATAATTACATCCATCTTCACCCTAGAGAAAGAGGGTGATGATATGGAATTTAGGGAGAAAGATTGTGAAGTACTTAAGCAAATTGACAAAGTATTGGATATGTTGGCAGTCTTAAAAGTGAATACGTAGAATCGCATAATGCAGAAGGAGGCCATTCAGCACATCGAGTCTGCTCCAATCACAATCCCACCCAGGCCCGATCCCCATAACCCCATGCATTTAACCTAGCTAGCCCCCCCTGACACTAAGGTGCAATTTAACATGGCCAATCCACCTAACCTGTATATCTTTGAATTCTGGGAGACAACCAGAGAACCCAGACGAAACGCATGCAGACATGGGGAGAATGTGCAAACTCCACACAGACGGTAGATTTGTGTTGGGTTCCCTATTATTTATCATATATATAAATGACATTAATGACTACGTGGGGAGTACGTTTAGTAAGTTTGTAGGTGACACAAAGATTAGATGGGTGGTTAACAGTGAGGCGGAGTGACTTGGTCTACAAGAAAATATAGACAGAACAGTCAAATGGGCAGGTAAGTGGCAGGTGGAATTTAACCCTGAAAATTGTAAAGGTGATATGCTTTTGGAAGGAGTAATTTGACAAAAAGCTATTCAATGAATTGTAGGACACTCGGAACTCCCATGGAACAAAGAGGTCTTGATGTGTTTGTCCTCGAAATATGGAAGGACATGTTAGTAGGGTGATGAAAAAGACAAATGGACATTTGTCTTTATCGATTAAGGCATAGATTACAAAAGCAGGGAAGTCATGTTGGAGTTGTATAGAACTTTGGTGAGGCCACAGCTGGAGTACTGTGTGAAGTTCTGGTTACCATATTATTGGAAGGATGTGACTGCAGTGGAGGGGGTGCAAAGGAGATTTACCAGAATGATGCCTGAGATGGAACATTTAAGTTATAAATGTACACGATTATGAGAGACATGGACAGAGTAGATAAGGAGTAGCCATTCCTCTTAGCTGAAGAGTCAGTCACAAGAGATATAGGTTAACATAGAAACATAGATCAGTACAGGCCCTTCAGCCGTCAATGTTGTGCCAAGCTACATCCAAACCCAAACGCAATAAGTTTGGTTCAAGGTGAGACGCAAGAGGCTTTGGGGAATTTGAGCAAAAACATTTTTACCCAGAGAGTGGTGATGGTCTGGAATGTGCTGTCTGGGAAGTTGGTGCAGGCGGGTTGCTTCACTTCCTTTCAAAAGTATCTGGATGAACACTTGGTACATCATAACCGCAGGGCTATGAGCCAAGTGCTGGCAGATGGCATTAGGTGGAAGTTCAGGTGAGGTCAAGTACCTTTTCCCCTCATGTTTGTTCCCTTAACACCTGCCATAAACCCAGTGCAGCAGTTTAAATCCTTAGGACTTGGCCAGGTGGTCAGTCATGATGCTACTTCGTGATGGACATTGAAGTTACAGCATCAAGAATACATTTTTGTTCTACCTTCAGTGCTTCTTCCAATTGGTATTCAATATGGAGAAGCACCAGTTCATCAGCTGAGGAGAAGATGGTTTGTGATAATCAACAGGAGGTTTCCTTGCCTGTGTCTGATCTGATATCATGAGACTTCATGGGGTCCAGACTCAGTTTTGAGTGTTAATTCCAATGGTAGCATATTGTAGAAGAATGAGTCTACAGCTAGTGTTTTACCACAAACAGGTTTATTCTTAAGACAGCTCAACACAGTGACAAACTTGTGTTCCTTCCACACCCCACCATCACAGCTGTGTATACTTATACTCTTTTGGGAAACAAATTAACAAGTAAAAGAGGAAATATTAACAAATATTAACAAAAGATCAATAAACTAATGGAGCAGCTCCTTAAAGGGACAGTAACAAAATCCAGGATCAGAAAGGAAATTGATAGACATCAATTCAAAATGTGCTTTGTGGAGGTAACAAAGATCCCAGCTTCCCATAGTGTAAAGCAGACATATGAGGCTTCAGTGCCCATAGTCTCTCCAGGACACCCAGCTGTGAACACAGCCCCGAGGAAGGGGCAGGTAATCTGTCCCTTTGTTGCCAGCTCCCTGGACTTGTTAAATGTCAACTTAACAAGATCCAGGAGCAGGTTAGGAAAAGATCTTCTTCCCTTCCTTCCCACACCAGATTCCCAAAGAATTATATAACAAATGTTTAAGGAAACAAACAGGAGTGCTGTCTATAATAATTTATATATAGAGTCATAGAGGTAAAAAGCATGGAACCAAGCCCTTTGGCCCAATTTGTCCATGTCGTCCAGTTTTTACCATTAAGCAGGTCCCAATTGCCCATGTTTGAACAAAGAGCAAAGAAAATAACAGTGCAGAAACAGTCTTTCTGGCCTCCAAGCCTGCAATGATCATGTTACCCAACTGAACTAAAACTCCCTACTCTTCCAGGAACCATATCCCTTCATTCCCGTCCTATTCATGTTTTTGACAGTAAAGTCACTATCGTATCCACTTTGTCTACCTCCCCCGGCAATGGGTTTCAGGCACTCACCACCTTCTGTATACAAAACTTGCCTCATACATTTCCTTTAAACCTTGCCTTTGCACCTTAAACCTACGCTCCCTTGTAATTGACTTTTCCTGGAAAAAGCTTCTGACTATCCACTTTGTTCATGCCCCTCATAATCTTGTAGACTTCTATCAGATTGCCCCTCAACCTCTGTCGATCTACTAAGAACAAACCAGCTTCCTCCAACCTCTCCTTATAGCTAATGCCCTTCATACCAGGCAACATTCTGGTAAATCTTTTCTTTACCTTCTCCAAAGCCTCCACATCCTTCTGGTAGTGTGGTGATCAGAATTGAACACTATATTCCAAATGCGGCCTAACTACGGTAAGGTAAGCTGATCTTGCTTGGTAATTTCAATGCAAGAGTAGGGTATGATTCTGCAATCTGGCAGGGAATCTTCGGGAGGCATGGAGTGGGCGAGTGTAACAATAACAGCCTACTCTTAATGAAGACCTGTGCAGCACACAACCTCCTCATCACCAACACAACCTTCCATCTGCCTACCCGTAACAAGACTCCTGGATGCACCCTCGCTGTAACTATTGGCATCTTATCAACTATGTCATTGTCAGGAGAAAAGACAGGCAGGATGTCAGAGTGACTAAGGCCATGTGTGGTGCCAACTGCTGGACAGATCACAGGCTCATTGTCTCCAAAATGAGGCTCTACATCAGACCCAAGAGGTGACCAGAAGGAAGCAAGGTTAGGAAAAGAATCAATGCAGCCAAGCTAAAGAACCCCAGCATAGCTTCAGCACTGGCTGAAGACTTAGAAATCAAGCTTGCTAATATACACCTCACAGGCAGTACTGAGGACGACTGGAAATGTTTCAGGGATGCTATCCATACATCTGCACTGAAGATGCTCGGGCCCTCCACCCACAAGCAGCATGGTTTGTTCGATGAGAATGATGAGGCTTTACTTGTTGAAAAGCATCATCTTCATTGGGCCTGTCAGAACAACCATCTTCAGCTGCCAAGAAAAATGCTTTTACTGATGCTCGCAAGACAGTCCAGAATAAATTGCGTAAAATGCAGGATGCCAGGCTGAGCGCCAAGGCGGATGAAATACAGGGATACGTTGACAGAAACAACTTGAAATGGTTCTATGAAAACCTCAAACACTCTCTCTCAACCTCAATCTCTCTGGTGAGTACAGATGGTACAACTCTCATTACAGAGAAGGCTCAGATCCTGCAGAGATGGGCTGAACACTTTGAAACCATCCTCAACCCACCATCATCTATTAATGATGAGGCAATAGACAGAATTCCCCAGGTTAATATCAACAGTGCCATGGATGACCCACTGGTAGTAGCTGAAGTCACAAAAGCTGTCAGCCAGCTATCTAGTGGCAAAGCCTCAGGGGCAGATACCATACCCACAGGGATCTATAAAGCTGCTGGTCCTACTCTTATTGAGAAGCTCATCGAGTTGTTCGAGTTCTTAGAGCCAGAGATGCAAGTCAGTATGGACAAATTTTCCACGGTTTGTGACAGCTTTGGACTCACCATCAACATTAAAAAGACCGAAGTCATGCACCAGCCTGCTCTTCATGCACTGTACACAGAACCCACAATGACAATCAAAGGGCAGAAACTACAGGCAGTGGTTCAGTTCACTTATTTTAGCAGCACCCTCTCCCAAGCAGTGACTATTGATACAGAAGTTAACTGCAGAATAGCAAAGGCAAGTTCTGCTTTTGGTCAACTGCGCTCAACTGCATGGGAACGTCGAGGAGTCAGCCCAGCAACAAAACTGAAGGTCTACAGCACCGCAGTACTCACTATCCTCCTGTATGCCTGTGAAACATGGACTGTGTATCAAAGGCATATAAGACAGCTCAATCATTTCCACATGACTTGTCTTCGCAGAATATTACACATCAGATAGCAAGACAAAGTACCAGACACTGAAATTCTCTCTAGAGTAAGTCTACCATCAATCCACACACTGCTGATGAGAACGCTGACCCGGTGGGCAGGTCATGTCATCCATATGTCAGATTAGTGCATACCCAAGCAGTTCCTTTTTGAGGAACTCTCTGCTGGAAAATGCTCGCATGGAGGGCAGAAGAAACATTTCAAAGACACACTCAAGGCCTCCCTGAAGTCGCTTGACATAGACACAACCATCTGGGAAATGCTGGCACAAAACTGCCCTACCTGGTGCTGCGTCTCCACAAGGACTGTCAAGTTCACGAAGAACAACTTAAGTGCAAGCTATGCAAATCCACAGCCACCAGCGCAACGACAGTATCTACACAAGTCTGTCCAATATGTTCCAGGACATTCCATGCCCGAATTGGCCTGACCAGTCATCCTTGGACATACCACAACCAGCCTCAAAATGACTAATGGTTTCGAGGTCCTCATCGATGACAATGAACAAACAAAAGCAACTAAGTTCCATAAAGCTACAACATGACTTGCCAACTTTTAAACTCAGTGCCCTGGACAATGAAGGTAAGCGTGCCATATGCCTTCTTGACTACCTTATCAAGAGTAAGAGTAATATATGTGCAGAATATAGGGTTGATAAGGTTGTTAAGAAGGCGTATAGTGTGTTAGCATTTATCGGTAGAGGGATTGAATTTCGGAGCCGAGATGTCATGTTGCAATTGTACAAAACTCTGGTGTGGCTGCACTTGAAGTATTGTGTACAGTTTTGGTCGCCACATTATAAGAAAGAGGTGGAGGCATTAGAAAGGATGTAGAGGAGGTTTATAAGGATGTTGCCTGGTATGATGGGTAGGTCTTATGAGGAAGGCTAAGGGACTTGAAGTTATTTTCATTAGAGAGAAGAAGGCTAAGAAGTGACTTAATTGAGACATATAAGATGATCAGAGGGTTAGATAGGGTGGATAGTGAGGTCCTTTTTCCTCAGATGGAGATGGATAACACGAGAGGACATAGCTTTAAATTAAGGGGTGGTAGTTACAGGACAGATGCTAGAAGTGGGTTCTTTACTCAGAGGGTAGTAAGGGCGTGGAATGCCCTGCCTGCAGCAGTTGTGGACTTGTCAAGTTTAAGGGTGTTCAAATGGGCAGTGGATAGGCATATGAATAGCATTGGAATAATTTAGGATAGAGGGTCATAAAATTGGTTACATCGGTCGGCGCAACATCGAGGGCTGAAGAGCCTGTACTGCGCTGTAATGTTCTATGTTCTATGTTCTCCATCTGCATTGTCACTTTCAGTGAGCTGTGTATCTATGTACTGAGATCCCTCTGCCCATCAATACTCTTAATGGTTCTGCCATTTGCTGTATATTTCCTATCTTTATTAGACCTTCTGAAATGCATTACCTCACATTTATTTAGATTAAATTCCATCTGCTATCTCTCTCAAGTTTCCAAACCATCTATATCCTGCTGTATCTTGTGATAATCCTCATCACTATCGGCAAATCCACTAATCTTTGTATTGTTCACAAACTTACTAATCTAACCAGTTACAGTTTCATAGAACATAGAACATACAAAAATACAGCACAAACAGGTTCTTCGGCCCACGAGTTGCGCCGATCACATTTACCAATCCACAGACCTATCTACAACCCCCTATCCTATTCTTTTCCAAATACTCATCCAGAAGTCTCTTAAAAGACCCCAGTGAGTTTGCCTCAACAACCTCCGACAGCAGTCGGTTCCATTCACTCACCACCCTCTGAGTGAAAAACCTACCCCTGACATCTCCTTTGTATTTGCTTCCCTGAACCTTAAATCTGTGTCCTCTTGTAGTGACCATTTCAGCTCGGGGAGATAGTCTCTGAGAGTCCACCCTATCTATTTCTCTCAACGTTTTATAAACCTCTATCAGGTCACCTCTCAACCTACGTCTCTCCAGTGAGAAGAGTCCCAGCTCCCTCAACCTATCTTCATAAGGCCTGCCTCCCAATCCAGGCAGCATCCTTGTAAATCTCCTCTGAACTCTCTCAATAGCCTCTCCATCCTTCCTATAATGAGGCAACCAGAACTGCGCACAATACTCCAACTGGGGTCTGACAAGATATATAACTGATTTCCTCCAAATCAGTTCTATATATATACTATAAACAACAAAAGTCCCAGCATTGATCCCTGAAAAACACCACTTGTCAAAATCCTCCATTCAGAGACGCTGCTACCTTCTGTCTTCTGTGACTAAGCCAGTTTTGTATCCACATTGCCAGCTCACCTCCAATCCATTGCAACTTCAACTTCTGTATCAGTCTGCCATGAGGGACCTTGTCAAAAGCCTTCATGAAGTCCATGTAGACAACATCTACTGTCCTATCCTCATCAATCATCTTCATCACTTCCTTGAAAAATGAGATAAAGTTTGTGAGACACTACCTCCCCTTCACAAAACCATGTTGCCTCTCACTGATATGTCCACTTATTTCCAAGTGGGAGTAAATCCTGTCTCAAAGAATCCTCTCCAATAATGTCCCTACCATTGACATAAATTACCTGGATTACCCTTGCTGCCCTCCTTAAACAAAGGAACAATATTGGCTATTCTCTGGGATCTCACCTGTAGTGAGGTGCAGTCACATAACAACTCATATTGTCTATACCTTTAAGACTTGATTACCTGTAAAGACTCACATTCCAACCATTATCTTGTAAATTATGTTTGTGTCCATACATGGCCTGTTTGTGAACATTTTTATAAATGATCTGGATGAGGGTATTGAAGGATGGATTAGTAAGTTTGCGGATGACACTAAAGTCAGTGGAGTGGTAGATAGTGAAAAGGGGCGTTATAGTTTGCAGAGAGACTTGGACAAGTTGCAGAGCTGGGCTGAGAGGTGGCAAATGGAGTTTAATGTGGAAAAGTGTGAGGTAATGCACTTTGGCAGGAATAATAAATGTGTAGAGTATAGGGCTAATGGTAGGATTCTTAATAGTGTTGATGAACACAGGGATCTTGGTGTATTTGTGCATAGATCCCTGAAAGTAGGCAGTCAAGTCGATAAGGTTGTTAAGAAGGCATACGGAGTCTTAGCTTTTATTGGTAGGGGGATTGAATTTCGGAGCCGCAACGTCATGTTGCAACTGTACAAAACTCTAGTGCGGCCGCACTTGGAGTATTGTGTGCAGTTCTGGTCCCCACATTATAAGAAAGATGTGGAGGCATTGGAGAGGGTACAGAGGAGGTTTACCAGGATGTTGCCTGGTATGGAGGGCAGGTCTTATGAAGAGAGGCTGAGGGATTTGAGGTTGTTTTCGTTAGAAAGAAGGCGGCTAAGAGGAGACCTTATTGAAACATATAAGATGATTAGAGGTTTAGATAGGGTGGACAATGATAGCCTTTTTCCTAGGATGGAGAAAGCTAGCACGAGGGGACACAGCTTTAAATTAAGGGGTGATAGTTATAGGACGGATATCAGAGGTAGGTTCTTTACCCAGAGGGTGGTTAGGGAGTGGAATGCCCTGCCTGCAGCAGTTGTAGATGCACCAAGTTTGGTGGCGTTTAAGAGGTTAGTTGATAAGTTTATGGAAGAGAAGGGAATGGTTTAGTTTGGAGGGTCATTGCTTTTTTCATAATTGGTTGGTGCAACATCGAAGGCTGAAGGGCCTGTTCTGCACTGTAATGTTCTATGTTCTATGTTCTATGTTCTATAACTCCCACTCACCTGATGAAGGAGCAGTGCCCTCGAAGCTAGTGGCTTGTGCTACCAAAAAAATCTGTGGACTTTAACCTGATGTTGTGAGACTTCTTAATGTACCTCTCCTGTAGCCAGTGAGGATACAAAGATTTCTTTCAAGGCCCCAGCAATTTCCTCCTTTGCCTCTCTCAGTATTCTGGGGCATATCCTATCAGGCCCTGGAGACTTGTCTATATTAATGTTTCTCAAGAACTCTCCTCCTCCTTTTTGATCTCAATATGATTCAATCCATTTACACATCCTTTCCCAGAATCATCATCCAAGTCCTTGAATGAATACTGATGCAAAGTACTCATAATATCTTACCCATTTCCTCTGGCTCCATGAATAGATTCCCTCCCCTTTCCTTGAGTGGCCCAATTTTCTCCCTGGCTATCATCTTGCTCTTTATGTATGTACAAAAAGCTTTGGGATTTTCCTTAATCCTGGATGCCACTGACCTTTCATGACCCTTTTTAGATCTTCTTACTTCTTTCTTAAGTTTCTTTCTACTTTCCTTGTATTCCACGCTTGCTTCGTATCTTCCCAGCCTCCTATCCTTGACAAATGCTTCCTTTCTCTTTTTGACTAGGCTCACAATATTTATCGTTATCCAAGGTTCTCAAAACTGGTCCTGAATTCCTATCAACTTATACTTGAAAGCCTCCTACATGCCAGATTTTGATCTGCACCCAATTACATTCTTCAGTTCCTGCCTAATATTGTTGTAATTAGCCTTCTCCCAATTTAGCACCTCAACTTGAGGATTAGACTTATCTTTATCCGTCAGTAACTTAACATTTACTGAATCTTAGTTACCATTACCAAATTGCCCTGCTACTGAAATGTTGACCACATGGCTGGGCTCATTCCCTATTGTCCAGTACAGCTCCAGCCCCTTCCCTAGTTGGACATTTCTACATACTGTTTCAAGAAGACCTCCTGGATGCTCCTTACAAACTCTGCTCCATCCATCCATTTCCACGCCCCCCCAGCACTAAGTGAGTCCCATTCAATATAGGGGAAGTTAAAGTTTCCCACCACAACAACCTTGTTATTCTTACACTTTGCCAAAATGCAGAAAAGTATGAGATGATTCACTTTGGTGAGAGTGACAGGAGTACAGAATATAGGGCTAATGAAAGGACTCTTAGTAGTGTTAATGAGCAAAGAGATCTTGGTGTACGTGTGCATAGCTCCCTGAAAGTTGACACCCAGGTTGATAAGGTTGTTAAGAAGGCAAACGGTGTGTTAGCTTTTATTGATAGAGGAATTGAATTTCAGAACCGTGAGGTCATGTTGCAACTGTATAAGCCTCTGGTGTGGCCGCACTTGAAGTATTGCGTACAGTTCTGGTCGCTGCATTATAAGAAAGATGTGGAGGCATCGGAAAGGGTGCAGAGGAGATTTACCAGGATGTTGCCTGGTATGGTGGGAAGGTCTTATGAGGAAAGGCTGAGGGACTTGAGGTTGTTTTCATTAGAGAGAAGGTTAAGAGGTGACCTAAATGAGACATACAAGATGATCAGAGGGTTAGATAGGGTGGATAGTGAGAGCCTTTTTCTCTGGATGGTGATGGCTAACACAAGGGGACTTAGCTTTAAGTTAAGGGATGGTAATTATACGATAGGTGTCAGAGGTAGCTTTACTCAGATGGTAATAAGGGTGTAGAATGCCCTGCCTGCAGCAGTTGTGGACTCGCCAACTTTAAGGGCGTTCAAATGGTCAGTGGATAGGCATATGGATAACATTGGAATAGTTTAGGATAGAGGGACATTAGATTGGTTCCACTGGTCGGCGCAACATCAAGGGCCGAAGGGCCTGACTGCGCTGTAATGTTCTATGTTCTAAAATCTGCCTACATATCTGTTCTTCTATTACCTGCTGGCTATTGGGCGACCTATAGTAAACCTCCAACATTGTGACCACACCCTTCCTATTCCTGAACTCTTCACATTTTGCTTCCCTATCTGAGCCCTCCGAGGCGTCTTCCCGCAGTACAGCTGTGATATTAGAACATAGAACATAGAACATTACAGCGCAGAACAGGCCCTTCGGCCTTCGATGTTGCGCCGACCAATTAAGAAAAAGCAATGACCCTCTAACCTAAAACATTCCCTCTTCATCCACAAACCTATCCACTGACCACTTAAACGCTCCCAAACTTGGCGCACCTACAACTGCAGCAGGCGGGGCATTCCATACCCTTACCACCCTCTGGGTAAAGAATCTACCTCTGACATCCGTCCTATAACTACCACCCCTTAATTTAAAGCTATGTCCCCTCGTGCTAGCTTTCTCCATCCTAGGAAAAAGGCTATCACTGTCCACCCTATCTAAACCTCTAATCATCTTATATGTTTCAATAAGATCTCCTCTTAGCCGCCTTCTTTCTAACGAAAACAACCTCAAATCCCTCAGCCTCTCTTCATAAGACCTGCCCTCCATACCAGGCAACATCCTGGTAAACCTCCTCTGTACCCTCTCCAATGCCTCCACATCTTTCTTATAATGTGGGGACCAGAACTGTACACAATACTCCAAGTGCAGCCGCAGTAGAGTTTTGTACAGTTACAACATGATGTTGCGGCTCCGAAATTCAACCCCCCTACCAATAATTTCAGCCATTTCAGAGACTTGGGTAGAGCAGGGACAAGAATGGATGTTGCAGGTTCCAGGGTTCAAATGCTTTAGTCGGAGTAGAGAAGGAGGTAGAAGGGGGGGAGGAGTGGCATTATTAGTCAAAGACTGTATCACAGTGACAGAGAAGAAGTTTGATGAGGACTTGTCTGTTGAGGTAGTATGGGCTGAGATTAGAAACAGGAAAGGAGAGGTCACCCTGTTGGGAGTCTTTTATAGACCTCCTAAAAGTTCTAGAGAGATAGAGGAAAGGATTGCAAAGTCGATCCTGGACAGGAGTGAAAGTAATAGGGTAATTGTTATGGGGGACTTTAACTTTACTAATATTGATTGGAATAGCTATAGCTCTAGCTCGTTAGAGGGGTCAGTTTTCGTACAAAGTGTGCAGGAAGGTTTTTTGACTCAGTATGTAGATAGGCCAACTAGAGGTGAGGCTACATTGGATTTGGTGCTGGGCAATGAGCCAGACCAGGTGTTAGGCTTGGAAGTTGGTGAACATTTTGGTGATAGTGACCACAATTCGGTTACGTTCACCTTAGTGATGGATAGGGATAGGCATGAAGCTGGGGGCAGTAGTTATAGCTGGGGGAAGGGTAATTATGAGGCCATCAGGAGAGAATTAGGGTGCATAGATTGGACTAGGAAACTACAGGGACTGGGAACATCTGGAATGTGGAGCTTATTCAAGGAGCAGCTGCTGCGGGTCCTTGATAAGTATGTCCCTGTCAGGCAAGGAGGAAATGGTCGAGTAAGAGAACCTTGGTGTACGAAAAAAGTTGATTTGCTGGTTAAAAGGAAAAAGGAGGCTTATGTCAGGATGAGGATTGAAGGCTCGGTTAGTGCAATGGATAGCTATAGATTAGCCAGGAGGGAGCTAAAGAGGGAATTGAGGAGAGCAAAGAGAGGACACGAGAAGACTTTGGCTGATAGGATTATGGAGAATCCTAAAGCTTTCTTTAGATATGTTAAGAATAGAAGATTGGTTAGGGCAAGATTAGGGCCAGTCATAGACAGCAGTGGGAAGTTGTGCGTGGAGCCTGAGGAGATTGGAGAGGTACTGAATAAATATTTCTCTTCGGTATTCACGCAGGGTGATGTAAATGTAGTTATGGAGAACACTGAGGTACAGGGTAGCAAACTCGAAGGTATCAAAGTAGATAGGGAGGATGTGCTAGATATTCTCGAGGGTTTGAAGTTGGATAAGTCCCCTGGGCCGGACGGGATTTACCCTAGGATTCTCTGGGAGGCAAGAGAGGAGATTGCAGAGCCTCTGGCTCTGATCTTCAGGTCGTCGTTGGTTACGGGTGTGGTTCCGGAGGACTGGAGGATAGCGAATGTGGTCCTATTGTTCAAGAAGGGGAAGAGAGACCTTCCAGGGAATTATAGGCCAGTGAGTCTTACTTCTGTTGTGGGCAAAGTATTGGAGAGAATAATTAGGGATAGGATTTATAGTTATTTAGAGCGTAATGAATTGATTGGAGATAGTCAGCATGGTTTTGTGAAGGGTAGGTCGTGCCTTACTAACCTCTTTGAGTTTTTTGAAAAAGTGACTAAGGAGGTGGATGGGGGTAAGGCGGTTGATGTGGTATATATGGACTTTAGTAAGGCGTTTGATAAGGTGGCCCATGGAAGACTTCTGCAGAAAATGCAGCTGTATGGGATAGAGGGTGATTTAGCTAATTGGGTTAGGAATTGGCTAGCAGATAGAAGACAGAGGGTGGTGGTTGATGGGAGATAGTCATCTTGGAGTTCGGTGACAAGTGGTGTACCTCAGGGGTCTGTTTTGGGGCCCCTGCTGTTTGTAATTTTTTATAAATGATCTGGATGAGGGTATTGAAGGATGGATTAGTAAATTTGCAGATGACACTAAAGTCGGTGGAGTGGTAGATAGTGAAGAGGGGTTGTTATAGTTTGCAGAGAGACTTGGACAAGTTGCAGAGCTGGGCCGAGAGGTGGCAAATGGAGTTTAATGTGGAAAAGTGTGAGGTAATGCACTATGGCAGAAATAATAAATGTGTAGAGTCTAGGGCAAATGGTAGGATTCTTAGTAGTCTAGATGAACAGAGGGATCTTGGTGTGTATGTGCATAGATCCCTGAAAGTAGGCAGTCAGGGCGAGAAGGTTGTTAGGAAGGCATATGGAGTCTTGGCTTTTATTGGTAGAGGGATTGAATTTCGGAGCCGCAACGTCATGTTGCAACTGTACAAAACTCTAGTGCGGCCGCACTTGGAGTATTGTGTGCAGTTCTGGTCCCCGCATTATAAGAAAGATGTGGAGGCATTGGAGAGGGTACAGAGGAGGTGTACCAGGATGTTGCCAGGTATGGAGGGCAGGTCTTATGAGGAGAGGCTGAGGGATTTGAGGTTGTTTTCATTAGAAAGGAGGAGGCTAAGAGGGGACCTGATCAAAACATATAAGATGATTAGAGGTTTAGATAGGGTGGACAGTGATAGCCTTTTTCCTAGGATGGAGAAAGCTCGCACGAGGGGACACAGCTTTAAATTAAGGGGTGATAGTTATAGGACGGATATCAGAGGTAGGTTCTTTACCCAAAAGGGTGGTTCGGGAGTGGAATGCCCTGCCTGCAGCAGTTGTAGATGCGCCAAGTTTGGTGGCGGTTAAGAGGTTTGTTGATAAGTATATGGAAGAGAAGGGAATGGTTTAGTTTGGAGGGGCATTGCTTTTTATATTGGTCGGCGCAACATCGAAGGCCGAAGGGCCTGTTCTGTGCTGTAATGTTCTATGTTCTATGTTGTATAAAAGCCAAGACTCCGTATGCCTTCTTAACAAACTTATCAACTTGATTGCCAATATTCTATTCAACCAATAGGGCAACTCCCCCACCCTTTTTACATCCCCCTCTATCCCACCTGAAACATCTGTATCCTGAAATATTAATCTGCTATTCCTGTCCTGCCCTTAATCAATCCTCTGCAAAAACATCATAGTTCCAAGTACTAATCCAAGCTTTAAGTTCATCTGCCTCACCTGCTATACTTCTCCATTAAAATAATACACTTCAGTCCACCAGACATCTTTGATTAGTAAACACATTCTGCCTGCTCTTTCTCTGAGTCTTACTGCCCTACTCTCTGCTTCCCCTTCAGTTAATTTGGCTCATATCTCTCTATACCCATGTAACTGTTTAAATGCTTTTAAAAAGACAAAATTGTACCCACCACTACTCTGATTGCTTCTTCCAGACGCTCACCACCCTCTAAGTGAAAGATATTGCCCCTCCCGACCCTTCTGTAACTATCTCTTCTTATCTTCAACGTATGCCCTCTAGTTTTAGACTCTGAAAACTTTAGGAAAAGATGTCTACCTGATCTACGTGCCTCAGTATGTTATAGATCTCCATAAGATCATCCCTAAGTCTCCTACACTCCAGGGAAAAAAGTCCCAATCTGTCCAGCTTGTCTTTGTAATTTACAGTAGTTTTTCTATGTTCTATGCTCTAAACCATGAAGTCCTGGTACCATCCTCATAAATCTTTTCTGCGCTCTTTCTAATTCAATAATATCCTTTCTATAGTAGGTTGACTAGAACTGTACACAGTATTCCAATTGTGGTCCACAGATTCTGCAAAGCTGTGAAAAAACACAGGTATCTTGGGAGTCCATGATCTACCATAATTTTTGTACGTATAGGGCTGCTACAGATCTCTTGGGCTGCAGGCAGAATATGGTCAATCGCAACACCTGTGAAACCTGAATGTCATCTGGCGTCCTCCAGTTCTAGGCCCATCAAAGGATGCCCACCCAGGGCATAACAGGCCAGAGGGTTTGAAAATCAACAGGTCACCTCCAGTTCTAATGTGCTTTCTGGGGACAAACCTAGAAGGAGCAGAAAGCCACGGCAGATTAAGCAAGTAAAGGACCACTTAGTTGAAATGGGTGAAGGCATGCAGATGTAGATAGGGAGAAAAGGGCACTGTGTGTAAAAATTCACAAACACACTTTCACAATTAAAGCAACATGCCTCTCCCTCTCAATGCTTGCCCATGGTACTGGGGGAGAGGGTTATCTCTCCTGTAATCTTTGAACCTGCTGCATGTCCTCCAGCCTAACCCACAAGTGAGAACCCATGAGAACACCAGTCTCAATCATCCTTGTACGACTGCCTTGCCAGTCTTTGAGCCCAGGCCTCATGACATTCCCTGTCCCTTGCGAGGGAAGTATCCCCATCGCACAGTCATGAATGAGGGCAGGAGGTCAGTGGGCTGACATCAGAAAGGCAGGAGTCAGATTGTGGGCAACAACACAGCTTCCCTCACAGAGGGATGTCGTCAGCCACCTGCCTTAAGAAGAGACCCGCCGATATTGCCCTGGTGTCATGTCAAATAAACCCTTGGAGCAGGGAGAGGAGGAGCACTGGTTGTGGGAAGGGGTGACTATGTTTGGAGGGGGAAAGAGTAGGTCTATGGCAAGGGATGGGAGTAAGACTTTAGAAAGGGGAAAGAAGGGATTAAGCAGGGCAGAATTTGAGGGTAAAGGGAAGAGAGGGATGGTTTGATTTTCTGGACAAAGATCTGCATTAGTGGTGAAACTGGAGAATATGATTGGTCTTTTGTATTGGGATGATGTGGAGGTGCCAGTGTTGGACTGGGGTAAACACAGTAAGAAGTCTCATAATACCAGGTTAAAGTCCAATTGTCTATTTGGTAACACAAGCCACAAGCTTTCAGAGCACTACCCTTCATAGGGTGAGTGGAAGTTGTTAAAGAGATGTATTGGGATACAATGAAAAGTATTGTTTCTTGCGTGCTTTGCAGACAAAACGTATCATTCATATAGTACAAAGGGGTGCACAATATAATATTGCAGTTACTGGTAGGGTGGAGAGAAAGATCAACAATAGGACCATTCAAATGAGAGGGGTATGGAGGGATATGGTCCAAGTGTCGGTCAGTGGGACTAGGCAAAAAATGGTTTGGCACGGACAAAAGGCCTGTTTCTGAGCTGTAATTTTCTATGGTTCTAAAAGTCTATGGCAGCAAGAAAGATACTATTCTTGAGTATCTTTTACCCAATGGAAGGTAGTGGAAGAGAATATGTCAGATGGAATTGATGGATGGGAGACTGGTTTGTGTGATGGACTGGACTATGTTCACAACCTTTTGTAGTTTGTTGTGGGCTTGGTCTGAGCTGTGATACATCCAGAAAAGGTGTTTTCTATGGCGCATCTGTAAAAATCAATAAGAATGAGAGTGGACATGCTGAATTTCCCTAGCCTTCTAAAAAAGCAGGGGCACGGTAGCACTGCTTGCTTCACACCATCAGGGACCCAAGTTCAGCTCCGGCTCGGTCACTGTCCGCGTGAAGTTTGTACATTCACCCCGTGTCTGCATGAATTTCCTCCAGGTTTTCTCCCACATTCGAAAGATGTGAAGGTTAGATTGATTGGCCATAGTAAATTGACCCAAGTGTCAGGGGATTAACAGGGTAAATACATGGGGTTACAGGAATAGGGCCTGAGTGGGATTGTACAAACTCAATGGGCCAAATAGCCTCCTTCTGCACTGTAGGATTTTATGATTCTAGGTGTTGGCATGGAGGGTCCAGGACAGATTGTTGGTGATCTGAACACGTTGAAACTTGAAGTTCTTCACCGCGTCCAGTTCAGCATTGTTGATGTAGATAAGGACATGTCTTCCAGTACATTTCCTAAAGTCGATAATTATCTCCTTTGTTTGATTGGCATCTTGCAGATTTTGTTGTTGCACCATTTCACCAGATTCTCTATCTCTTTCGTATACTCTATCTCTACTCTGGCCATGTTGCATTCTGTCTGCCACATGTCCTCAATCCTCTGGGACTTCCTCAGACTGGTCCTCAACCCCGTCCTGGTCTTCCAACCCCTTCCCAAATAAGGTCTCATGTTCCTCCTTCACATCCTCCATCATGTCACCTTGGTGCAATGCCCTCTGTGAATTATATTGGAGAGACTCACCAGAGCTTTCCAGACAGCATCTTGAGAAGCCATATGCTCTGCTCGATAAACATTTCTAGTGACAAGGTGGAGCTCATTGTTACAGTTTCCCCCTTTATCTTAGACTTGTGCATTGGTGTCATTAGTCATGAGTTAGCGGATAAACCTTCAACCAAGGGTGACCTCTGTAGACAACTGGAACCAGGATCTAGATACACGGATTTGGGCCTGTGTCTGTGGAACTTTGCGCATTCTCCCCGTGTTTGCATGCGTTTTCTCCGGGTGCTCTGGTTTCCTCCCACATCCCAAAGATGTGCTCTTAGGCTAATTGGCAAAACAAATTCTCCCTAAATTGTCTCAAATTTGGTTTTTAATCCATAGATCTATAAACATAGACAGGGATCGTGGGTAGAGGTGGGAACATCGGGGTGGCGGCGCGGGCTCGTTGGACCGAAGGGCCTGTTTCCCGTGCTGTTTGCTCTTTGTTCTTGATGTGCTCTTAGGCTGATTGGCAAAACAAATCCTCCCTAAGTTGTCTCGCAAATTTGGTTCCAATGCAGATTTCCATAAATATTGACTGATTGTTCTGATATAGGCATCGTCACACTTCCAAAATACGTACACAAATTTGCATGATGTTCATTCAGCGGTTACATAAGGTCTGGATATGAAGGAATATTCCTGTTTATGATAAATCTCCAGGTCCAGATAAATTGTGCCCTAGGCTGCTATAGGAGGCAAGAGAGGAAATTGTAGGGACGCTGACCCAAATTTTTGATTCTTCTCTCGCCACAGGGGAAGTGCCAGAACACTGGAGAACAGTTAATGTGTGGTTCCGCTATTTAAGAAAGGTTGCACAGACAAACCACAGATCTACTGACAAGTGAGTCTCATGTCAGTGTTAGGGAAACTTTGGAGAAATTTCTGAAGGACAGCATCAATTTCCACTTGGAGAGGCAAGGTTTGATTACGGATAATCATCATGGCTTCTACAGGGAGATCACGCCTAACAAATTTGACTGAACCTTTTGAGGAAGTGACCAGATATATAGAAACATAGAACATTACAGCACAGTATAGGTCCTTTGCCGAGCTTTGTCTGAATCGAACATCAAGCTATCTCACTCCCTATCATTCTGGTGTGCTCCATATAGAACATAGAACATAAAACATAGAACATTACAGCGCAGAACAGGCCCTTCGGCCTTCGATGTTGTGCAAACCAATTAGGAAAAAGCAATGACCCTCTAACCTGAACCATTCCCTTTTCGTCCATAAACTTATCTACTAACATCTTAAACGCCACCAAACTTGGCGCATCTACAACTGCCGCAGGCAGGGCATTCCATACCCTTACCACCCTCTGGGTAAAGAACCTACCTCTGACATCCGTCCTATAACTACCACCCCTTAATTTAAAGCTATGTCCCCTCGTACTAGCTTTCTCCATCCTAGGAAAAAGTCTATCACTGTCCAGCCTATCTAAACCTCTAATCATCTTATATGTTTCAATAAGGTCTCCTCTTAGCCGCCTTCTTTCTAAAGAAAACAACCTCAAATCCCTCAGCCTCTCTTCATAAGATCTGCCTTCCATACCAGGCAACATCCTGGTAAACCTCCTCTGTAGCCTCTCCAATGCCTCCACATCTTTCTTATAATGCGGGGACCAGAACTGTACACAATACTCCAAGTGCGGCCGCACTAGAGTTTTGTACAGTTGCAACATGACGTTGCGGCTCCGAAATTCAATCCCCCTACCAATAAAAGCTAAGACTCCGTATGCCTTCTTAACAACCTTATCGACTTGATTGCCAACTTTCAGGGATCTATGCACACATACACCAAGATCCCTCTGTTCATCAACACTATTAAGAGTCCTACCATTAGCCCTATACTCTACACATTTGTTATTCCTGCCAAAGTGAATTACCTCACACTTTTCCGCATTAAACTCCATTTGCCACCTCTCGGCCCAGCTCTGCAACTTGTCCAAGTCTCTCTGCAAACTATAACACCCCTCTTCACTATCTACCACTCCTCCGACTTTGGTGTCATCCGCAAATTTACTAATCCATCCTTCAATACCCTCATCCAGATCATTTATAAAAATTACAAACAGCAGGGGCCCCAAAACAGATCCCTGAGGTACACCACTTGTAACCGAACTCCACAATGAATAACTTCCATCAACCACCACCCTCTGTCTTCTATCAGCTAGCCAATTCTAAATCCAATTAGCTAAATCACCCCCAATGCCATACATCTGCATTTTCTGCAGAACCCTTCCATGGGCCACCTTATCGAATGCCTTACTAAAGTCCATATATACCACATCAACTGCCTTACCCCCATCTACCTCTTTGGTCACTTTTTCAAAAAACTCAATAAGGTTAGTAAGGCACGACCTATCCTTCACAAAACCATGCTGACTATCCCCAATCAATTCATTTTTCTCTAAACAACTATAAATCCTATCCCTAATAATTCTCTCCAATACTTTGCCCACAACAGAGGTAAGACTCACCGGCCTATAATTCCCCGGAAAGTCTCTATTCCCCTTCTTGAACAAGGGGACTACATTCGCTATCCTCCAGTCTTCCAGCACTATACCCGTAACCAACGACGACTTGAAGATCAGAGCCAGAGGCTCTGCAATCGCCTCTCTCGCCTCCCAGAGAATCCTAGGGTAAATCCCGTCCGGCCCAGGGGACATATCTAACTTCAAACCCTCAAGAATATCTACCACATCCTCCTTATCTACTTCAATACTGTCCAGTTTGCAACCCTGTATCCCAGTGTTCTCCACAACTACATTTACATCTCCCTGCGTGAATACCGAAGAGAAATATTTGTTCAGTGCCTCTCCAATCTCTTCAGGCTCCACGCACAACTTCCCACTGCTGTCTCTGACTGGCCCTAATCTTGTCCTAACCAATCTTCTATTCTTAACATATTTAAAGAAAGCTTTAGGATTCTTCTTGATCCTATAAGCCAAAGTCTTCTCGTGTCCCCTCTTAGCTCTCCTCAACTCACTCTTTAGCTCCCTCCTGGCTAATCTATAGCCATCCAGTGCACTAACTGAGCCTTCAAGCCTCATCCTGACATAAGCCTCTTTTTTCCTTTTAACCAGCGAATTAACTTTTTTCGTACACCATGGTTCCCTTACTCGACCATTTCCTCCTTGCCTGACAGGAACATACTTATCAAGGGCTCGCAGCAGCTGCTCCTTGAATAAGCTCCACATTTCAGATGTTCCCATCTGTAGTTTCCTAGTCCAACCTATGCATCCTAATTCTCTCTTTATGGCCTCATAATTACCCTTCCCCCAGCTATAACTACTGCCCCCAGCTTCATGCCTGTCCCTATCCATCACTAAGGTGAACGTAACCGAGTTGTGGTCACTATCACCAAAATGTTCACCAACTTCCAAGCCTAACACCTGGTCTGGCTTATTGCCCAGCACCAAATCCAATGTAGCCTCACCTCTAGTTGGCCTATCTACATACTGAGTCAAAAAACCTTCCTGCACACTTTGTACAAAAACTGACCCCTCTAACAAGCTAGAGCTATAGCTATTCCAATCAATATTAGTAAAGTTAAAGTCCCCCATAACAATTACCCTATTACTTTCACTCCTGTCCAGGATCGACTTTGCAATCCTTTCCTCTACCTCTCTAGAACTTTTAGGAGGTCTATAAAAGACTCCCAACAGGGTGACCTCTCCTCTCCTGTTTCTAATCTCAGCCCATACTACCTCAACAGACAAGTCCTCATCAAACTTCTTTTCTGTCACTGTGATACAGTCTTTGACTAATATTGCTACTCCTCCCCCCCTTCTACCTCCTTCTCTACTCCGACTAAAGCATTTGAACCCTGGAACCTGCAACATCCATTCCTGTTCCTGCTCTGCCCAAGTCTCTGAAATGGCCACAACATCGAAGTTCCGGGTACTAGTCCAAGCTGCAATTATTGCAAATACTTCTTGCATTAAAGTATACGCATTTCAAACCATGCCCTACTCCACCCGTACGCTGCTGTGTTTTACAGTTCTCCTCTATGACCCCCCTGTTCTCATCCCTCTTAGCACCCCAACTACTCAGGATCCCACCCCTCCTCTGAATCAGTTTAAAGCCTCCTGCATAGTCTTTGCAAATTTTCCCCCCAAGATGTTAGTTCCCCTCTGGTTCAGGTGTAGACCATCTCTCTTGTAGAGGTCCCACCTATCCCAGAATGAGTACCAATTGTTCAGGAACCTGAACTCCTCCCTCCTGCACCATCCCCGCAGCCACAAGCAGGCAGTGCATTCCACATCCCAACCATTCTGAGTGAAGAATCTACCTCCGATATCCCTCTTATATCTCCCACCATGAACCTTATAGTTATACCCCTTGGTGACATCCACCCGATGAAATATCTCTGCACGTCCACTCTATCTATCCTCCGATCATCATATAAACCTTTATTAAATCGCCTCTCATCCTCCGCTGCTAAAGAGAAAAGCCCCAGCTCCCTCAATCTTTTCTCATAAGAACAACCCTCCAAACCAGGCAGCATGCTGGTAAATCTCCTCTGCACTCTCCCCAGTGCTTCCACATCCTTCTTATAGTGAGGTGACCAGAACTGCACACATTATTCCAAACATGGTCTCACCAAGGTCTGCTATAGTTGTGGCATAAGTCGATGGCTCTTAAACTCAAACCCCCCCATTAATAAATGCTAACACACTGTAAGCCTTCTTCATGGCTCTATCCACTTGAGTGGTAACTTTCAGAGATCTGTGGATATGAACCCCAAGATCTCTCTGTTCCTCCACATTCCTCAGAACTCTGCCATTGACTCTGTAACCTACATTCAAATTTGTCCTACCAAAATGAATCACCTCGCACTTAAGAACATAGAACATAGAACACTACAGCACAAACTGGCCCTTCAGCCCACAAGTTGAGCCGATCGTATCTATACCTACCAGGCCATAGACCTATCTGAAATTCCCAATCCCGTTAAATCCCATGTACTCATCCATAAGTCTCTTAAAAGATCCCAGCGAATTCGCCTCTACCACCACTGACGGCTGCCGATTCCATTCACTCACCACCCTCTGAGTGAGAAACTTACCTCTTACCAGGGTTAAACTCCAGCTGCCCCTTTACAGCCCAGCTCTGCATCTTATCAATGTCTCTTTGCAGTCTACAAGAGCCCTCCACCTCATCCACTATTCCACCAATCTTGGTGTCATCAGCAAATTTACTAACCCACCCTTCAGCCCCTCTTCCAAGTCATTGATAAAAATCACAAATAGCAGAGGACCCAGCACTGATCTCTGTGATTCACAGCTGGTAACTGGCTTCCAGTCTGAACATTTTCCCTTCATCATCACTCTTTATCTTCTATGAGACAGCCAGTTACTTATCCAATTGGCCAAATTTCCCTCTATTCCACACCTCCTTACTTTCTTCATGAGCCAGGGAATTATAGGCCAGTGAGTCTTACTTCTGTTGTGGGCAAGGTATTGGAGAGAATTATTAGGGATAGGATTTATAGTTATTTAGAGAGAAATGAATTGATTGGGGATAGTCAGCATGGTTTCGTGAAGGGTAGGTCATGCCTTACTAACCTCATTGAGTTTTTTGAGAAAGTGACCAGAGAGGTGGATGGGGGTAAGGCGGTTGATGTAGTATATATGGACTTTAGTAAGGCGTTTGATAAGGTGGCCCATGGAAGACTTCTACAGAAAATGCAGATGTGTGGAATAGAGGGTGATTTAGCTAATTGGATTAGGAATTGGCTGGCAGATAGAAGACAGAGGGTGGTGGTTGATGGGAGATATTCATCGTGGAGTTCGGTGACGAGTGGTGTGCCTCAGGGGTCTGTTTTGGGGCCCCTGCTGTTTGTAATTTTTATAAATGATCTGGATGAGGGTATTGAGGGATGGATCAGTAAATTTGCAGATGATACTAAAGTTGGTGGTGTGGTAGATAGTGAAGAGGGGTGTTATAGTTTACAGAGTGACTTGGACAAGTTGCAGAGCTGGGCCGAGAGGTGGCAAATGGAGTTTAATGTGGAAAAGTGTGAGGTAATGCACTTTGGCAGGAACAATAAATGTGTAGAGTATAGGGCTAATGGTAGGGCTCTTAATAGTGTTGAGGAACAGAAGGATCTTGGTGTATGTGTCAATAGATCCCTGAAAGTAGGCAGTCAAGTGGATAAAGTTGTTAAGAAGGCATATGGAGTCTTAGCTTTTATTGGTAGGGGGATTGAATTTAGGAGCCGCAGCATCATGTTGCAACTGTACAAAACTCTAGTGCGGCCGCACTTGGAGTATTGTGTGCAGTTCTGGTCGCCACATTATAAGAAAGATGTGGAGGCATTGGAGAGGGTACAGAGGAGGTTTACCAGGATGTTGCCTGGTATGGAGGGCAGGTCCTATGAAGAGAGGTTGAAGGATTTGAGGTTGTTTTCGTTAGAAAGGAGGCGGCTAAGAGGGGATCTTATTGAAGCATATAAGATGATTAGAGGTTTAGATAGGGTGGACAGTGATAGCCTTTTTCCTAGGATGGAGAAAGCTAGCACGAGGGGACACAGCTTTAAATTAAGGGGTATGAGTTATAGGACGGATATCAGAGGTAGGTTCTTTACTCAAAGAGTGATTAGGGAGTGGAATGCCCTGCCTGCAGCTGTTGTAGATGCGCCAAGTTTGGTGGCGTTTAAGAGGTTAATTGATAAGTATATGGAAGAGAAGGGAATGGTTTAGTTTGGAGGGGCATTGCTTTTTATTTTGGTCGGCACAACATCGAAGGCCGAAGGGCCTGTTCTGTGCTGTAATGTTCTATGTTCTATGTTCTATCATGGGGAACCTTATCAAATGCCTTATTAAAATCCATGTATATGACATCAACTGCTTTACCTTCATTTACACACTTAGTTACCTCCTCAAAGAATTGTGTAGATGTGCAGTCGATGTAATTTATTTGGATTTCAGCAAAGCCTTTGACAAGGTCCCATATGGGAGACTTGTAAAGGTAAATGCACATGGGGTACAGGGTAATTTGATGAAGTGGATTCATAATTGGCTCACAATAATGGCAGAAAGCTGCTTTAATGACTGGAATAATGTGGAAATGCTGGCATTGGTACTGGGGTAAACACAGTAAGAAGTCTCACAACACCAGCTTAAAGTCCAACAGGTTTATTATTGCTAGTAAACACCACTAGCTTTCGGGGTTTACTCCTTTGTCAGGTGAGTGGGAATTCTGTTAACAAACAGAGCATATAAAGGCACATACAGTTTATAGAATACTGATTAGAATGCGAGTCTTTACAGCTAATCAAGTCTTAATGGTGCAGACAATGTGTATGGAGATAGCATTAAGCATAGATTTAAAGAATGTGTATTGTCTCCAGACAGGACAGTGAATGAGATGTTGCAAGTTCAGGCAAGTCATGGGGATTACAGATAGTGTGACATGAATCCAAAATCCTGGTTGAGACCGTCCTCATGTATATGGAACTTGGCTTCTGCTCAGCAACTCTGCGCTGTCATGTGTCATGAAGGCTGCCTTGGAAAACGTTTACCTGAAGATCAGAGGCCGAATGCCTGTGACGTGAAATGGAACAGTCTTGCCTGGTGATTATCAAGCGGTGTTCATTCATCTTTTGTCGTACTGTCTACATGGTCTCCCCAATGTAACATGCCTTGGGACATCCTTTCCTGAGTGTATCAAATAGACAACATTGGCCAAGTCACAAGAGTATGTGCCGTGTACCTGGTGGATGGTGTTCTCACATGAGATGATGGCATCCATGTCAATGTTCCGGCATATCTTGCAGAGGTTGCTGTGACAGGATTGTGTGGTATCATGGTCACTGTTCTCCTGAAGGTTGGGTAGTTTGCTGCGGACTTGATCTTTGACAAGGTCCCTGATGGAAGATTGGTGTAGTCGATGAAGTCACATGGGATTAGAGGTGAGTTGGCAAGATGGATACAAAACTGGCTCGGTCAAAAAAGACAGAGAGTAGCAGTGGAAGGCTGTGTTTCTGAATGGAGGGCTGTGACAAGTGGCATTCCTCAAGAATCAGTGCTGAGACCTTTGCTGCTTGTAATATATGTAAATGATTTGGAGGAACATGCAACTGGTTTGATTAGTAAGTTTGTGGATGACACAAAAGTTGGTAAATTTGCAGATAGCAATGAGGGCCATCAGAGGATACAGTAGGATTGAGATTAGTTGGAGACTTGGGCAGAGAGAAGGCAGATGGAGTTTAATCTGGACAAATTTTGGAAGACCTAATACAGATAGGAAATACACAGTAAATTGCAGGACCCTTAAGAGTATTGATAGGCAAAGGGATCTGGGTGTACAGCTACACAGGTCATTGAAAGTGACAATGCAGATGGAGAAGGTAATCAAGGCATACGGCATGCTTGCCTTCATTGGCCGAGGCACTGAATTTAAAAATTGGCAAGTCAATTTATAGCTTTCTAGAACCTTATTTCTAGAGAGGTTGAGGAAAGGATTGCCAAGTCAATTCTGGTCAGGAGTGAAAGTAATAGGGTAATTGTTATGGGGGACTTTAACTTTACTAATATTGATTGGAATAGCTATAGCTCTAGCTCGTTAGAGGGGTCAGTTTTCGTACAAAGTGTGCAGGAAGGTTTTTTGACTCAGTATGTAGATAGGCCAACTAGAGGTGAGGCTACATTGGATTTGGTGCTGGGCAATGAGCCAGACCAGGTGTTAGGCTTGGAAGTTAGTGAACATTTTGGTGATAGTGACCACAATTCGGTTACGTTCACCTTAGTGATGGATAGGGATAGGCATGAAGCTGGGGGCAGTAGTTATAGCTGGGGGAAGGGTAATTATGAGGCCATCAGGAGAGAATTAGGGTGCATAGATTGGACTAGGAAACTACAGGGACTGGGAACATCTGGAATGTGGAGCTTATTCAAGGAGCAGCTGCTGCGAGTCCTTGATAAGTATGTCCCTGTCAGGCAAGGAGGAAATGGTCGAGTAAGAGAACCTTGGTGTACGAAAAAAGTTGATTTGCTGGTTAAAAGGAAAAAGGAGGCTTATGTCAGGATGAGGCTTGAAGGCTCGGTTAGTGCAATGGATAGCTATAGATTAGCCAGGAGGGAGCTAAAGAGTGAATTGAGGAGAGCTAAGAGAGGACACGAGAAGACTTTGGCTGATAGGATTAAGGAGAATCCTAAAGCTTTCTTTAGATATGTTAAGAATAGAAGATTGGTTAGGACAAGATTAGGGCCAGTCATAGACAGCAGTGGGAAGTTGTGCGTGGAGCCTGAAGAGATTGGAGAGGCACTGAATAAATATTTCTCTTCGGTATTCACGCAGGGTGATGTAAATGTAGTTATGGAGAACACTGAGGTACAGGGTAGCAAACTGGAAAGTATTGAAGTAGATAGGGAGGATGTGCTAGATATTCTCGAGGGTTTGAAGTTGGATAAGTCCCCTGGGCCGGACGGGATTTACCCTAGGATTCTCTGGGAGGCAAGAGAGGAGATTGCAGAGCCTCTGGCTCTGATCTTCAGGTCCTCGTTGGTTACGGGTGTGGTTCCGGAGGACTGGAGGATAGCGAATGTGGTCCCATTGTTTAAGAAGGGGAAGAGAGACCTTCCAGGGAATTGTAGGCCAGTGAGTCTTACTTCTGTTGTGGGCAAAGTATTGGAGAGAATTATTAGGGATAGGATTTATAGTTATTTAGAGAGAAATGAATTGATTGGGGATAGTCAGCATGGTTTTGTGAAGGGTAGGTCGTGCCTTACTAACCTCATTGAGTTTTTTGAAAAAGTGACCAAAGAGGTGGATGGGGGTAAGGCGGTTGATGTGGTATATATGGACTTTAGTAAGGCGTTTGATAAGGTGGCCCATGGAAGACTTCTGCAGAAAATGCAGATGTATGGGATAGAGGGTGATTTGGCTAATTGGGTTAGGAATTGGCTAGCAGATAGAAGACAGAGGGTGGTGGTCGATGGGAGATATTCATCGTGGAGTTCGGTGACAAGTGGTGTACCTCAGGGGTCTGTTTTGGGGCCCCTGCTGTTTGTAATTTTTATAAATGATCTGGATGAGGGTATTGAAGGATGGATTAGTAAATTTGCAGATGACACTAAAGTCGGTGGAGTGGTAGATAGTGAAGAGGGGTGTTATAGTTTGCAGAGGGACTTGGACAAGTTGCAGAGCTGGGCCGAGAGGTGGCAAATGGAGTTTAATGTGGAAAAGTGTGAGGTAATGCACTATGGCAGAAATAATAAATGTGTAGAGTATAGGGCTAATGGTAGGATTCTTAGTAGTCTTGATGAACAGAGGGATCTTGGTGTGTATGTGCATAGATCCCTGAAAGTAGGCAGTCAAGTCGAGAAGGTTGTTAAGAAGGCATATGGAGTCTTAGTTTTTATTGGTAGGGGGATTGAATTTCGGAGCCGCAACGTCATGTTGCAACTGTACAAAACTCTAGTGCGGCCGCACTTGGAGTATTGTGTGCAGTTCTGGTCCCCACATTATAAGAAAGATGTGGAGGCATTGGAGAGGGTACAGAGGAGGTTTACCAGGATGTTGCCTGGTATGGAGGGCAGGTCTTATGAAGAGAGGCTGAGGGATTTGAGGTTGTTTTCGTTAGAAAGGAGGCGGCTAAGAGGGGACCTAATCGAAACATATAAGATGATTAGAGGTTTAGATAGGGTGGACAGTGATAGCCTTTTTCCTAGGATGGAGAAAGCTAGCACGAGGGGACACAGCTTTAAATTAAGGGGTATGAGTTATAGGACGGATATCAGAGGTAGGTTCTTTACTCAAAGAGTGATTAGGGAGTGGAATGCCCTGTCTGCAGCTGTTGTAGATGCGCCAAGTTTGGTGGCGTTTAAGAGGTTAGTTGATAAGTATATGGAAGAGAAGGGAATGGTTTAGTTTGGAGGGGCATTGCTTTTTATATTGGTCGGCGCAACATCGAAGGCCGAAGGGCCTGTTCTGTGCTGTAATGATCTATGTTCTTATTAGGGATATATGGTTCAATTCTGCACTTGGAATATAGTGTTCAGTTCTGGTTGCCACACTATCAGAAGGATATGTGGGCTTTGGAGAGGATACAGAAAAGATTTACCAGGATGTTGCCCTGGTATGGAGGGCATTAGCTTTGAGGAGAGGTTGGAGAAACTTTGTTTGTTCTCACTGGAACGACAGAGGTTGAGGGGAGACCTGATAAAAGTCTACAAGATTATGAGAGGCATGGACAGAGTGGATAGTCAGAAGCTTTTTCCCAGGGTGGAAGAATCAATTACTAGGGGGCATAGGTTTAAGATGCAAGGGGCAACATTTAAAGGAGATGTACAAGGGCAGATTTTTTTACACAGAGAGTAGTGGGTGCCTGGAACTCGTTGCCGAGGATAGTAGAACAGATACGATAGTGACTTTTGAGGGGATTCTTGACAAGTACATGAATAGGATTGGAATGAAGAGATATGGTTCCTGGAAGCGTAGGGGGTTTGAATTCAGTCGGGCAGCATGGTTGGTGCAGGCTTGGAGGGCCAAAGGGTCCGTTTCTATGTTATAATTTTCTTTGTTCTTTGCTCTCTGAGGATGCAGAGATCCTTCAGCATGAGCTGGACAGTTTGGGTGAATAAGCTAATCAATAACAGATGCAGTATAATTTGGATAAATGTAAGGTTATTTACTTTGGAAGCACAAACAAGAAGGCAGATTGCGATCTGAATGACTAAATTGGGAGAGGGGAGTGTGCAGCAGGACCTGCATATCCTTATGCACCAGTCACTGAAGGTAAGCCTGCAAGTGCAGCAGGCGGTAAAGAAGGCAAATGGTATGTTGGCCTTCATTGCGAGAGGTTTCCAGTACAGGAGTAGGGATGTAAAACCACACCTTGAGTATTGTGTATAGTTTTGGTCTCCTTTTCTGAGGAAAGACGTTTTTGCTCTCTAGGGAATGCAGCGATGGTTTATCAGGCTGATTCTGGGGATGGTAAAGTGGTGAGCTTGTGGAATTCATTACCACAGGAAGTAGTTGATGCCAAAACATTGAATGTGTTCAAGCGACGGCTGGATAAAGCACTTGGGATGAATGGGATCAAAGGTTACAGGAGAAAGCAGGATTAGGCTATTGAGTTGGACGATCAGTTATGTTCATGGTGAATAGCGGAGGGGGCTCGAAAGGCCAAAAGGCCTCCTCCTGTTCCTATCTTTTATGTTTCTAACATTTCCTCCCTCATAATGATAAGTTGCTCTGGAGCATTTACTACTCTTCCCAGGTACCATCAATCAATCTCCTTCGTGAATATTCGTGCAAAGTGCTTATAACAGAGCAATTCTCCCAAAAAAGTTCTAAATGTTGAATTTACAGAAAACATGTTGTAAATCACAATTGGTTTTTCAGCGCGAGTTCAGACTTGAATCTCCCAGGCTCTGTGTCCTGCAGAGGTCACAATCGTGAATATCATTAAAAGCTCGGGGGCAGGGTCTTTTCACGCTAAAGTCTGATAGTTCGGGAATTCTGTGCAGTGGCCCAAACTGTCAGCTGCCCCATATGCTAAACACTGGCCAGCCTGAGCCTTCAAAGTGCTGACTCTCCATTCTCTCATGGCCTGATCACAGCCTCCATAATCACTCCTAGAACATGAGAACAAAAGAAATAGGAACAGGAGTGGGCCATCCAGCCCCTTCAGCCTGCCCTGCCGTACAATAAGATCATGGCTGATCTGAAGTGGATCAGTTCCACTTTCCCGCTTTCTCCCCATAACCCTTAATTCTCTTATCTATCAGAAATCTATCTATCCGTGATTTAAATATATTCAACAAGGTAGCCTTCACCATTCAGTGGGCAGAGAATTCCAGAGATTCACCACCCTTTGAGTGAAGAAGTTCCTCCTCAACTCAGTTCTAAATTGACCCCCCCCAACTTATTTTGAGACTGTGCTCTCTAGTTCTGTTTCCTTTCTAAGCAGAAAAAATCTCTCTACCTCTACCCTATCTAATCCCTTCAATATCTTGTAAGTCTCTATAAGATTCCTCCTCAGCCTTCTAAGCTCCGAGTACAGGCCCAATCTAATTAATTTCTCCTCATAAGCTAACCCCATCATCTCTAGTATCAGCCTGGTGAACCTTCTCTATACTCCATCCAAGATCAATAATATATCCTTACGCAAATACGGGGACCAAAACTGCACACAGTACTCCAGTTGCGGCCTCACCAGTACCCTGTACAGTTGCAGCAAGACCTTTCTGCTTTTTTATTCTATCCCCCTCACGATAAAGGCCAACATTCCATTCACCTTCTTGATCACTTGAGTTTTTGTGATTTGTGCTCAAGGACCCCCAGGTCCCTCTGCACAGTAGCATGCTGCAACTTTTCACCCTTTAAATAATAATCCCTCCTACTATTATTTCTACCATGTGGATAACCTCACATTTGCTAATATTATACTCCATCTGCCAGGTCCTCGCCCACTCACTCCTGGTACAGCCCCGACCTCCTTCCCATCTTGGAGCACCCTAATCTCCACCCCCTCCCTAGTAGTGACGATCCTCCCACCACCACCCCTGCAGACTCCCCTCATGGGAACAGACTGTCCCTGGCAGACACTCCCAGCCTGCCCTGATCATTGGCCTCTCTCTAACCCCAACATAGAGATGCCGGCGTTGGACTGGGGTAATCACAGTAAGAAGTCTGACAACACCAGTTTTAAATCCAACCGATTTATTTGATAGTAAACTCGCAAGCTTTCGACCCTATGGCCTTCGTCAGGCGAAGGCCATAGAGCCGAAAGCTTGCGAGTTTACTATCAAATAAATCGGTTGGATTTAAAACTGATGTTGTCAGACTTCTTACTCTTCTAACCCCGACAGATCTGCAGAGTGTTGAACCTTGCCCCCCCTCATCTTGAACATGTGATACTTTGTATTCGTCACCTCCGATCTGGGAGAAAGTTTCCCACTGTTCACCCTGTCTATGCCCTTCATAATTTTATACATTTCTATTAGGTCACCCCCTCATCCTCCGTCTTTCCAGGGAGAACAACAACAGTTTACCCAATCTCTCCTCCTAGTTAAGACCCTCCATACTAGGCAACATCCTGGTAAACTTTCTCTGTACTTTCTCCAAACTTCCACATCCTTCTAGTAGTGTGGCGACCAGAACTGGACGCAGTATTCCAAAAGCCCCTCCACCCCACTGATTGTCCTCCAGGCTCTACCCCCTTGGCACTGCCCCATGCCTGTGACTTTGCGCAGTGCCAGAGGCATAGGCTGGCATTGCCAGGATACCACCACACCCTGTTCCCTTGGGGACTGTGATTGCCCCCTTCAATCCAGCAGAGTCTTCCGCTAGTTCCCTGAAAGTGGGCAGCTACTCCAAATCCTGCCGGAGTGAAATACACCTGATGGGATGGCTGATGCTATTGGGTCTGGAAAATTCAATCTCGGGTCTGATAATTACACTTAAATGACATTAAAATAAAACTAAAATAACTGGTTTTCCAGGTGATTTCTTGCGTGGCCTCAGATATCCGTTGCTGGGAGATGCACTTCAGGAATACGTGAATCCTGCGAATCAGTGCATGCACGAGTCTTCCGGTCTGACCCGCCAAAAAATTAGCAGATGCAGTGGGAGAATAGCCTTTGAAGGATCTCACATACTTTTGATTCTATGCATAATTTCCCTCCTTTGTCCTTGAGTGGACCAACTCTTTCTCTAGCTACCCTCTTGTTCCTAACATATGTATAAAATGCCTTAATTGTACCTACCTGTATCTTCTTAATTGTACCTGCCAAGCTCATTTCATAACCCTTTCTTGCTCTCCAAACTCTTTTGAGTTTTTTTCTACATTCCCTACATTCATCAACTGCTTCATCTGTTTTTAGTTGCTAAGACCTCATGTCTGATTCCTTTTTAAAGAGAATAAAGAACAATACAGCACAGGAAACAGGCCCTTCGGCTCTCCAAGCCTGCGCTGCTCGTGCACCCAACTAGACCAATCATTTGTATCCCAGTCTGTTCATGTGGTTATCTAGATAAGTCTTAAACAACCCCAGCGAGTTCCCCTCAACCACCTTGTTTGCCAGCGCATTCCAGACCCCCACCACCTTCTGAGTAAAATCCGCCCTATCTAACCCTCTGATCATCTTGTATGCCTCAATTAAGTCACCTCTTAGTCTTTTCTCTATATCAAAAATAACCTTAAGTCCCTCAGCCTTTCCTCATAAGACCTTCCCACCATACCAGGCAACATCCTGGTAAACCTCCTCTGCACCCTTTCCAATGCTTCCACATCTTTCCTATAATGCGGTGATCAGAACTGTACGCAATATTCCAAGTACGGCTGCACCAGAGTTTTGTACAATTGCAACATGACCTCATGGCTCCAAAATTCAATCCATCTATCAATAAAAGCTAACACACCGTACGCCTTAACAACGCTATCAACCTGGGTGCCAACTTTCAGGGATCTATGCACATGGACACTGAGATCTCTCTGCTCACCCATGCTACCAAGAATCTTTTCATTAGCCCAATACTCTGTAATCCTGTTACTCCATCCAAAGTGAATCACCTCATACTTTTCTGCATTAAACTCCATTTGCTACCTCTCAGCCCAGCTCTGCAGCTTATCTATGTCCCTCTGCAAACAGTAACATCCATCCACACTGTCGCCAACTCCTCCAACTTTAGTATCATCCGCAAATTTACTAACCCATCCTTCTACACCCCCATCTAGGTCATTTATAAAAATGACAAACAGCAGTGGCCCCAAAATAGATCCCTGAGGTACACCACTAGTAACTGAACTCCAAGTTGAATATTTCCCATCAACCAGCACTCTCTGTCTTTTATAGAACATAGAACGCTACAGCACAAACAGGCCCTTCGGCCCACAAGTTGTGCCGAACACATCAAAACCTACCCAGCCATAGACCTATCTATAACCCCCAATCCCATTGGATCCCATATACTCATCCAGAAATCTTTTAAAAGACCCCAGCGAGTTCGCCTCGACCACCACCGACGGCAGCCGATTCCATTCACTCACCACCCTCTGAGTGAAAAACTTTCCCCTAGCATCCCCTCTGTACTTGCTTCCCTGCACCTTAAATCTGTGCCCTCTCGTCGCGACCATTTCAGCCTTGGGAAATAGTCTCTGAGAGTCCACCCTATCTATTCCTCTCAACATCTTGTAAACCTCTATCAGGTCGCCTCTCAACCTTCGTCTCTCCAGGGAGAACAGTCCCAGCTCCCTCAACCTGTCTTCATAAGGCATGCCTCCCAATCCAGGCAACATCCTTGTAAATCTCCTCTGCACCCTTTCAATAGCTTCCACGTCCTTCCTATAGTGAGGCGACCAGAACTGCGCACAGTACTCCAAGTGTGGTCTGACAAGGGTCCTATAAAGCTGCAGCATTACCTCCTGACTCCTGAACTCAATCCCTCGATGAATGAAGGCCAGTACACCGTAAGCTTTCTTAACCACATCCTCCACCTGGGAGGCCGATTTGAGAGTCTTATGGACCCGGACCCCAAGATCCCTCTGCTCTTCCACACAGCTAAGACTCCTACCTTTGATAGTGTACTCATTCATCCCGTTGGATCTGCCAAAATGGACCACAACACATTTATCCGCGTTGAAGTCCATCTGCCACTTCTCCGCCCAGTCTTGCATCCTGTCGATGTCATGCTGCAACTTTTGACATCCCTCCAGACCATCCACAACACCACCGACCTTCGTGTCATCGGCAAACTTACTCACCCATCCCTCCACTTCCTCATCCAGGTCATTTATGAAAATGACAAACAGCAAGGGTCCTAGAACAGATCCCTGGGGCACTCCACTGGTGACCGACCTCCATGCAGAAAAAGAGCCATCCACAACCACCCTCTGCCTTCTGCAGGCAAGCCAGTTCTGGATCCACAAGGCCAAAGCCCCTTGGATCCCATGGCCTCTCACCTTCTCAAGAAGTCTTGCATGTGGGACCTTGTCAAATGCCTTGCTGAAGTCCATGTACACCACGTCCACTGCTCTTCCTTCATCAATGTGTTCAGTCACATTTTCGAAGAACTCAATTAAGCTTGTAAGGCATGACCTGCCTTTTACAAAACCATGCTGACTATTTCTAATCAACCTAAACTTCTCCAAATGCTCATAAATCTTGTCCCTCAGAAGCCTCTCCATCAGCTTGCCAACCACTGAGGTCAGACTCACCGGTCGGTAATTTCCAGGACTATCCCTGTTCCCTTTCTTGAAAATAGGGACCACATCCGCAATCCTCCAATCCTCTGGAACCCCTCCCGTCTCCATCGACGACGCAAAGATCATCGCCAGGGGCTCTGCAATGACATCCCTCACCTCCCACAATAACCTGGGGTACATCCCATCTGGTCCCAGAGACTTGTCTATCTTGATAGCATTTAGAAGTTCTAACACATCCGCTTCCTTAATATCTACATACTCAATCTTTTCAGTCTGCCGCAAACTTGTAGTGCATCCTCCCAGATCACTTTCCAGCTTTTATCAGCTAGCCAATTCCTGATCCAAACTACTAAATCACCCTCAATCTCATGCATCCATATTTTTTACAGTAGCCTACCATGGGGAACCTTATCAAATGCTTTACTGAAATTCATATACACCACATCAACTGCTTTACCCTCATCCACCTCTTTGTCACCTTCTCAAAGAACTCAATAAGGTTTGTGAGGCATGACCTACCCTTCTCAAAACCATGTTGACTATCCTAATCAAATTGTTTCTCTCTAGATGATTATAAATCCTATCTCTTATAATCCTTTCCAGAACTTTGCCCGCGACAGAAGTAAGGCTTACTGGTCTACAATTTCCAGGATGGTCTCTACTCCCCTTCTTGAACAGGGGGACAACATTTGCTATCCTCCGGTCTTCTGGTACTATACCTGTAGACAATGATGACATAAAGATCAAAGCCAAAGGCTCTGCATTCTCCTCCCTAGCCTCCCAGAGAATCCTAGGATAAATCCCATCTGGCCCAGGGGACTTGCCTATTTTCACTTTCTAGAATTGCTAACACCTTCTCCTTATGAACCTCAATCCCGTCTAGTCCAAAAGCCTGTATCTTAATATTCTCCTTGACTACATTGATTTCTTCCTGTGTGAATACTGATGAAAAATATTCATTTAGTGCCTCTCCTATCTCTTCAGACTCCATGCACAACTTCCCACTACTGTCCTTGACTGGCCCTAATCTTGCCCTAATCATTCTTTTATTCTGACATACCTATAGAAAGCTTTAGGGTTTTCCTTGATCCTACCTGCCAAAGACTTCTCATGTCCTCTTCTGACTCTCCTTAACTCTCTCTTTAGGTCTTTCCTGGCTAACTTGTAACTCTCCAGTGCCCAAACTGAGCCTTCACGTCTCATCTTTACATAAGTCTCCTTCTTCCTCTTCACAAGAGATTCAACTTCCTTAGTAAACCACAGTTCCCTCACTCGACCACTTCCTCACTGCCTGACAGGCACATATTTATCAAGGACTTGGAGCAGACGCTTCTTGAATGAAGTCCACATTTCAATTGTTCCCATCCCCTGCAGTTTCCTTCTCCAATCTATGTATTCTAAATCTAGCCTAATTGCCTCATAATTTCCTTTCCGCCAGTTATAATTTTGCCCTTCGGTATATATCTATCTGTTTCTATCGCTAAGATAAACGTAACCAAATTGTGGTCACTATTACTAAAGTGCTCATTTACCTCCAAGTCTAACACCTGGTCTGGTTCATTACTCAGAACCAAATCCAATGTAGCCTCACCTCTTGTTGGCCTATCTACATACTGTGTCAGGAAACCCTCCTGTACACATTAGACAAAAACTGACCCTTCTAACGTACTTGAACTATAGCTTTTCCAATCGAAATTTGTAAAGTCCCTCATAACAACTACCCTGTTACTTTCGCTCCTATCCAAAATCATCTTTGGAATCCTTTCCTCTACATCTCTGGAACTTTTCAGAGGTCTGTAAAAAACTACCAGCAGGGTGACCTCTCCTTTCCTGTTTCTAATCTCAGCCCAAACTACCTCAATAGACGAGTCCTCATTGAATGTCCTTTCTGCCACCATAATACTGTCCTTGACTAACAATGCCACACTGTCCCCTCTTTAACCGCCTTCCCTGCTTTTACTGAAACACCTAAATCCCGGAATCTGCAACAACCATCCCTGTCCCTGCTCTATCCATGTCTCTGAAATGGCCACAACATCGAAGTCCCAGGTACCAATCCAGGCTGCAAGTTCTTCCACCTTATTTTGTATGTGCCTAGTGTTAAAGTATACACACTTCAAACCACACTCCAGCCTGCCAATACACTGCTCTGACCTAGAAATCTTATCCATGACCTCCCTATTCTCAATCTCCTGTACACTGGAGCTACAATTCAGGTTCCAATCCCCCTTCTGAATCAGTGTAAACTCTCCCGAAGAGCATTGTCAAATTTTCTCCTAAGATATTGGTACCCCTCTGGTTCAAGTGTAGACCATTCTTTTTGTAGAAATCCCACCTATCCTAGAATGAGCCCCAGTTGTCAAGAATGGTATGGTGACCAGAACTGCACACAGTATTCAAGCTATGGCCTCATCAGCATTTTATATACAGCTCCATCATAACTCCCTGCTCTTGCATTCTATGCCTCAGCTGATAAAGGCAAATATCTCAAATGTCTTAACCACCTTATCTATCTGTCCCGCTGCCTTCGGACTTCACGGACATCACTCTATTCCTCTGTACTTCCTAGCTTCTGACAATTCATTGAGCATTCCATTGTATTGTTTGTCCTTTCAAAATGCATCACCTCTCACTTTTCAGAATTAAATTCTGTCTGCCACTGTTCTGCCCATGTGACCAGCCTGTCTGGTAGAGGCAGCTGAGGGACTTCATTCTGGAAGAAGTTGGACCAGTAACATCTAGTAATAAGTGGGAAGCGAAAGACAGAATTGGCAGCTAGTCACAATGTTAGGGTTTACTATTAGCCGTCCAATAGCCAGCGGAAGACAGAGGAACAAATACACAGGCAGATTTTGGCAAGGTGTAAAAGTAACAGGTTATTGTGGTGGGAGATTTTAACTTTCCTGACATTGACTGGGACTCACATGGTGCTAGGGGTATGAATGGAGCAGAGTTTGTAAGGGGCATCCAGGAGTGCTTCTTGAAGCTGTATGTAGATAGTCCAACTAGGAAGGGGACGTACTGAACTGGTATTGGGGAATGAGCCCAGTCAGATGGTAGACGTTTCAGTAAGGGAGCAATTCGGGAACAGTGATCACAGTTCAGTAAGCTTTAAGGTATTGATGGATAAAGATAAGCGTAGTCCTCCAAGATGCTAAATCAGGGGAAAGCTAATTGCCACAATATTAGACAAGAACTGAAGAATGTAAATTGGGGGAAAATATCCGAGGGCAAATCAACACCTGGCACGTGAGAGGCTTTCAAGTGTAAGTTGATAGGGAACCAGGACCGGCACATCCCTGTAAGGATGAAGGATAAGTACGGCAAGTTTTGGGAACCTTGGATAATGATAGATATTGTGAATCTAGCCAAAGAGAAAAAGGAAACACTTGTTAAGGTTAGCAGGCTGGAAATACACAAAGCAAGGTGGAAAGAAACGTAAGGAGTAAGGAAGGCTAAAAATAGTCATGAAAAGTCATTGGCCAGCAGGATTAAGGAAAATCCCAAGGCTTTTTATACAAAAATAAAAAGCAAGATAGTAATCAGAGAAAGGGTTGGCCCATTCAAGTGCAGGGGAGGGAATCTATGTGTGGAGCCAGAGGAAATGGGCAAGGTATTAAATGAGTACTTTCTGTCAATATTCACCAAAGAGAAGGATTTGGTGGATGATGACTCTGGGGAAAGGTATGTAGTTTGAGTTATGTTGAGATCAAAAAAGGAGGAGGTATTGGGGTTCTTGAGAAACATTAAGGTAGACAAGACCCCAGGGCCTGATGGGATGTACACCAGAATATTGAGAGAGGCAAGGAAGCAAATTGCTGGGGCCTTGAGAGAAATCTTTGTATCATCAGTGGCCATAGAGGTGGTCATGATGTGGAAATGCCTGCGTTGGACTGCAGTAAACACAGTAAGTCTCACAACATTAGGTTAAAGTCCAACAGGTTTATTTGGTAGCAAAAGCTACTAAGCTTTTGACTCCGAAAGCTAATGGCTTTTGCCACAAAATAAACCTGTGGGACTTTAATCTGGTGTTGAGAGACATCTTACAGAGGTGGTCCCAGAGGATTGGAGAGTAGCCAATGTTGTTCCTTTGTTTAAGAAGGGTAACAAGAATAATCCAGATAATTACAGGCTGGTGAAACTTACGTCAATGGTAGGGAAACTTTGGGGAGGATTCTTTGAGACAGGATTTACTCCCACTTGGAAATAAATGAACGCATTCACAAGCAGCAACATGGTTTTGTGAAGGGGTCATGTCTCATTAACTTGATCTGGTTTTTCAAGGAATGACAAAGACGATTGATGAGACTAGGGCATTGGATGTTGTATATATGAACAGTAAGGTCTTTGTTCTTTGACCCTCATGGCAGACTGGTACAGAAGGTGAAATCGCAAGGGATCAGAGGTGATCTGTCAAGATGGATACAGAACTGGCTTGGTTAAAGAGATAGAAGGTAGCAGTAGAAGGGTAGGTTTCTGAATGGAGGTCTGTGACCAGTTGCATTCCTCAGGGATCAGTGCTGGGACTTTTGCTGTTTGTAATATATGTAAATGATTTGGAGGAAAATGTAACTGGTTTGATTAGTAAGTTTGCAGATGACACAAAGATTGGTGGATTTGCAGATCGTGATGAGGACTGTCAGAGAGTACAGCAAGATATAGATTCTTGTGGAGGGAGGACAGTTTAGAACAGAGTTGAGGAAGAACTTCTTCATTCAAAGGGGGTGAATCTCTGGAATTCTCTGCCCATTGAAGTGGTGGAGGCTACCTCGCTGAATATATTTAAGTCACAGGTAGATAGATTTCTGATAGGCAAGGGAATTAAGGGTTATGGGGAGAAAGCAGGAAAGTGGAATTGATCCACTTCAGGTCAGCCGTGATCTTATTAAATGGCGGGGCAGCTCAAAGGGCTAGATGGTCCACTCCTGCTCCTATTCCTTATGTTCTTATGAGCAGAGAGATGGCAAATGGAGTTTATTCCGGGCAAACGTGAGGTAATGCATTTCGGAAGATTTATTAAAGATAGGAAATATATAATGAATGGCAGAACCCTTGAGAGTACTATTAAGCAGAGGGATCTAGATCTACAGGTACATAGGACACTGAATATGGCAAAGCAGATAGAGAAGGTAGTCAAGAAGGCATAGGGCATGCTTGTCTTCATTGGCTAGGGCAATGAGTTTAAAAAGTCATGTTGCAGCTTTATAGAATCTTAGTTAGGTCGCAATTGGAATATAATGTTCAATTTTAGTCACCACACTATCAGAAGGATGTGGAGGCTTTGGAGAGGGTATAGAAAGAATTTACCAGAATGTTGCTTGGTATGGAGGACATTAGCTTTGAGGACAGGTTGGAGAAACTCAGTTTGTTCTCACTGGAACGACAGAGGCTGAGGGATGACCTAATAGAAGTCTATAAGATTATGAGGGGCATGGACAGAGTGGATAGTGAAAAGCTTTTTCCCCAGGATGGAAGCGACAATTGCTAGGAGGCAGAAGTTTAAAATGCAAGGAATAGATTTAAAGGAGATGTATGAGGCAAATTTTTTTTACACAGAGGGTGGCGCGTGCCTGGAACTTGCTGCTGGGGGATGTAGTGGAAATGGATACGATAGTGATTTTTAAGAGGCATCTGGACAAATACATGAATGGGATGAGAATAGAGGGATATGGTTCCCAGAAGGATAGAGAGTTTTAGTTCAGTTGGGCAGCATGTTCAGTGCAGGCTTGTAAGGCCAAGGGGCTTGTTCCTGTGCTGTAATTTTCTTTGTTCTTTGTCTATATCACCCTGTATTCCAAGTCTTCCAAATGTTAGAGCTTTCATTGTCAGAAGGGGAGAACAAAACAAGTAATCAAAAAATCTTCTTTTAAACAGTTTCAAAAGTATATAAAATTTTTAAAATTCATTCAGGAAACATGGACATTGCTGGCTGACTAACATTGTTTCCCATTCTTAGTTGCCTTATGGCAGTTGAGAATCAACTACATTGCTGTGGGTCTAGAATCACATGTAGGCCGGGCTAGTTAAGTATGGCAGATTTTCTTCCTTAAAGGTTATTTGTGAACCAGATGAGTTTCTATGACAATGAACAATGGTTTCATGGTCATTAGTAGATTGTTAATTCCAAATATTTGTTATTGAATTCAAATTCCACCATCTGCCATGGTGGATTCGGACCAGGTCCCCAGAACAAGTATATGAACTGGGTATGTATTTTTTGGGAAGTGAGCATACAAAAATAAAACAGCAGTGGCAATGAACAAAAATGGGTCTGTTCCAGAGATATAAAAATATTTTAATGAAAGTTACATGAAAAAAAGCAACTGTAACAAAAATACAAAGCTCTGATAATTTTAACAGACACTGGGGTAGGCAAAAAGAATAGTTCAATTCATTTTACTCTCCGAATTTCCACTTATACAGTATGAATATGCTTTCCCCAAAACAATTCTGTCTCGGAGTAGTTTAAAGAAGGCATAATAATTACTGAAGAGAATTAATGCCAAAGATATTGTTTGATGCCATTTTTCTGAGCAAATTAATGAGTACAATTGATAGAGGATGATGACTCCTTCTATAATGATAAGAATGTTCAAAATCCTCAATGGTTTACTGAAGAAAAACTGCAAAGAGATGAAACAAATAAGAGAATTTATCTAAATCTAACACATATTAATTAATCAATTAGAAATTCAGATTAGAATCACTGCTGGCTACAGGAAATAACCAGCAAGCCAAGCAGCATTTGTGAAAATAGAGTTCCACTTCAAATCAATAACATTTTGTTAAAACTGAGGTGAACCATGAAGATAATACATTTTGAGCAAGGGAAGGTGGGGTGGGTGGGATTGTGGTGGAAGGGAGGAAAAAAGAACAAAATGGAGAGTAGGAGTGATTAGATGACAAAAGTTAGTTATTTTCTTATATTCTTTCACAGAACGTAGGCATCATTGCCAAATATTTTGATTGTCCATCCCTCATTGCTCTCAAGCAGGTGATGGTGATCTGCTTTCTTGAACCACTGCAGTCCATGTGGTGTAAATACACCTATTGTTTTGTTAGGAAGGAAGTCCAGGAATTTATTATAGCAAAAGTGAAGGAACGATGATAAATTTCCAAGTCAAAATGTGAGTGTCTGAGAGGACTGTGTTCCCATACACTTGTGTTACTTACAAATGGTGCATACTGTGGCTAATGTTTGTCAGTGGTAGATGGAGTGGATTTTGAAGGTTGTGGATGGGCTGCCAATCAAGTTGGGTGCTTTGTCCTGCAACGTTGATTGCAGAAGGCTATAGAGTGCTGAGGTGAAGAAACAGAGTTTGTAGTTTAAGCTTCATTGAAGACTGTAAATGCCAAGGACAGGAAAGTCAGAGTTCAGGTAGAAAATTGAAATGACAAGTGATCGGAAGCTTGGTGTTATGCTTGCAGACTAAATGGAGGTGTTCTCCAAGTCTGCATTTAATCTTCATCAATAGTACAAGAGACTATGGCATGATCAGCAAGAAGAGTTTGCAAAATTGAAAGAAGTACTATGCAGTTTTATTTGGAAAGAATATTTGGAACTGTGGATGGTCAGAAGGATGGCTAGGAAGATGTTGCATCTACTGTGATTGCATGGTAAGATGCCACAGGAAAGGAAGGCAGTATTGGGAGGGCTGAGGAAGATATGTTTGATGATGACATCTCGCTGGCGGTGGAAAAAACGGCAAAGGTTTTTTTTAAACTCATTTATGGGATATGGACATTAGTGATTAGACCAGCAGTTATTGCCCAATCCCTAGTTGCTCTTGAGAAGGTGGTTGTGAACCACTGAATTATCTGAGGTACACTCACAGTGCTGTTAGAAAGGGAGTTATTGCATTTTGACCTAGTAACAGAGATGCAATGGCAATATACTTCCAAGTATCATCAACAGCCAGAGGTGAGGCACATGAAGATTGGAGGGTGGCAAATGTTGTGCCTTTGTTTAAAAAGGCTGAAGGGAAAAGTCTTGGAACTACAGACTGGTGAGCCTAACATCTTTAGTGGGCAAGTTGTTAGAAGGTATTCTGAGAGACAGGATCTCCAGGCGTTGAGAGAGGCAAGAACTGATTAGGGATAGTCAGCATGGCTTTGTGAGTGGAAAACCATGTCTCACAAATTAGATTGCATTTTTTGAAAGGGGAACAAAGGAGGTAAATGAAGACAGTGCAGTCGATGTTGTTTACATGGACTTTAGCAAAGCCTTTGACAAAGTACCGCAGAGTAGATTGTTGTATAAGGTTAAATCACACGGGATCCAGGATGAGGTAGCCAATAGATACACGATTGACTCAATGACAGAAGAGAGGGTGGTTGTAGTGGGTTGTTTTTCAAACTGGAGGCCCATGACTAGTGGTGTGCCTGATGTGGAGATGCTGGCATTGGACTGGGTAAATACAGTAAGTAGTATATAATAACAGGTGATTGGACTTTAACATGGTGAGACTTCTTACTAGTGGTGTGCCTCAGGGGTCACTGCTAGGTCCACTGTTATTTATTTTGTCATTTATATTGATGATTTGGATGAGAATTTAGAAGGCATTATTAGTAAGCTTACAGATGACACCAAGATTGATGGCATAGTGGACAGTGAAGGTTATCTAGGATTGCAATAGGATCTTAATCAATTGGGCGAGTGACAAATGATAGATAGAGTTTAATTTGGATAAATGCAAGGTGATGCATTTTGATAGATTGAACCAGGATAGGACTTTACTAAATTAATGGTATGGGGTTGGGGAGAATTATAGAATAAAAAGATCTAGGAGGACAGGTTCATACTCCTTGGAATAGAGTCACAGATGGATAGAGTGGTGTAAAAAAGCATTCGGCACGCTTGGTTTCATTAGTCAGAATGTTGAATACAGGAGTTGGGACGTTTTGTTAAAGTTGTACAAGATATTATTAAGGTCACACCTGGAATACTGTGTCCTGGTCACCCTATTATAGAAAGGATATTATTGAACTAGAAAGAATGCAGAAAAGATTTACTATGATCTACTGGGACTTGATGGTTTGTGATATAAGGAGAGGCTGGATTGACTGGAACTTTTTTCCCTGGAACGTAACAGGCTTAGAGGTGATCTTATAGAGGTCTATAAAATAACGAGGGCATAGATCAGCTAGATAGTCACTAACTTTTCCCAAAGGTAGGAGAGTCTAAAACTAGAGGGCATGGGCTTAAAGTGAGAGGAGAGAGATACAAGAGGATCCAGAGGGGAAATTCTTTCACTGAGGGTGGTGAGTGTCTGGAACAAGCTACTTCAGAGGTAGTTGTAAAGGTGAATACAACTGTATCTTTTAAAAAGCATTTAGACAGTTACATGGGTAAGATGGGTATAGAGGGATATCAGCCAAACATGGGCAATGGGACTAGCTTAATGATTTTAAAAAAAGGACAGCATGGACAAGTTGGACCAAAGGGCCTGTTTCCATGCTGTAAACCTCTATGACTCTAAGTCAGGCTGGTTAGTGACTTGGAAGGGAACCTCCAGGTGGTGATGTTCCTAGGCATCTGCTGCAACTTGTACTTCTAGATGAAATGGTCTTGGTTTGGAAGCTGCTATCTAAGGAACCTTGGTGAGTTCCTGCAATGCATCTTGTAGATGGTACACACGGCTGCATGGATGATGGAGTGAGTGAATAGTTGTAGAAGGGGTACCATCAAGTGGGATGTTTTGTCCTAGATGATGTGCTTCTTGAGTGTGTTGAAGCTGCACTCATCTAGGTGAGTGGTAGAGTATTCCATCATACTCCTGACTTGTGCCTTGTACAAGGTGGATAGGACTGGGAAGTCAGGAGGTGAGTTATTCGCTGCAGGATTCCTAGACTCTGACCTGCTCTTCTAGCCACAGTATTTATTTGTCTAGTACTGTTCAGTTTCTGGTCAACAGTAACTCCCATGATGTTGATAGTGGGAGACTGTACAAGATTCAAAGAAGAAGCATACAAATTGGCAAGAAAAAACAACAGATCTGAGAATTAGAAGCATTTTAAAATTCAACAAAGGCAGGCCAAGGGAGTAATTAAGAAGGGGAAAATAGGGTATGAAAGTTAGCTAGGGAATAACATAAAAACTGATTGTGAAAGTTTCTATAGGAATGTAGAGAGAAAAAGATTGATAATCACGAATGTACACTGCTTAGAATCAAACAGGTGAATTCACAGCAGGGAACTACAAAACGTTGAGGAACTAAATTTGAAATTTGTTTCTGTCTTCACGTGCATAACATACTGGAAGTTCTGAGGAACACAAATTTTAGTGAGGAGCTGAAGGAAATCAGTGTTAATAGAGAAATGTTTTGGGAAAATTAATGGGATTGAAGTTGAATAAATTTCCAGCTCCTGATAATCTTCAACCCAAAGTACTTAAGGAAGTGTCCCTGGAAACAGTAGATACATTGGTGGTTATTTTCAAAAATTCTTTGGACTGTGGAATGATTCTTTCGACTCTGGAATGATTCTTTCAGGTTGGAGGGTAGCTAATGTAAGCCCATTATTCAAAAAGGAAAGTTGAGAGAAAATAGGAAACTACAGACCAGTAAGCCTAACGTTGGTACAAGGGAAGTTGCCAGAATCTGTTATCAAGAGTTTCATAGTAAGCTTTCCGCATTTGAAAACCAGTGGTATAATCAGACAAAGTCAGCGTGGATTTATGAAAGGAAAATCATGCTTAACAAATAGAGTCATAGAGGTTTATAGCATGGTAACAGGCCCTTTGGCCCAACTTGTCCATGCTGCCCTTTTTTCAAACCCTCAGCTAGTCCCAATTACCTGTGTTTGGCCCATATCCCTCTATACCATTTTATCCATGTAACTGTCCAAATGCTTTTTGAAAGAAAAATTGTAACCATCTCTACTACTACTTCTGACAGCTTGTTCCAAAGACTGTGTGAAAAAATTGCTCCTCTGGACATTTTTGTATCTCTCCCCTCTCACCTTAAATCTATGCCCTCTAGTTTTAAACTCCTCTACCTTTGGGACAAGATTTTGACTATCTAGCTGATCTGTGCCCCTCATTATTTTATAGACCTTTATTTGATCACTCCTCAACCTTCAACGCTCCAGAAAAAAAAAGTCCCAGTCTATCCAGCCTCTCCTTATAACTCAAACCATCAAGTCCCGGGTAGCATCCTAGTAAATCTTTTCTGCACTCTTTCTAGTTTAATGATAGCTTTTCTATGATGAAACTACTTCAACAAGATGTCCCAATTCCTGTATTCAATGTTCTTGACCAATGAAACCAAGCATGCTGAATGCCTTCTTCACCACTCTGTCCAGGGGGACTGTCTCCCTTCAAGCTCCTTGAAATCCACTTTCAAGGAGCTTTGAACCTGTATCCCTAGATCTCTTTGCTCTGTAACTCTTCCCAACCTCCTACCATTAACTGAGTAAGTCCTGCCCTGGTTCAATCTATCAAAATGCATCACCTTGCATTTATCCAAATTAAACTCTATCTTCCATTCATCAACCCACTGGCCTAATTGATTAAGATTCTGTTGCAATCCTCCTTCACTGTTCACGATACCACTAATCTTGGTGCCATCTGCAAACATGCCTCCTATATTCTCTCCAAATCATTAACATAAATGACAAATAACAATGGACCCACCGCTGATCTCTGAGCCACACCACTAGTTCACAGGCCTCCAGTTGGAAAAACAACTCTCCAGTTTCTGTCATCAAGCCAATTTTGTATCCAATTAGCTACCTTGCCCTGGATCCCATGAGATTTAACCTTTTGCAACAATCTACGATGTGTTACCTTGTCAAAGGCTTTGCTGAAGTCCATGTAGACAACATCAACTGCACTGCTCTTAACTGCCTTCTTGGTTACCCCTTCAAAAAACTCAAATGAAATTTGTGAGACATGATTTTCCACTCACAAAGCCATACTGACAGTCCTTAATCAGTCCTTGCGTCTCTAAATGCCTGTTGATCCTGTCTCTCAAAATACCTTCCAACAACTCCCCCACCACAGATCTACTGGGATTCTTTGAGAATGTAACAAGTATAGTTGAAAAGGGAGAACCAGTGGATAGGGTTTATTTAGACTTTCAGAAAACTTTCAACAGTCTAAGAACTAAATGTATCATCTGCAAATTTGGAGATGATGCAAAGTTGAGTGTGAGAAGGATATAGAGATGCTCCAGCATTATTTGTACAGGCTGAGCAAGTGGCATATGCTTACACGTATGAGAGAGAGAAATCAGCAGACTGATTCATTCCAGTTTCAACAGTTCTCTAAGCTACGTCACCAATACTCTACATTTTAAAAATGATAAGATATCTTTGGAGACATTTGATCTTAATGTAAGTTTTTTCTTTCCACTGATAGTGAGAATTTAAAATGCTTGTTCATACTTACATAGAATCTGAAGTGTGAAACATCTGAAGGGATTGCCACATTGTAATTTCCCATTGCTTTGTACACATTCTTATTATGTTTTACTAACACGCCCTGTGGCCACATATACTCTTCTGACCAGCTATTGGGAGGAAAAAATATACACCATTTGTACTTTGAAAGTTTTAAAAAAATGTAAATCATTATCTTTTCCAATGTATACAATCTGCAGTAATTCGAGATTCATTACTGGTCTATTTCATTGTCTTGGTGAGATTTTCTACACAGTTTCAACATTCAGTTTCCATGGCTGCAAAACAGCTTTATTAATGAAATCATACTCCTCCTAATATTCTTGAAATATACTTGTTGCTGAACAGATTCTATTTCATGTACAAGATTACAAAAAGGTACATTGTTGAAGGGAATAAAGCAATAATTTGCTTTATTTTCTCCCCATTAAAATGGATTTTCGAATAGACATGATAAAAATTCCTGTAATTTATTGTGATAAAGATGAGGATTTGAGATTGTGGCCTTAGTAAAGAACACATCAACAATGCAATCTTTGTTCATTCTGCTCAAACATTTTATAACAGCTGAACCCACATATCTCTGGACACTGAGGGACAATTTAGCACGGCCAACCTACCTAAACTGCACATCTCTGGACTGTGATAGAAACTGGAGAAACAGAGGAAACCCATGCAGACACAGGAAGAATGTGCAAACTCCACACAGTCGCCCAACACTAAAATTGAACCAGCCTCTGACACTGCAAAACAGCAGTGCTAATGACTGTGCATCCACCTATCACTTAATGCAAAAAGGAAGATTCAACATTTTTTCAATAATTATAGAGTGAAATGCAGCATTGCCTATCTCAGAACAAAAACATAGAACATAGAACATAGAACACTACAGCACAGTACAGGGCCTTCGGCCCTCGATGTTGCGTCGACCAATGGAACCAATTTTATGACCCTCTATCCTGAACTATTCCAATGCTATCCATATGCCTGTCTACTGACCATTTGAACGCCCTTAAACTTGACGAGTCCACAACTGCTGCAGGCAGGGCATTCCATGCCCTTACTACCCTCTGAGTAAAGAACCCACCTCTAGCATCTATCCTATAACTACCACCCCTTAATTTAAAGCTATGTCCCCTCGTGTTATCCATCTCCATCCGAGGAAAAAAGCTCTCACTATCCACCTTATCTAACCCTCTGATCATCTTATATGTCTTAATTAAGTCACCTCTTAGCCGCCTTCTCTCTAATGAAAATAACTTCAAGTCCCTTAGCCTTTTCTCATAAGACCTACCCACCATACCAGGCAACATCCTGGTAAACCTCTTCTTCACCCTTTCCAATGCCTCCACATCTTTCTTATAATGTGGCGACCAAAACTGTACACAATACTTCAAGTGAGGCCGTATCAGAGTTTTGTACAGTTGCAACATGACATCTCGGCTCCGAAATTCAATCCCTCTACCAATAAATGCTAATACACTATACGCCTTCTTATCAACTTGAGTACCAACTTTCAGGGATCTATGCATCTGTACACCGAGATCTCGCTGCTCATCTACACTATTAAGAGTCCTACCATTAGCCCAAATTCTGCACACTTATTACTCTTACCAAAGTGAATCACCTCACACTTTTCCACATTAAACTCCATTTGCCACTTCTCGGCCCAGGTCTGCAACTTACCTATGTCCCTCTGCAAACTGTAACGTCCATCCTCACTGTCTGCAACTCCTCTGAATTCTGGCCTCTTTGAGAATCACTGGCAGTGCCTTTGGCTACCAGTGTTCTAAAGTTCTGGAATTCTCTCCCTAAACCTGTGTGTATCTCTGTCTCTCTTACCTTCAAGGTGCGTAAACTTTTCAACGAAGATTTTAGTTATTTGCTCTAACATGAAATTCTGTTTGAATGCACTCCTGTGAAGCACTTTGGGGTGGTTTATATATTAAAGGTGCTGAATAAAAACAAATTGTTGGCACATATTGAACTGTAAAGATTTTCAATTTATCTCTTCTGTACATCATTTGACAAAGCCCCACAGTGACAGCTTAGCCAAAGTCACTGACTTGTGGAATCACAAAATACAATCCTCAAAACACAGAAAAATATTACTATCCATGCCATCTTGCAGTGAGCGAGATTATCTGGCATCCCCTTAATGTCATTCTCAGTGGCAGGAAGTCGTATACTATTTTCTGGCGGCAGGATCCTCTAGTTCCCTCGCTGTCAATGGGAATTCCTATTGAAGTCACCTCACGCTGCTGGGAAACCCGCGGTGGTGGCGGTGGTGGTGCTCTGTTGGCGGGACCAGAAAACCCCACTGGTATGAACAGCCAGAGAATTCAAAGAACAAAGAACAACACAGCACGGAAAACAGGCTCTTCGGCCCCACAAGCCCGTGCCGCCATTTTAACATTGTGAGTGCCCTCTTCTACTTAAGACCTTTATCTACGCCTATTGGGGAAGATTGAGGGAAGAGTAATTTAGGGACAATTTGTTAGCACCAATCAGCCTAACAGCATGCTTTTGGGGTGTGGGATGAAACCAGAGCACCCGGGGAAAACCCATGCAAACATGGGGAGAATGTGCAAACTCCCACAGACAGTGGCCCAAATCCATGTATCTGCTCAGCAAACTGAGCTGTCATGTTGCTCGTCAGATGGTCCAGTTTAAACGTACACTAATGACATGAAGCACTCGGCAACCCTTGAAGCAACATCTAAGACAATCAAAATTGAAAAAGTGTAGAAGTAATAGAAAGCTGTAACTTACGGATGCTGAAGTACATTGGAACAGAGTGCAGGATCCACTTTTTGCCAGCTACCCAGATGTGCTGCTGCCTTATGTAGTAGGTCACAATATCGTGATGGTAAGAGATGCCTCGTTAGTATTACACAAGTGCTTGCCCAAACTAAGATAAAAAGTTCACACGACCATCTTTTATCATAGTATTGTGTACTCTGTCAAAAGCACAAAATATAAAAATTACAGGAGAAGGTACCTAAAAGAACAGATCTTTGAACCTATAGCACAATTCTGCACTTACATGGCATTGTTTTTTGAATAAGGAATAAAGCGAGATCAGAAACATTCATCTACAGGAGGCTATGACCCATAAATTGATTGGGGAGAGATTGTGGCTGGAATTCTCCAATTTTACCTATAGCTGGGATTGTCTGGTCCTATTGCAGTGATTGGTGGGGCAATGAACATCAGAGAATTCTATCTATACCAGAGATTTCCAAATAATGGGCTTTTTGGCCAACAAAACCCAGGCAATTCTGTTTTTTCACCTGTCAGCTGTGGCTGAGTTAATAGCATGCTTGTCTCCAAGTCAGAAGTTCAGCTTTGAGCACAGGGCTCAGTCCTGAGGAAGTATTGCAGTGTCCAAGGTACTGTCATTTTTTTGGATCAAATGCTAAACTGAGGCCTCATCTGTGTGTTCTGGTGGATGCAAAAGATCTCATGGCATTTGTTATGATCTCTGTTGACACCAAAAGAACCAAACAACAAAACAAAGAAACCGATACACATGGTTTCAATTTTTAATAATTTGAATAGTCAAATCCACCAGCGATCAAATCAATACAAGTTAAACATGAATTAATAGGAAAATTGTATTCAGCAGGAACTGTAAACTATATTATAAATAGCCAATACAACAAAAACAGATTCCACAGATTCATTAGCAGTCCCACTAGCACATACACCACCACATTCAGCCAAAAAGTTATTTACAGTCTTTCTTCAACTAACATTCAATATCTTTTCTTCATACAAGATTTGATTACCCTCTTACCTTTTTTAAATTAATCTATGGGATGTAGGCATCACTACCTAGGCCAGCATTCATTGCCCATCCCAAGTTGCTCTTGAGAAGGTGATGGTGAGATACTTTCTTGGACTACTTCAGTCCCCAAGGTATAGGTACATCCACAATGTTGTTAGGGAGAGTTTTGACCCAGTGAAAGTGAAGGAACAGCAACATATTTCTCAGTTAGGAAGGTAAGTGATTTGGAGGGAAGGCTCCAAGTGGTGCTGTTCCTAAATATCTCTGTCCTTAACCTTCTAGACAGTAGTGGTTATGGATTTGGAAGGTGCTGCCTAAACAGCCTCGGTTAGTTCCTGCAGTGCATCTTGTGAATGGTACACACTGCTTTTGCTGTTCATCAGTGGTGGATAGAGTAAGTATCTGTGGAACAGGTACCAATCAAGTGAATCTCTTTAGTGTTATTGGAACTGTACTTATTCAGGCTAGTGTGTCTTGTGGATGTTGGACAGGCTTTGGGGAATCAGGTAGTGAATTATTCGCTGCACTCTAACTTTCTCTTTTAGCCAAAGCATTTATATGGCTAGTTTAGTTCATTCTCTAACAATGGTAACATCCAGGATGTTGACGGTGGTGCATTCAGTAATGGGAACGCCATTCAATATCAAAGGATGATGGTTAGATTCTCTCTTGTTGGAGATAGTCATTGCGTGGCACTTGCACAGCATGATTGTTACTTGCTATTTGTTAGCCCCCACCTGGGATATTGTCCAGGTCTTGCTCCATTTGGACATCAACTGCTTCAGTATCTGAGGTTGTGGATGGGTCTTGTTCTGCATGGAGGTTGGTAACCAGTGGAGTGCCCCCGGGATCTGTTCTGGGACCCCTGCTGTTTGTCATTTTCATAAATGACCTGGATGAGGAAGTGGAGGGATGGGTTAGCAAGTTCACCGACGATACAAAGATCGGTGGTGTTGTGGAAGATCTGGAGGGACGCCAAAAGTTGCAGCGGGACGTAGACAGGATGCAAGACTGGGCGGAGAAGTGGCAGATGGACTTCAACGCAGATAAATGTGTAGTGGTCCATTTTGGCAGGAATAATGGGATGAAGGAGTACAATATAAGGGGTAGGAATCTTAGCTGTGTTGTAGAGCAGAAGGATCTCGGGGTCTGGGTCCATAGGACTCTTAAATCGGCCTCGCAGGTGGAGGAAGTGGTCAAGATGGCGTATGGCCTTCATTAATCGAGGAATAGAGTTTAGGAGTCAGGAGGTAATGATGCAGCTCTATAAGACTCTTGTCAGACCCCAGTTGGAGTATTGTGTGCAGTTCTGGTCGCCTCATTATAGGAAGGATGTAGAGGCTATTGAGAGGGTTCAGAGGAGATTTACAAGGATGCTGCCTGGATTGGGAGGCAGGCCTTATGAAGATAGGTTGAGGGAGCTGGGACTCTTCTCACTGGAGAGACGTAGGTTGAGAGGCGACCTGATAGAGGTTTATAAAATGTTGAGAGGAATAGATAGGGTGGACTCTCAGAGACTATTTCCCCGAGCTGAAATGGTCACTACGAGAGGACACAGATTTAAGGTGCAGGGAAGCAAATACAAAGGAGATGTCAGGGGTAGGTTTTTCACTCAGAGGGTGGTGAGTGAATGGAACCGACTGCCGTCGGAGGTTGTTGAGGCAAACTCACTGGGGTCTTTTAAGAGACTTCTGGATGAGTATATGGAAAAGAATAGGATAGGGGGTTATAGATAGGTCTGTGGATTGGTAGATGTGATCAGCGCAACTCGTGGGCTGAAGGGCCTGTTTGTGCTGTATTGTTCTATGTTCTAATGCTGAAAATTGTGCAGTGACCAGCAAACATCCCCACTTCTGACCTTATAATGGAAAGAAGGGCATCAATGAAGTTGCTGAAGCTGGTTGGGCCTAGCAAACTACACTGAGAGACTCCTGCAGTGGTGTCCTGAATGAAGATGTATGACCTCCAACCATTGTATTTTGTGCCAGGTAATACACTAACCAGTGGAGGATTTTCCCTTGAATTCTCACAGATTCCAAGAGCACCTTGATGCCATATGCTGCCTTGGTGTTGTAGGCAAATTGATGTTCAATGATTAGTTTGGTTTACATCGGGGAGGCAATAGTGTAATGGTATTGTTACTGGACCACTAATCCAGACACCCAGGGTGATCCTCTGTGGTCCCAAGTTTGAATTCCACCATGGTGAAATTTGAATTCAATAAAAAAACCTGGAATTAAAAGCCTAATGATGACTTCGAAATCATTGTTGATAGTAATAAAACTCATCTGGTTTGGAAGGAAATGTGCCGTCCTTATCTAGTCTGGCCTACGTGTGACTCCAGATTCATAGCAATGTGATTGATTTTAACTGCTATTTGAAATAGCCGAGCAAGCCATAGTTCAAGGGAAAATATAGATGTGCAACAAATGTTTGCCTAGTTAACATAAGGACATAAGAAATAGGAGCAGGAGTAGACCATCTAGCCCTTCAAGCCTGCCCCACCACTTTCCTGCTTTCTTGTGCACATCCCATTTGAAGAATAAAGAAAAATGTCAACCCAATGTGGTTTTACATTGAATTCTGGGACATAAGCTCATCACATGACTTTGTCTTAGCATCACACTCAAAACTGACAAGAACATATGATCCTTGAAGCTATTGATGCAAGATGTCAAGATTGAACAATTACTGGTATGGAACTATCCATCTCCCTAGCAAATAAAATTATCAGCTCTAGACTCTAAATTCAAAGTCCTACTGTGTAAAGAAAAACAAGTATTAAAATATTCAGCCTTATGCATTACATCAATACAGTTTAACTTATGTTAAAGGAAGTCACGTTATTTCACAAAATCTTTGATTTTGTAAGTATAGGAAAATTCTGCAATCAACTATTTGTAACAGTGTAGTTCTTTTAAATTGTAATATCGATTAATTAAATGTATTGCATTATATTTAGCATTGATATGTACATTACATAGACTTTATGCAATTTATGCAACTCTAAGTTTAATTGATCTTTACCAAGTACTGACAGATACAACAAAAACAAATTATAGCAAAACAGTTAGCTCACAACAATACATTGATAAGTGCATGTTTTAATTGTTATCTACAGATCAATTAGCCATCCAATGAATCCATGATCCCTGATATTGTGTACTTGTTATCCCAAGTAAAAGCAATCATGAAAATCATTCTCAATTATATTCTAAGTATATATATTTTATATTGGTACTTTGTAAATTTGTTTATTAGTTTTAAAGTTATATAAACTTTACCACTCTATTTTTTTGTTTTGAAACTAAAGTAACTCATTCCAGGTAACCAAAGAGAAGAAACAGAAATCTTCAAATAACTCTACAAAACACAGAGGGCCCAATTTTACCATTGCGTTGTGCCCATTCTCGAGCGCAAAAACTTGGTAAAGTCAGGCATGAGGTGAGTAGTGTGATCTGTGCCCATCTCCGCGCCAGTTACCCCTTTACCAAGGTCCGAAAATGGCCATGATCAGGACCATGGCCAAAATGGTCACGAAGGCCAGCCACTCTCACTCCTCAGTTCAGTTCTTTTGTCCATGGGCATAGAACTATCTGTAACTCCCAATCCCATTAAATCCCATGTACTCATCCAGAAGTCTCTTAAAAGACCCCCGCAAGTCCGTCTCTCCCACCACTGATGGCAACTGATTCCCTTCACTCACTACCCTCTGAGTGAAAAACTTACCTCTAACATCTCCTCTGTACTCGCCCCCGAGCACCTTAAACCTGTGTCCTCTCGTAGCGACCATTTCAGCTTGGGAAATAGCCTCCGAGAATTCACTCTGTCTATTCCTCTCAACGTCTTATAAACCTCTATCAGGTCGCCTCTCAACCTTCATCTCTCCAGGGAGAAGAGTCCCAGCTCCCTTAACCTATCTTCATTAGGCATGCCTCCCAATCCAGGCAACATCCTTGTAAATCTCCTCTGCACCCTCTCTATAGCTTCCACATCCTTCCTGTAGTGAGGTGACCAGAACTGCACACAGTACTCCAAGTGGGGCCTGACAAGGGTCCTATAAAGTTGCAGCATTCTTGGATCTTTCTGTGTATCCGTGCTCCTGATGGTTCTGCCATTTATTTTATTGCTCCCACCTGAATTAGATGTCACAAAATGCATCACCTTGCATTTGTCCAGGTGAAATAAAGAACAAAGAAATCTCTCATCATATGTCAACCCTTCCATCTCTGGAATCAATCTGGTGAACCCCCTCCAAACTGTCTCCATTACCACGACATCCTTTCTCAAATAAAGAGACCAAAACTGACGTAATACTCCAGATGAGGGCTCATAAACACCCTACACAATTGCAACAATACTTCTCTACCTCTATACTCCAGTTCCTTTGCAATAAATGCCAACCATTCCATTTGACTTTTTTTTAACTAAATGCTGCACTGCATATCTACTTTCTATGATTCATGAATGTAGAAACCCAGGTCCCTCTGCCCAACCACATTTTGTACCCGTTTTCCCATCTAGATAATAATTTGTCTTTCTATTTTTTCTGCCAAATGAACACCGCACTCTTACCCACATTAAGTCTGTGGAACTCTTTGCTGCAGGAGGCTGTAAAAGCCAAGTCACTGAGCATTCTTAAGACAGAGATAGATAGGTTCTTGATTAATAAAGGGATCAGAGCTATGGGAAAAAGGCAGAAGAATGGAAATGAGAAAAATATCAGCCATGATTGAATGGCGGAGCAGATTCGATGGGCCGAGTAACCTAATTCTGCTACTATGTTTTATTGTCTTATTAAATTCCATCTGCCAAATTTTGGTCCATACTCCTAGCCTATCTGAATCCATCTGTAAAATCTTGATATTCTCTTCATTGTCTGCTTTCCCTGCCTATTTTAGTATCATCCACAAATTTTGCAACGTTACACTCTGTCCCTGCTATCATTTATATAGATTGTAAACAGTTGAGGTCCGAGAACAGACCCTCTATGGTACCCCACTAGTTACATTTCTCCAGCCAGAGAAGGACCCATTTATCCTGATTCTCTGCTTTCTGTCAGTCAGCCAATCCTTAATCCAATCTAGTATTCTACGCCCAATCACCTGCAATCTCACCTTCTGTATCAGTCTTTCATGTAGCATCTTGTCAAATACGTCTGGAAATCCAGATATAGCTCTTGCACAGGTTCCCCATTATCCACATTGCTTGTTATGTCCTCAAAGAGGTAATGATGCAGCTCTATAAGACTCTTGTCAGACCCCACTTGGAGTATTGTGCGCAGTTCTGGTCACCTCACTATAGGAAGGATGTACAGGCTATTGAGAGAGTGCAGAGGAGATTTACAAGGATGTTGCCTGAATTGGGAGGCAGGCCTTATGAAGATAGAACATAGAACATTACAGCGCAGAACAAACCCTTCGGCCTTCGATGTTGCGCCGGCCAATTAAGAAAAAGCAATGACCCTCTAACCTAAACCATTCCCTTTTCGTCCATAAACTTATCTACTAACCTCTTAAACGCCACCAAACTTGGCGTATCTACAACTGCAGCAGGCAGGGCATTCCATACCGAAGAAGGTTTTGTGAAGGGTAGGTCATGCCTTACTAACCTCATTGAGTTTTTTGAGAAAGTGACCAGAGAGGTGGATGGGGGTAAGGCGGTTGATGTAGTATATATGGACTTTAGTAAGGCTTTTGATAAGGTGGCCCATGGAAGACTTCTACAGAAAATGCAGATGGGTGGAATAGGGGGTGATTTAGCTAATTGGATTAGGAATTGGCTGGCAGATAGAAGACAGAGGGTGGTGGTTGATGGGAGATATTCATCGTGGAGTTCGGTGACGAGTGGTGTGCCTCAGGGGTCTGTTTTGGGGCCCCTGCTGTTTGTAATTTTTATAAATGATCTGGATGAGGGTATTGAGGGATGGATCAGTAAATTTGCAGATGATACTAAAGTTGGTGGTGTGGTAGATAGTGAAGAGGGGTGTTTTAGTTTACAGAGTGACTTGGACAAGTTGCAGAGCTGGGCCGAGAGGTGGCAAATGGAGTTTAATGTGGAAAAGTGTGAGGTAATGCACTTTGGCAGGAACAATAAATGTGTAGAGTATAGGGCTAATGGTAGGGCTCTTAATAGTGTTGAGGAACAGAAGGATCTTGGTGTATGTGTCAATAGATCCCTGAAAGTAGGCAGTCAAGTGGATAAAGTTGTTAAGAAGGCTTATGGAGTCTTAGCTTTTATTGGTAGGGGGATTGAATTTAGGAGCCGCAGCATCATGTTGCAGCTGTACAAAACTCTAGTGCGGCCGCACTTGGAGTATTGTGTGCAGTTCTGGTCGCCACATTATAAGAAAGATGTGGAGGCATTGGAGAGGGTACAGAGGAGGTTTACTAGGATGTTGCCTGGTATGGAGGGCAGGTCCTATGAAGAGAGGTTGAAGGATTTGAGGTTGTTTTCGTTAGAAAGGAGGCGGCTAAGGGGGGATCTTATTGAACATATAAGATAATTAGAGGTTTGGATAGGGTGGACAGTGATAGCCTTTTTCCTAGGATGGAGAAAGCTAGCACGAGGGGACACAACTTTAAATTAAGGGGTATGAGTTATAGGACGGATATCAGAGGTAGGTTCTTTACTCAAAGAGTGATTAGGGAGTGGAATGCCCTGCCTGCAGCTGTTGTAGATGCGCCAAGTTTGGTGGCGTTTAAGAGGTTAGTTGATAAGTATATGGATGAGAAGGGAATGGTTTAGTTAGGAGGGGCATTGCTTTTTATTTTGGTCGGCACAACATCGAAGGCCGAAGGGCCTGTTCTGTGCTGTATTGTTCTATGTTTATATTATACTACATAAACAAAACAGCAGGAAACAGGCCCTTCGGCCCAACGAGCCCGCACCGCCACCCGATGTTCCCACTTCTACACGCGATCCATGTCCATGTTTATAGATCTATGGATTAAAAACCAAATTTGAGACAATTTAGGGAGAATTTGTTTTGCCAATTAGCCTAAGAGCACATCTTTGGGATGTGGGAGGAAACCGGAGCACCCGGAGAAAACCCACGCAAGCACGGGGAGAATGCGCAAACTCCCACAGACACAGGCCCAAATCCATGTATCTGCACAGCACAGCTATAGTCACTGAGCTGTCGTGTTGCCCATCAAATGGTCCAGGTCAAGCATACACTAACGACGTGAAGCACTAGGATACTCTCGAAAAAGGTCCAAGAGCAGTCCTCTCACGACCCATCAGTGTATGCCATTGTTAGACAACAAGGTGGACCAAAGCACCTGTAGAATAAAAACAAGTACATCAATATCATCATCTATTTACACACTTCCCAGGGACTCCCAAGGCTCATGATCCCTATTTTAAATCAGTTTTATATACCCCTCCATTCCCATTCTGTTCATGTGCCCATCTAAGTATTTCATAAATATCTCCAGAGTACCTGCCTCCACCACTTTACTTGGTAGCGCATTCCATACCCCCACCACCCTCTGTGAAAAAACTCCCTCTAGCATCCAAATTATACCTTACCCTCCTCACCCTAAGACCGTGACCCCTCGTGCTATTTGAGTCCATCCTAGGAAAAAGCTTAACCCTGTTTACTCTATCTATCCCCTTCATAATCTTGTACACCTCTATCAAATCTCCTCTAAGTCTATGTCTTTCTAAGGAAAACAGTCCCAATTTGCCTAGTCTCTCCTCATAACTCAGACTTTCCATACCAGGCAGCATCCTGGTAAACGTCCTCTGCACTCTTTCCAGAGTCTCCATGTCCTTCCGGTAGTAAGGCGACCAGAACTGGACACAGTATTCCAAATGAGGTCTAACCAGCGTTTTATACAACTGCAACATTAAAGGCCAGCTCTTGTACTCTATACCCCTCCCTATAAAGGCTAGCATACTATATGCTTTCTTCACAACCTTCTCCACTTGCTCTGCCACCTTGAGAGACTTGTTTACCTGCACCCCCATGTCCCTCTGCGTTTCTATACTCTTAATAGGTCTACCCTTTATCATATACTTCCCCCCTACATTCTTTCTCCCGAAATGCATCACCTCACATTTATCAGGATTGAATTCCATCTGCCATCTGTCTGCCCAAGCTACCAGCCTATCTATGTCCTGCTCATCACCTGACAATGCTCCTCACTATCCGCAAGTCCAGCCATCTTCGTATCGTCTGCAAACTTGCTGATCACTCCACTTACTCCCTCTTCCAAGTCATTTATATATATTACAAATAAAAGAGATCCCAGTACCGAGCCCTGCGGCACACCACTAGTGACCGACCTCCAGCTACAGAAATACCCTTCCACTATTACTCTCTGTCTCCTATTACCAAACCAGTTGCTTATCCATCTAGCTACCTGTCCTTGTATCCTATTTGCCTTGACCTTCTCGACTAACCTCCCACGAGGGACTTTGTCAAACGCCTTACTAAAATCCACATAGACAACATCAACGGCTTGCCCTTCGTCCACCGTTTTCGTCACCTCCTCAAAACATTCTACCAGATTTGTAAGGCACGACCTCCCCTTAACAAATCCATGCTGCGTATCCTTAATCAGATTGCAACACTCTAAGTGCCTATACATCCTATCTCTAAGAATCCCCTCCAACAGCTTCCCTACCACTGACGTCAAACTCACCGGCCTATAATTTCTAGGGTTATCCCTACCCCCTTTTTAAACAACGGTACATTAGCTACTCTCCAGTCCTCTGGGACCTCACCTGTGTCCAAGGAAGAGACAAAGATTTGCGTCAGAGGCCCAACAATTTCACCTCGCACCTCTCTAAGCAGTCTGGAATAAATGCCATCAGGCCCTGGAGATTTATCAGTTTTAATGCTACCTAGAAGCTCTAACACTTCCTCCCTCGGTATGGATATTTCCGTCAACTGGTCCACAGCTCCCTCAGAGACAGGAGCTGTCAACAAGCCCCTCTCCTTCGTGAATACCGACGCAAAGTATTCATTCAGGATTTCCGCCATTCCCTCGGACTCTAAGCACAGTTCCCCTCCTCTGTCCCTAAGAGGTCCGGTTTTTCCTCTAACCACCCTTTTATTCCTAACAGAGGAGTAAAAAGCCTTTGGGTTTTCCTTAATCCTATCCGCCAAAATCATTTCATGCCCCCTTTTTGCCCTTCTAACTCCCTGTTTGAGCTCCCTCCTACTCTCTCTATATTCCTTCAATGCTGTCTCAGTTCCCAGCTGCTTCGACCTATCATACACTTCTCTTTTCTTCCTAACTAAGTCTTCAGTATCCCTAGTAATCCACGGCTCTCTAATCCTACCTTTCCCATCTTTCCTCTTGGCCGGCACGTACTTATCTTGCAACATTTTCAGTATTCCCTTGAAAGAGTCCCACATGCCTAGCATGGACTTACCCTTAAACAACCGTTCCCAATCAGTTTCCCTAAGTTCCTGCCTAATTCGACCGTAGTTAGCATTCCCCCAATTCAGTACCTGCCCCTAGGGCAACAAGCATCCTTTTCCATCTGTATCCTAAAGTAGACAGAATTGTGGTCACTGTTAGCCACATGTTCCCCTACTACAACATCAACCACTTGCCCTGGCTCATTACTCAGAACTAAATCCAATATAGCCCCTTCTCTAGTCGGGCTAGCCACATACTGTTCCAACGATCCTTCCAGTACATATTTTACAAATTCCAGACCATCCAAACCCCCAGCTCTAAGTACTTTCCAATCCACCCTAGGGAGATTAAAATCTCCCACTATAACAACTCTGTTCTTTCTGCACCTATCCAAAATGTCTTTACATATGCCTTCTTCAACTGCCCGTGGGCTGTTGGGTGGCCTATAATACACCCCTACCATAGTAATTGCCCCCTTTCTATTCCTCAACTCCACCCACAGCGACTCCACTCCTAACTCCTCTGTATTGTCCTCCCTCTGCACCGCCATGATGCTCTCCTTAACTAACAACGCCACTCCCCCACCTCTTCTGGACCTTCCTCTGTCACGCCTGAAACACTTATACCCAGGAATGTTCAGTTGCCACTGCTCCCCTTCCTTTAACCACGTCTCTGTCACTGCAACCACATCCAAGTTCCTCGCAAACATTAAGGCCCTAAGTTCATCCGTTTTCCCCGTTACGCTCCTCGCATTGAAACAGACACCTCCAGACCTCCAAGACCACTCGGGAACCTCCTTCTCCCCGGTGCATCTCTTCTTGTCCAAGCTTACTCTATCTCCCATCTCGCTCTCTACCGAGAGATCGGTCTCATCCCCTCCCCCCCTCCATATTAGTTTAAATCCTGCCAAAACACTCCTGCTAACCTCCCAGCTAAGATATTCACACCCTTCCCATTCAAGTGTTCTCCATCCCTTCTATACAGGTGCCCTTCTTTCCCCTTACCACTCTCTGGGTAAAGAACCTACCTCTGACATCCATCCTATAACTACCACCTCTTAATTTAAAGCTATGTCCCCTCGTGCTAGCTTTCTCCATTCTAGGAAAAAGGCTATCACTGTCCATCCTATCTAAACCTCTAATCATCTTATATGTTTCAATAAGGTCTCCTCTTAGCCGCCCTCTTTTTAACGAAAACAACCTCAAATCCCTCAGCCTCTCGTCATAAGACCTGCCCTCCATACCAGGCAACATCCTGGTAAACCTCCTCTGTACCCTCTCCAATGCCTCCACATCTTTCTTATAATGTGGGGACCAGAACTGCACACAATACTCCAAGTGCGGCCGAACTAGAGTTTTGTACAGTTGCAACATGACGTTGCGGCTCCGAAATTCAATCCCCCTACCAATAAAAGCTAAGACTCCGTATGCCTTCTTAACAACCTTATCGACTTGATTGCCAACTTTCAGGGATCTATGCACATATACACCAAGATCCCTCTGTTCTTCAACACTATTAAGAGTCCTACCATTAGCCCTATACTCTACACATTTGTTATTCCTGCCAAAGTGAATTACCTCACACTTTTCCACATTAAACTCCATTTGCCACCTCTCGGCCCAGCTCTGCAACTTGTCCAAGTCTCTCTGCAAACTAAAACACCCCTCTTCACTATCTACCACTCCCGACTTTGGTGTCATCTGCAAATTTACTAATCCATCCTTCAATACCCTCATCCAGATCATTTATAAAAATTACAAACAGCAGGGGCCCCAAAACAGATCCCTGAGGTACACCACTTGTAACCGAACTCCACGATGAATAATTTCCAACAACCACCACCCTCTGTCTTCTATCAGCTAGCCAATTCCTAATCCAATTAGCTAAATCACCCTCAATCCCATACATCTGCATTTTCTGCAGAAGCCTTCCATGGGCCACCTTATCGAACGCCTTACTAAAGTCCATATATACCACATCAACTGCCTTACCCCCATCTACCTCTTTGGTCACTTTTTCAAAAAACTCAGTAAGGTTAGTAAGGCACGACCTACCCTTCACGAAACCATGCTGACATCCCCAATCAATTCATTTCTCTCTAAATAACTATAAATCCTATCCCTAATAATTCTGTCCAATACTTTGCCCACACAGAAGTAAGACTCACCGGTCTATAATTCCCAGGAAAGTCTCTATTCCCCTTCTTGAACAATGGGACCACATTTGCTATCCTCCAGTCTTCTGGCACTACACCCGTAACTAACGACGACCTGAAGATAGGTTGAGGGAGCTGGGACTCTTCTCACTGGAGAGACGTAGGTTGAGAGGCGACCTGATAGAGGTTTATAAAATGTTGAGAGGAATAGATAGGGTGCACTCTCAGAGGCTATTTCCCCAAGCTGAAATGGTCACGATGAGAGCACACAGATTTAAGGTGCAGGGAAGCAAATACAAAGGAGATGTCGGGGTAGGTTTTTCACTCAGACGGTGGTGAGTGAATGGAACCGACTGCTGTCGGATGTTGTTGAGGCAAACTCACTGGGGTCTTTTAAAAGACTTCTGGATGACTATATGGAAAAGAATAGGATAGGGGGTTATAGATAGGTCTGTGGATTGTTAGATGTGATCGGCGCAACTCGTGGGCTGAAGGGCCTGTTTGTGCTGTATTGTTCTATGTAAGAACTCAAGCAAATTTGTTAAGCACGGTTTACCCTTCATAAAACCATGTTAACAGCAGTAGATTGAGCTTTGTCTTTCCAAATGCTCATTCATTTCCCTAATGACTGATTCCAGCAACTCCCCCACCATAGGTGTACACCATGGTGTACCTCAGGGGTCTGTTTTGGGGCCCCTGCTGTTTGTAATTTTTATAAATGATCTGGATGAGGGTATTGAAGGATGGATTAGTAAATTTGCAGATGACACTAAAGTCAGTGGAGTGGTAGATAGTGAAGAGGGGTGTTATAGTTTGCAGAGGGACTTGGACAAGTTGCAGAGCTGGGCCGAGAGGTGGCAAATGGAGTTTAATGTGGAAAAGTGTGAGGTAATGCACTATGGCAGAAATAATAAATGTGTAGAGTATAGGGCAAATGGTAGGATTCTTAGTAGTCTAGATGAACAGAGGGATCTTGGTGTGTATGTGCATAGATCCCTGAAAGTAGGCAGTCAGGTCGAGAAGGTTGTTAGGAAGGCAATACGAGTCTTGGCTTTTATTGGTAGAGGGATTGAATTTCGGAGCCGCAACGTCATGTTGCAACTGTACAAAACTCTAGTGCGGCCGCACTTGGAGTATTGTGTGCAGTTCTGGCCCCACATTATAAGAAAGATGTGGAGGCATTGGAGAGGGTACAGAGGAGGTTTACCAGGATGTTGCCTGGTATGGAGGGCAGGTCTTATGAGGAGAGGCTGAGGGATTTGAGGTTGTTTTCGTTAGAAAGGAGGAGGCTAAGAGGGGACCTGATCGAAACATATAAGATGATTAGAGGTTTAGATAGGGTGGACAGTGATAGCCTTTTTCCTAGGATGGAGAAAGCTAGCACGAGGGGACACAGCTTTAAATTAAGGGGTGATAGTTATAGGACGGATATCAGAGGTAGGTTCTTTACCCAAAGGTGGTTCGGGAGTGGAATGCCCTGCCTGCAGCAGTTGTAGATGCGCCAAGTTTGGTGGCGTTTAAGAGGTTAGTTGATAAGTATATGGAAGAGAAGGGAATGGTTTAGTTTGGAGGGGCATTGCTTTTTATATTGGTCGGCGCAACATCGAAGGCCGAAGGGCCTGTTCTGTGCTGTAATGTTCTATGTTCTATAGTGGTCAAGCTAACCAGCCTACAGTTTCCTACCAGTTGCCTCTCTCCCTTTTTGTACAGGGGCATCACATTAGCGTGTTTCCAATCCACCGGAAGCTTACCAGAATACAAGGAATTTTGAAATATCACAACCAATGCATCCGCTATTTCTGCTGACACCTCTTTTAATACACTAAGGTACCAACCATCAGGTCCTAAAGAATTGTCTGCCTTTAAACCCATTAATTCATTGAATACCTTGTCTCTAACATGGTTATTATACAAAGTTGCTCTGCATTAACTACATTTTTTGAAAAATCTTCATTATTCTGTACCATGAAGACAAAGGCAAAATATTGGTTTAGTGCCTCCACCATTGATGTGTTCCCAAATAATACCTCACCAGTATTATCCTCTAAAAGGACAACATTTACTTCAGTTAGTCTCTTCCTCCTTGTATACTTATACTTTGGTATCAGTGTTTATGTTTTCTGCAGTTTCCTTTCGTAGCATTTTTGATTTTTTTTTAATAGCCTTTTGCTGAACTTTAAAGTTCTCACAAACCTACTTTTGTAGTTAGTTATGTCAACCCTTCCATCTCTGGAATCAATCTGGTGAACCACCTCCAAACTGTCTCCACTACCACGACATTCTTTCTCAAATAAAGAGACCAAAACTGACATAATACTCCAGATGAGGGCTCATAAACACTCTACACAATTGCAACAATGCTTCTCTACTTCTATACTCCAGTTGTCCTCACTTTTCACCACACCAGCTTTCACAATGAAAGCATCATTCTTCACCATTTCTGCCAATCTAGCATGATGCTACCACTAAAGACATCTTCCCCTCACTCTCCCTGTCAGCATTCTGTACAGACTGTTCTCTCCAGGATACCCTGGTCTATTCCTCCATCACACCCAACACTCTACCCCCTTCCCATGGTCCCTCCCCATAGTGGCTGCAACACCTGGTCCTTAATATTATGATATTAAACAGGAAATTAGAGATGCATGCAATAAAGGAATGTCTTTAATTATGGGTGATTTTAATCTGCATAAAGATTGGAAAAATTAAATTAGTCACAATACTGTAGAGGAGGAATTCCTGGAGTATATACAGGATAGTTCTCTGAACCAACATGTTGAGGAACCAACTAGAAAGCAGGCCATTCTAAACTGTGTACTGTGTAATGAGAAAGAAATAATTCATAATCCAGTTATTCGAGACTTCTTAGGGATGAGTGACCATTACATAATAGAATTTTTGATCAAGCTGGAGTGATGTAGTTGATTCTGAGACTACGATCATGAATCTTAATAGAAGAAACTTTGATGATTTGAAGCATATGTTGGCTATGATAGAATAGGAAATAGTATCTAAAGAGATGAAGGTGGTTAGACAATGCAGTGCATTCAAGGAGCACATGGGTGAACTGCAACTATTGTTTATTCTTGTCTGGCACAAAAGCATAACTGGAAAAGTGGCTAAACTATGACTTACAAAGGAAAATAGAGATAGTATTAGATCCAAGGGAGAGCCAAAATAATAACAGACCTAAGGATTGGGAGCAGTTTAGAAGCCAGCACAAGAAGACCAAGAGACTAATTAAGAAGGGGAAAATAGCGTATGAGGGTAAGCGTGTAGGGAACATTTAAACTGATTGCAAAAGTTTCTATAGGTATGTGAGGAGAAAAAGATTTGTGCAGACAACTGAAGGTTCCTTACATTCAAAACAGGGGAATTTTTAATGGGGAACAAAGAAATAGCAAATCAGCTGAATACATACTTTGGTTAATTATCATTTGAATCCATTATCAAAGACTATTTTGCAGATGACACTAAAGTCGGTGGAGTGGTAGATAGTGAAGAGGGGTGTTATAGTTTGCAGAGGGACTTGGACAAGTTGCAGAGCTGGGCCGAGAGGTGGCAAATGGAGTTTAATGTGGAAAAGTGTGAGGTAATGCACTATGGCAGAAATAATAAATGTGTAGAGTATAGGGCTAATGGTAGGATTCTTAGTAGTCTTGATGAACAGAGGGATCTTGGTGTGTATGTGCATAGATCCCTGAAAGTAGGCAGTCAAGTCGAGAAGGTTGTTAAGAAGGCATATGGAGTCTTAGCTTTTATTGGTAGGGGGATTGAATTTCGGAGCCGCAACGTCATGTTGCAACTGTACAAAACTCTAGTGCGGCCGCACTTGGAGTATTGTGTGCAGTTCTGGTCCCCGCATTATAAGAAAGATGTGGAGGCATTGGAGAGGGTACAGAGGAGGTTTACCAGGATGTTGCCTGGTATGGAGGGCAGGTCTTATGAAGAGAGGCTGAGGGATTTGAGGTTGTTTTCGTTAGAAAGGAGGCGGCTAAGAGGGGACCTAATCGAAACATATAAGATGATTAGAGGTTTAGATAGGGTGGACAGTGATAGCCTTTTTCCTAGGATGGAGAAAGCTAGCACGAGGGGACACAGCTTTAAATTAAGGGGTGATAGTTATAGGACGGATATCAGAGGTAGGTTCTTTACCCAAAGGGTGGTTCGGGAGTGGAATGCCCTGCCTGCAGCAGTTGTAGATGCGCCAAGTTTGGTGGCGTTTAAGAGGTTAGTTGATAAGTATATGGAAGAGAAGGGAATGGTTTAGTATGGAGGGGCATTGCTTTTTATATTGGTCGGCGCAACATCGAAGGCCGAAGGGCCTGTTCTGTGCTGTAATGTTCTATGTTCTATAACAAATATATGGAAAACAATGGCAGGATTGGACAAAGCCAACGTAGATTTTGTAATAATTTCATTCAGGCCACTGAGGTTGGCCTATTGGAATATGAAGTCCCTCATTACAGAGTCCACAAAAAGATATTACTGATTAAAAAGTCAATTGATGGTCCAACCAGAGAGTCTTTTCCTTGTATTTAACCAGGAGTGTCAGTTTCTCTGGCACTCCTGAGGGTAGACATTTAGCATTCTGTGTACTGCTGTTGGAACGGTAAACAAAGGGATTTTGATGAAGCGACTTCTGCCTCCAAAAACTTAAATACAGATTTATGAAAGGGAAATCATGCTTGACAAATCTACTGGAATTTTTTGAAGATGTAACCAGTAGAGTTGATGAGGGGGTGTCAGCTGATGCAGTTCATTTGGGCTTTCAGAAAGCAATTGACAATGTCTCACAGAAGAGATTAGCATTGTAAAATTATAGCACAAGGGATCGGAGGTGATGCATTGACATGGATAGAAAACTAGTTGGCAGACAGGAAACGACAAGTAAAAATAAACAGGTCTTTTTCCAACTGGCAGGCAGTGACTAGCAGGGGCATCACAGGGATCCATGCTGGGACCCCACATATTCATGATATATATTAATGATTTAGCTGAGGGAACTAAATGTAATATTTCCAAATTTGTAGTTGACTCAAAGCTGGATGGAAGGGTGAGCTGTGAGGACGACGCAGAGATTCTTCAGACTGATTTGGACAAATTGAATGAGCGACCAAATGATTGGCGCTGCAGTATAATTTGGATAAATGTGAGGTTATCCGAATGAACATGATTGCGTTAGAAACAGTTTAGAGAAGATTCACTCCATTGATTCCTGGGATGAAGAGGTTACCTTATGAGGAAAACTTGATCAAATTGGGCCTTTATCAATTGGAGTTTCAAAGAATGAGAGGGAATTGTAGAATGAAACGTAGATCTTAGGGGACTTCACAGGATGGATGCGAAAGGATGTTTTCGCCTGTGGGGGAGTCTAGAATTAAAGGACACCATTTAAAATCTAGACATCTCTCATAAAAATTGAGATGAGCAGACTTTCTTTGGAGTCATTAGTCTGTAAATTCTGTTCCCCAAAAAGCAGTTGAGGTTGGTTCATTGAACATGGCCTTTTGTGTGTCGTTGCAGACTCCATGGGCCGAATGGTCTTGTCTGCACTATACTATTCTGTGATATTCAAGGGTTTGGTAGATTTTTGATCAAAGAACAAAGAAAATTACAGCTCAGGAACAGGCCCTTCAGCTGTCCAAGCCTGCACCGACCTGCACCAACTGAACTAAAACCCCCTACCTTTCCGAGGACCATACCCCTCGAATCCCATCCTATTCTTTGTTTAAATGTTTGAATGGAGGGCTATGACAAATGATGCTCCTCAGGGATCAGTGCTATTTGTAACATATATAAACGATTTGGAGTAAAATGTAAATGATTTGATTAATAAGTTTGCAGACGACAAAAAGGTTGGTGGATTTGCGGATAGCAATGAGGACCATCAGCGGATATGGCAGGGTATAGATCAGTTGGTGACTTGAGCGGAGAGATGGCAGATGTAGTTTAATCCAGACAAACGTGAGGTAATGCACTATGGAAGGTCTAATACAGATAGGAAATATACAGTAAATGGCAGAACCCTTAAAAGTATTGAAAAGCAAAGGGTTCTAGGTGTACAGGTACATAGGACACTGAAAATGGCAATGCATGTGGAGAAGGTAGTCAAGAAGGCAAATGGCATGCTTGTCCTCATCAGCTGGCTATTGAGTTTAAAAATTGGCAAGTCATGTTGCAGTTTTATAGAACCTTAGTAAGGCCACACTTGGAATATAGAAAATTACAGCGCAGCACAGGCCCTTTGGACCTTGATGTTGCTCTGACCAGTGGAACCAATCTAATGACCTCTAACTTAAACTATTCCAATATTATCCATATGTCTAACCAATGACCATTTGAATGCCCTTAAAGTTAGTGAGTCCACTACTGCTGCAGGCAGGGCATTCCATGCCCTTACTACCCTCTGAGTAAAGTATAGTGTTCAATTCTGGTTGCCACACTACCAGAAGGATATGGAGGCATTGGAGAGGATACAGAAAAGATTTACCAGGATGTGGCTTGGTATAGAGGGCATAAGCTATGAGGGGAGTTTGGAGAAACTTGGTTTGTTTTCACTGGAATGACAGAGGTAGACTTGATAGAAATCTACAAGATTATGAGAGGCATGGATAGAGTGGATAGTCAGAAGCTTTTTCCCAGGGTGGATGAGTCAATTACTAAGGAGCGTAGGTTTAAATGCAAGGGGTAAGGTTTAAAGGAGATGTACGAAGCAAGTTTTTTTTTACACAAAGGGGGCCTGGAACTCATTGCCTCGGGAGGTAATGGAAACGGATATAATAGTGACTTTTAAGGGGCGTCTTGACAAGTATATAATAGGATGGGAATAGAGGGATATGGTCCCCGGAAGAGTAAGGGGTATTAGTTAAGTTGGGCAGCATGGTCAGTGCAAGCTTGGAGGGCCAAAAGGCCTGTTCCTGTGCTGTAATTTTCTCTTTTTTATTCATGTATTTGCCAAGATGCCCCTTAGAAGTCATTACCATATCCACTTCCTCTCCTTCCTCCAGCAACGAGTTGCAGGCACCCAATACTCTCTGTGTAAAAAATCTGTCTCATAGATCTCCTTTAAACTTTGCCCCTTGCATCTTAAACCTGGGCCCCCTTGTAATTGACTCTTCCACCATGGGCAAAAGCTTCTGACTATGTACTCAATCCATGCCTCTCATAATTTTTTAGACTTCTATCAGTTCATCCTCAACCTCCATTGTTCAAGTGAGAACAAAGGAAATCAAGGGTTTTGGGGACAAGGCAGAAAAGTGGAGTTGCGGTCACAATTCAAACAGCCTACTTCTGATCCTAATTTTCACATTCTTGGGTTACAATGAGGATGAGCAAAAATATAAAAGATTAAAAAAAAAACCCTTCCATATTACTGTGTCTTGAGTTTGAGGCAAATATAGTTTGAATGGGACAGAGAAACATATGAACCAAATAAAACACAGAAACATTGACTCATTAGCTAAGGTCTGCTAATGACAAATATGTCTATGCAAGATTAGACTATACTAAAGAACAAAGAACAGTACAGCACAGGAACAGGCCCTTCAATCCACCAAGCCTGCACAGATACATGACACTTTCAAAACTGAAGACATTTTGCCTCAACTTGGTCTGTATCTCTCTATTCCCTGTCAATTCATATTTCTGTGAAGACACTTCTTAATCATTTTTATTGTATGTGCTTCTACTGCCTCCACCAATAATGCATCCCAGGCACTTCCCATCCTCTGTTTAAAAAAAATTCTGGTAAACCTTTTCAATACCCTCGTCAAAGTCTCCACATCCTTTTAGTAGTGTGGCGACCAGAACTGTACGCAACATTCCAAATATGGCCCAACTAAAGTTCTATACAGGTGCCACATGACTTGCTAATTTTTATTCTCTATTCCACGACTGATGAAAGGAAGTATGCCATATGCCTTTGTGACCATCTTATCCAGTTGTCTTATCACTTTCAGAGAGTCCTGGATCAGTACGCCGAGATTCCTCTGTATGTTACTACTTCTAAGGGTTCTGCCATTTATTGTATACTTCTGTCCTGCATTAGATCTTTCAAAATGCATCACCTCGCATTTGTCTGGATTAAATTCTACCTGATAAATCTATTTGTCTGGATTAAATTTCTCCTCGCATTGTGACTATGGATTTTACTCAAGTTTTCTGTAGCTGTAACTCCGCATTTTGAGGCACCCACAAACCTGGTACTGTTGCCACCTGTAGCCTCTCTTCCCAACTGGTGGACCTTTGCTCCTTGCATGCTTTGCAATTCTTATTCCAAATTCGCTATATCCCTTCAATATTTGCAGCTTCTACAAACTCGCAATGAAATCTGCCACAAACTCTCCTGGGGCCCTCCCTGTTTAACTAAATTTGCACCTCTGAAGAACCTTTTATTCCTGACCATCTCTATGAGCTTGGTAAATGACTAAAGCCTCCAGATAAATCAAACTTATTACCCAATACATTTGGGTGCTGCATATTGTAAGCAACTTTCTGCTTTTCTTCCCCTACTACACTGTTTGTTCCAATCCTGCATACACTCTCCATATTACATCCAACCTTCTTCATTTGCATCAAATTGTTCAAGCTTACCAAAAAACAGCACAATGGTCATTTGAAGACAATGAATCGCGGATTGCCCAGCATTTATTGCCCACCCCTTGCTGCCTTTGAGAAGGTGGTGATGAGCTGCCTTCTTGAATCGCTACATTCTACGTACCATTAGGGAGGGAATTCCAAGATTTTGATTCAGCAACTGCGAAGGGACGGTGACATATTTCCAAGTCAGGACTGAGTGTGGCTTGGAAGGAAACTAGCAACTGGTGATGTTTCCATGTATCTGCTGCCCTTGTCCTTCCAGTTGGAAATGATCGTGAGTTTGGGAGGGTGCTGTCTAAGGATCTTCAGTGAATTGTTGCAGTGCATCTTGAAGATAGTACACACTGCTATTACTGAGCGTCAGTGGTGCAGGGAATGGATGTTTGTGGGTGTGGCGCCAATCAAGCAGACTGCTTTGTCAAAGAACAGTACAGCACATGAAGAAGTGCTTTGGCCCTCCAAGTCTGTGCTGATCATGATGTCTGCTTAAACTGAAACTGTATGCACTTACGGAGTTCGTATCCTTCCATTCCCAACCTATTCATGTCTTTGTCGAGATGCCCCTTAAATGCTGCTATTGTACCTGCTCCTACCACCTCCGTTGGCAGCATGTTCCAGATATTCATCACCCTCTGTGTAAAAAAACTTGCCTCGTACATCTCCTCTAAACTTTTTCCCACGCACCTTAAATTTATGTCCCCTAATACTTGACTTTTCTACCCAAGAAAAGCACATTTGACTATTCACTCTGTTTATGTCACACATAATCTTGTGAAACTCTATCAGGTCGCCTTCAACCTCCATTGTTCAAGTGAGAACAAATCAAGTTTGCTTACAAAACCATGCTGGCTATCACTAATAATCCATTTGAGATTTGAGGTTGTTTTCGTTAGAAAGAAGGCAGCTAAGAGGAGACCTTATTGAAACATATAAGATGATTAGAGGTTTAGATAGGGTGGACAGTGATAGCCCTTTTCCTAGGATGGAGAAAGCTAGCATGAGGGGACATGGCTTTAAATTAAGGGGTGGTAGTTATAGGACGGATGTCAGAGGTAGGTTCTTTACCCAGAGGGTGGTAAGGGTGTGGAATGCCCTTCCTGCTTCAGTTGTAGATGCGCCAAGTTTGGTGGCGTTTAAGAGGTTAGTAGATAAGTTTATGGATGAAAGGGGAATGGTTTAGGTTAGAGGGTCACTGCTTGTTCCTAATTGGTCGGCAACATCGAAGGCCGAAGGGCCTGTTCTGCGCTGTAATGTTCTATGTTCTATTTGTTTCCAAATGTGAGTAAATCCTGTCTCTGAGTCATTTCCAATAATTTCCTTACCACTGATGTAACGCTTACTGGCCTATAATTCCCTAGATTACCCCTGCTGTCCTTCTTAAACAATGAAGAATATTGGCTATTCTCCAGTCCTCTGTAGCCAAAGAGGATACAAAGATTTCTGTAAAGGCACCAGCAGTTTTCTCCCTTGCCCCCCTTCAGTAATCTGAGGTAGATCCCATTAGACCCTGGAGACTAAACTGCTTTAATGCTTTTTTGACATCTTCCTCCTTTGTGATATCGACATAATCTGGAATATTACACACCCTACCCTAGACTCCTCATCAACCAAGTCCTTCTCTTTGGTGAATATTGGATGTTGTCAAGCTTCTTGAGTGTTGTTGGAACTATACCCATCCAGGCAAATGGCAAGTATTCCGTTACACTCTTGACTTATCCCTGAAAGTAGGCAATCAAGTCGATAAGGTTGTTAAGAAGGCATATGGAGTCTTAGCTTTTATTGGTAGGGGGATTGAATTTCGGAACCGCAACGTCATGTTGCAACTGTACAAAACTCTAGTGCGACCGCACTTGGAGTATTGTGTGCAGTTCTGGTCCCCACATTATAAGAAAGATGTGGAGGCATTGGAGAGGGTACAGAGGAGGTTTACCAGGATGTTGCCTGGTATGGAGGGCAGGTCTTATGAAGAGAGGCTGAGGGATTTGAGGTTGTTTTCATTAGAAAGAAGGCGCTAAGAGGAGACCTTATTGAAACATATAAGATGATTAGAGGTTTAGATAGGGTGGACAGTGATAGCCTTTTTCCTAGGATGGAAAAAGCTAGCACGAGGGGACACAGCTTTAAATTAAGGGGTGATAGTTATAGGACCGATATCAGAGGTAGGTTCTTTACCCAAAGGGTGGTTCGGGAGTGGAATGCCCTGCCTGCAGCAGTTGTAGATGCGCCAAGTTTGGTGGCGTTTAAGAAGTTAGTTGATAAGTTTATGGAAGAGAAGGGAATGGTTTAGTTTGGAGGGTCATTGCTTTTTTCATAATTGGTCGGCGCAACATCGAAGCCCGAAGGGCCTGTTCTGCGCTGTAATGTTCTATGTTCTATGACTTGTGTCTTGTAGATGGTACATAGGCTTTAGAGCATCAGGAAGTAAGTTATTTGCTGCAGTTTTTGCAGATTTTGACCTACTCTTGTAATTACTGTGTTTATGTGGTGAATCCAGTTGAGCTTCTGGTCAATGGTAACCCTAACGATATTGACAAAGAGAAATTCAGTGATGGTAACACTATTGAATGTCAAGGGGCGATGGTTAGAATGTTTCTTATTGGTGGTGGTTGTTGCCTGACATTTGTGTGGTACAAATGTTACTTGTTACTTGTCAGCCCAAGCCTGGATATTGTTACACTTGAATTGATTTGATTTGGTTTATCATTGTCAGATGTATTAATATACAGTGAAAAGTGTTGTTTCTTGCATGCTACACAGACAAAGCATACCATTCACAGAGAAGAAAATGAGAGTGTGTAAAATGTAGTGTTACCGTCATAGCTAGGGTATAGAGAGAGATCAACTTCATGCAAGACAAGTCCATTCAAAAGTCCGACGGCAACAAAGGAGAAACTGTTCTTTAATTGGTCGGTATGTGACCTCAGACTTTTGCATTTTCTTCCTGACGGAAGAAGGTGGAAGAGAGAATAGCTATCATTAGGACCAACATGGACTGCTTCAGTATAAGGAGTTGTGAATGATGCTGGACATGGTGCAATCATCAGCAAACTTCCCCACTTCTGATCTTATGAGGGAGGGAAGGTCGTTCATGAAACAGCTGAAGATGGTTTTTCTGCTCTGTAATAGCATGCCAAAATTTTCTCCTTTAGGTGACCACCAGGTAATAATCAACTATGTGTTTACAAACTAGAGCTCTTTACAAACTGTTGTGATAGAGGCCATGCTTCCTCAACTTCCAAATCCAAGAACTGAGGACAAAAGCCTCGATCTCACTGAGGCCGTGTTCCTGTCCTAGTGGATTAATAGATCACATGATCCAACCAGAAATTGCCTCTTAAAGAGGGCATGCTCCAAAAAATAAGATGTATCTTTTCTGATGCAGTTGCAAAATAAATAAAGGTTTGTATTTAAACTTGCATGCTGCTACCATAGTGACAGGAATTATTAGAATGCTAAAATTTCTTTCAACGGTGTTCTTTCACATATGTCTCAATTTACACAGTGTAAAATGGCACTACAAGCTCATCCATAAAAATATTCCCTTTCCGAACAAAGTAAAATACTTATTAATTGGAACATACAATTGGAAAGGGAAGATCAGAGCCTCTGGCTCTGATCTTCAGGTCGTCGTTGGTTACGGGTATAGTGCCGGAAGACTGGAGGGTAGCGAATGTGGTCCCATTGTTCAAGAAGGGGAATAGAGACTTTTCTGGGAATTATAGACCAATGAGTCTTACTTCTGTTGTGGGCAAAGTATTGGAAAGAATTATTAGGGATAGGATTTATAGTTATTTAGAGAGAAACAAATTGATTGGGGATAGTCAGCATGGTTTTGTGAAGGGTAGGTCGTGCCTTACTAACCTCATTGAGTTTTTTGAAAAAGTGACCAAAGAGGTGGATGGGGGTAAGGCAGTTGATGTGGTATATATGGACTTTAGTAAGGTGTTCGATAAGGTGGCCCATGGAAGGCTTCTGCAGAAAATGCAGATGTATGGGATTGAGGGTGATTTAGCTAACTGGATTAGGAATTGGCTAGCTGATAGAAGACAGAGGGTGGTGGTTGATGGAAATTATTCATCGTGGAGTTCGGTTACAAGTGGTGTACCTCAGGGATCTGTTTTGGGGCCCCTGCTGTTTGTAACTTTTATAAATGATCTGGATGAGGGTATTGAAGGATGGATTAGTAAATTTGCAGATGACACCAAAGTCGGAGAAGTGGTAGATAGTGAAGAGGGGTGTTTTAGTTTGCAGAGAGACTTGGACAAGTTGCAGAGCTGGGCCGAGAGGTGGCAAATGGAGTTTAATGTGGAAAAGTGTGAGGTAATTCACTTTGGCAGGAATAACAAATGTGTAGAGTATAGGGCTAATGGTAGGACTCTTAATAGTGTTGATGAACAGAGGGATCTTGGTGTATATGTGCATAGATCCCTGAAAGTTGGCAATCAAGTCGATAAGGTTGTTAAGAAGGCATACGGAGTTTTAGCTTTTATTGGTAGGGGGATTGAATTTCGGAGCTGCAACGTCATGTTGCAACTGTACAAAACTCTAGTGCGGCCGCACTTGGAGTATTGTGTGCAGTTCTGGTCCCCACATTATAAGAAAGATGTGGAGGCATTGGAGAGGGTACAGAGGAGGTTTACCAGGATGTTGCCTGGTATGGAGGGCAGGTCTTATGAAGAGAGGCTGAGGGATTTGAGGTTGTTTTCGTTAGAAAGGAGGCGGCTAAGAGGAGACCTTATTGAAACATATAAGATGATTAGAGGTTTAGATAGGGTGGACAGTGATAGCCTTTTTCCTAGGATGGAGAAAGCTAGCACGAGGGGACATAGCTTTAAATTAAGGGGTGGTAGTTATAGGACGGATGTCAGAGGTAGGTTCTTTACCCAGAGGGTGGTAAGGGTATGGAATGCCCTGCCTGCTGCAGTTGTAGATGCGCCAAGTTTGGTGGCGTTTAAGAGGTTAGTAGATAAGTTTATGGACGAAAAGGGAATGGTTTAGGTTAGAGGGTCATTGCTTTTTCTTAATTGGTCGGCGCAACATCGAAGGCCGAAGGGCCTGTTCTGCGCTGTAATGTTCTATGTTCTATGTAAAAGTGAAGAGTGAGACTTGTTGCTCATCTATTGTCATCGATGAGAACCTCAACACCATTAGTCATTATGAGGCTGGTTGCGGTGTGTCCGAAGATGACTGATCAGGCCAATTCGGGCACGGAATGTCCTGGAACACATTGGACAGACTTGTGTGGACACTGTAGTTGTTGCGCTGGTGGTTCTGGATGTGCAGTTTGCGCTTAAGTTGTGCTTCAGCAATACATCTTGCTTCATAAGCTTGATAGTCCTTGTGAAGAGGCAGCACCAGGTAGGGCGGTTTTGTGTCAGCATTTCCCAGATGGTTGTGTCTATGTCAAGTGACTTCAGGGAGGCCTTGAGTGTGTTTTTGAAACATTTCTTCTGCCCTCCATGTGAGCATCTTCCAGCAGAAAGTCCCTCAAAAAGGAGCTGCTTGGGTATGCGCTCATCTGACATACAGATGACTTGATCTGCCCACTGGGTCTACGCTCTCATCAGTAGCGTGAGGACTGTTGGTAGACTTAGTCTAGAAAGAACTTCAGTGTTTGGTGCTTTGTCTTGCCATCTGATGTGTAATATTCCGCAAAGATAAATCATGTGGAAATGATTGAGCTGTCTTATATGCCTTCGATACACAGTCCACGTTTCACAGGTATACAGGAGGGTAGTGAGTACCGTGGTGCTATAGACCTTCAGTTTTGTTGCTGGGCTGATTCCTTGAAGTTCCCATACAGGGTGAGCGCAGTCTACCGAAAGTAGAATTTGCCTTTGCTATTCTGCAGTTAACTTCAGTATTAATACTTGGGAGAAGGTGCTGCTAAGATAAGCGAACTGATCCTCTCCCACTTTGATTGTGATTATATTTTCTGTATACTGTGCACGAGGAGCAGGTTGAACATAGAACATAGAACATTACAGCACAGAACAGGCCCTTCGGCCTTCGATGTTGCGCCGACCAATATAAAAAGCAATGACCCTCCAAACTAAACCATTCCCTTCTCTTCCATATACTTATCAACTAACCTCTTAAACGCCACCAAACTTGGCGCATCTACAACTGCCGCAGGCAGGGCATTCCACTCCCTAACCACCCTCTGGGTAAAGAACCTACCTCTGATATCCGTCCTATAACTATCACCCCTTAATTTAAAGCTGTGTCCCCTCGTGCTAGCTTTCTCCATCCTAGGAAAAAGGCTATCACTGTCCACCCTATCTAAACCTCTAATCATCTTATATGTTTCGATTAGGTCTCCTCTTAGCCGCCTCCTTTCTAACGAAAACAACCTCAAATCCCTCAGCCTCTCTTCATAAGACCTGCCCTCCATACCAGGCAACATCCTGGTAAACCTCCTCTGTACCCTCTCCAATGCCTCCACATCTTTCTTATAATGTGGGGACCAGAACTGCACACAATACTCCAAGTGCGGCCGCACTAGAGTTTTGTACAGTTGCAACATGACGTTGCGGCTCCGAAATTCAATCCCTCTACCAATAAAAGCCAAGACTCCATATGCCTTCCTAACAACCTTCTCGACCTGACTGCCTACTTTCAGGGATCTATGCACATACACACCAAGATCCCTCTGTTCATCTAGACTACTAAGAATCCTACCATTTGCCCTATACTTTACACATTTATTATTTCTGCCATAGTGCATTACCTCACACTTTTCCACATTAAACTCCATTTGCCACCTCTCGGCCCAGCTCTGCAACTTGTCCAAGTCCCTCTGCAAACTATAACACCCCTCTTCACTATCTACCACTCCACCGACTTTAGTGTCATCTGCAAATTTACTAATCCATCCTTCAATACCCTCATCCAGATCATTTATAAAAATTACAAACAGCAGGGGCCCCAAAACAGACCCCTGAGGCACACCACTTGTCACCGAACTCCACGATGAATATCTCCCATCAACCACCACCCTCTGTCTTCTATCTGCTAGCCAATTCCTAACCCAATTAGCTAAATCACCCTCTATCCCATACATCTGCATTTTCTGCAGAAGTCTTCCATGGGCCACCTTATCAAACGCCTTACTAAAGTCCATATATACCACATCAACCGCCTTACCCCCATCCACCTCTTTGGTCACTTTCTCAAAAAACTCAATGATGTTAGTAAGGCACGACCTACCCTTCACAAAACCATGCTGACTATCCCCAATCAATTCATTTCTCTCTAAATAACTATAAATCCTATCCCTAATTATTCTCTCCAATACTTTGCCCACAACAGAAGTAAGACTCATTGGCCTATAATTCCCTGGAAGGTCTCTCTTCCCCTTCTTGAACAATGGGACCACATTCGCTATCCTCCAGTCCTCCGGAACCACACCCGTAACCAACGACGACCTGAAGATCAGAGCCAGAGGCTCTGCAATCTCCTCTCTTGCCTCCCAGAGAATCCTAGGGTAAATCCCGTCCGGCCCAGGGGACTTATCCAACTTCAAACCCTCGAGAATATCTAGCACATCCTCCTTATCTACTTCGATACCTTCCAGTTTGCTACCCTGTACCTCAGTGTTCTCCATAACTACATTTACATCACCCTGCGTGAATACCGAAGAGAAATATTTATTCAGTGCCTCTCCAATCTCTTCAGGCTCCACGCACAACTTCCCACTGCTGTCTATGACTGGCCCTAATCTTGCCCTAACCAATCTTCTATTCTTAACATATCTAAAGAAAGCTTCAGGATTCTCCTTAATCCTATCAGCCAAAGTCTTCTCGTGTCCTCTCTTAGCTCTCCTCAATTCACTCTTTAGCTCCCTCCTGGCTAATCTATAGCTATCCAGCTTTAGATTAGCCAGGTGCATGACTTCGGTCTTTTTAATGTTGATGGTGAATCCAAAGTTGTCACAAGCCGTGGAAAATTTGTCCATACTGACTTGCATCTCTGGGTCTGAGCCAGTATACAGGGCAGAGTCATCGGCAAAGAGGAAATCTTTCAGAACACTCTCTTTTCACTTTGGTAATAGTTTGAAACCTCAGGTTGAAGAGCTTCTATTCACTCTGTACTTGAGGCTGATTCCAGCAACACTGCCCTGGAAGGCATCATTCACCATGGTAGTAAACATCATGCTGAACATGTGGGTGTGAGCACACAGCCCTGTTTGACGCCATTGGTGACTGGGAATGCCTCAGAGGATTTTCCGCCATCCAATACTCTGGCCATCATGGAAGTGGCGTACCATCTGAATGAATTTGAGAGGGCAGCTGAACTTTGACATGATCCTCTACAGGCCTTGTCTGCTTACACTGTTGAAGACTTTCACGAAGTCAACAAAGGTTGTGTACAACTCGTGATTCTGCTCCTGACACTTCTCCTGGAGTAGGTGCGCAGCAAAAATCATGTCAACAGTCCTGGGACCTTTGCGGAAGCCACATTGATTCTGAAAACAGGCCCAGCTCCAGATGAGTGACCAGACGATTTAGCACGATTCTTGCGAGGGCTTTTTCTGTAATGGGGAGCGGCAAGATTCCTCGATGGTTGTCACATACTTGCTGATTGCCCTTCCTCTTGTAGAGGTGTTCGATGGAGACATCTTTAAGTTCCTAAGGAAGGGATCCTTGCTTCCAAAAGAACTGGAACAACTCGGAGACCTTCTTGATAAGTCAGGGTCAGCAACTTTGTAGATTTCTGTGGGTATGGCATCTGCCCCTGAGGCTTTGCCACTGTATTGCTGGCTGACAGCTTTTGTGACTTTGGTTACTACTGGTGAGTCACCCATGGCGATGTTGATATCAACCTGGGGAATTCTGTCTATTGCCTCATCATTAATAGATGACGGTCAGTTGAGAATGGCTTCAAAGTGTTCAGATCCTTCAAAGGATCTGAGCCTTCTCTGTAATGAGAGTTGTACCACCTGTACTCAGTAATCGAGAAGCTCCCGAAAGATTGATGTCTATAGAGAGTATTGAGGATTTCATAGAACCGTTTCAAGTTGTTTCTGTCAACATATCCCTGTATTTCATCAGCCTTGGCGCTCAGCCTGGCATCCTGCATTTTACGCAATTTATTCTGGACTGTCCTGCGAGCATCAGTAAAAGCATTTTTCTTGGCAGCTGAAGATGGTTGTTCTGACAGGCCCAATGAAGATGATGCTTTTCAACAAGTAAAGCCTCATCATTCTCATCGAACAAACCATGCTGCTTGTGGGTGGAGGGCCCGAGCATCTTCAGTGCAGATGTATGGATAGCATCCCTGAAACATTTCCAGTCGTCCTCAGTACTGCCTGTGAGGTGTATATTAGCAAGCTTGATTTCTAAGTCTTCAGCCAGTGCTGAAGCTATGCTGGGGTTCTTTAGCTTGGCTGCATTGATTCTTTTCGTAACCTTGCTTCTTTCTGGTTGCCTCTTGGGTCTGATGTAGAGCCTCATTTTGGAGACAATGAGCCTGTGATCTGTCCAGCAGTCGGCATCACACATGGCCTTGATCACTCTGTCTTTTCTCCTGACAATGACATAGTCGATAAGATGCCAATGCTTAGAGTAGGGGTGCATCCAAGAGGTTTTGTTACAGGTAGGCGGACAGCAAGTTGTGTTGGTGATGAGGAGGTTGTGTGCTGCACAGATCTTCATTAAGAGTAGGCTGTTACTGTTACACTCGCCCATTCCATGCCTCCAATAACTCCCTGTCGGATTGCAGTGTCATACCTTACTCTTGCATTGAAATCGCCAAGCAAGATCAGCTTGTCGGTGCTGCTCACTGCTGATGGCATCTAGTTCTTCATAGAACTTGTCTTTCATCTCGTCCAGGTTGTTCATTGTGGGGGCATAGGCACTGATCAGCGTGGCTTGGCTTCTGTTCTGTAGTGGAAGCTGTAATGTCATAAGCTGGTCATTCATACGCTTGGGTAGGCTATCGAGTTTCTGAACAGGGTGACTCCTGACGATGAATCCAACTCCAGCATCACAACACTCATCGCTGTCATGACCACTCCAGAGAAAAGCATATCCACCTCCAGTTTCTGTCAACTGACCTACATTGGCAAGATGAGTTTCAATCAAGGCTGCAATGTCAATGTTGTATCTTGCAAGCTCTCTGGCAACTAAGGCTGTTCTTCTCTCTGGTCTGTCTGCTGTACGGTTGTCCAAAAGCGTGCGCATGTTTCAAGTGTCAGTGGTGAGCGGTGTCACTTTGTGTTTTATTTTGTTTGTTCGACCGCAAGATGGGATCCCCGCCAGCTGCGGTAAACTGGCCAGGGTGTAGTGAAGCAGGCAATGTTTAGGGCACCTTTTCTAGCCTTTCCTCATTCTACGGAGGTGAGCAGTATGTTTCTGAAGAGGATTGCTCAGTCGCCCAGGTAGGTGCCGAGTTTCACTGCTGCTTTGGTCAGCAGAAAACAACAATTAGATCTAAGTCGCTTGTGTGCAGGTCCGTGACCACAGCTCCCAGTGTATCCACACCTGCTGCTTCATCACTCGCCCATCGCCACAGGACTTCAAAAGCTGAAGAGGACACTGATGATGATGGTGATGTTGAGACTAGCACTTGATTTGGATTAAAGTGAGGGAGAATTGTGCAGCATCAGCGTCACTCTCTCTTCCCAATTCCCATCTAGATGCAGTGGCAAGACAACAGTCAAGACGGCTGGAAATGGGACTAGGCGCAGTAGATGACCAGGGCGTCTTCTGTATCTTGTTCTGTTCTTTGCGTTCCATGATGCTTGCAGAGACTGTCTTCTTGACTGTTGGACCTTCCACTGGTCTCGTCCGCTCAATGCGCCAGAATCCGTCTTCACATGCTGGGATAGACATCTCTCTATCTCACCGAGGGTTGAGATCCCATCAGCTACCCTCACCTGGTTTCGCTGGCTTGTCGAAGCTGTTGCCCGGGGTGAGGTCGCTGTAGCATGCAAACAGCTACAGGAAACCACAGGTGAGAGCTGAGTGCCAGGTGAGGAAAAGAGTGGACAAACTGTCCTGAAAGGATGCAACATGTTCCCCTACCAGAGATACAAGCCCTTTTTGACACCCCATGCACAGAGTAAGGTTTACAGTTCTGTTCAAGGACAAATTACCTGTTTGTTGACACATCTTTGAACTTGAGCTGAAAAAAAGTTACTTGAACATGAAATTTGGGGAAATGTTTTACTGGATCTCTCAAATGTTAATGAGGAAATATTTTTCTGCTCACTTCCCATTTCTTTTCCTAGTATTCAACATCAGAAGCTTATAATTAGCAGCTCTATATTATTGGATTTACATAAAAAATATGTTTTGATAAATTAAAAGATTTTTCGAGAATTAAACAGGGGAGGTGGAATAATTGGATTCATTTTCAAATGTTCTGACAGACTTAATGGGTTGAACGGTCTTCTGCATTGTAGCGTCTATGATAATGAACCACTATTTAACAGCAATTAAAAATCTTTGTGACAGAGCTCATATCCATCCAGCTGCTGAAGGCATGAATCAAAATATGCAGCAAAGAGGTTGCTCTTAAGTCAATTCTGCCTACTTTTATACATATATAAAGAGCAAGAGGGTAGCCAGGGAGAGGGTTGGCCCACTCAAGGACAAGGGAGGGAATCTATATGTGGAGCCAGAGGAAATGGGCGAGATATTAAATGAGTACTTTACGTCAGTATTTGCCAAAGAGAAGGAATTGGTGGATCATGAGTTTAGGAAAGGGTGTGTAAATGGTTTGAGTCATGTTGAGATCAAAAAGAAGATGGTATTGGGTTTCTTGAGAAACATTAAGATAGACAAGTCCCTAGGGCTGAAGCAACTTACCCCAGATTACTGAGAATGGCAAGGGAGGAAATTGCTGGAGCCTTGAGAGAAATCTTGATATCCTCACTAGCTACAGGGGAAGTCCCAGAAGATTGGAGAATAGCCAATGTTGTTCCTTTGTTTAAGGAGGGTAGCAAGAATAATCCAGATAATTACAGGCCGGTGAGTCTTACATCAGTGGTAGAGAAATTATTGGACAAGATTCTTTGAGATAGGATTTATTCCCACTTGGAAATAAATGAACGCATTAGTGAGTGGCAACATGGATTTGTGAAGGGGAGGTTGTGTCTTACGAATTTAATCAAGTTTTTCAAGAAAGTGGCCAAGATGATTGAGGAGGGTAGGGCAGTGGATGTTGTCTTCATGGACTTCAGTAAGGCCTTTGAAAAGGTCCCTCATGGCAGACTAGTGCAGGAGGTGAAGTTGCATGGGATCAGAGGTGAACTGGCAAGGTGGATACAAAACTGGCTTGGTCAAAGAAAAGAGAGGGTATCAGTGGAAGGATGCGTTTCTGAATGGAGGACTGTGACAAATGGCACTCCTCAGGGATCAGTGCTGGGACCTTTGCATAAATATATATGTAGACGATTTGGAGGAAAATGTAACTGGATTAATTAGTAAATTTGTGACACAAAGACAGGTGGATTTGTGGTTGGCGATGAGGACCATCAGAGGATACAATGGGATATAGATCAGTTGGAGACTTAAGCAGAGAGATGGCAGATGGAGTTTAATCCGGACAAATGTGAGGTAATGCATTTTATAAGGAAATATACAGCAAATGGCAGAACGCTTAAGAGTATTGATGGGCAAAGGGACCTGGGTGTACAAAGAACAAAACAGCACAGGAACAAGTCCTTCGGCCCTCCAAGCCTGCGCCGCTCGTGCGCTCAACTAGATTATTCATTTATATCCCTCTACTTCCAGTCTGTTCATGTGGCTACCTAGATAAATCTTAAATGATCCCAGTGTGTCCGCTTCAACCATCTTGCTTGGCAATGCATTCCAGGACCCTACCACTTCCTGTGTAAAATAAGTCCCCCTGACATCTATGTTGAATTTTGCCCCCCCTCATCTTGAACTTGTGACCCCTTGTGTTCGTCACCTCCGACCTGGGAAAAAGTTTCCCACTGTTCACCCTGTATATGCCCTTCATAATTTTATATATCTCTATTAGGTCTCCCCTCATCCTTGGTCTTTCCAGGGAGAACAACCCCAGTTTACCCAATCTCTCCTCCTAGCTAAGACTCCCCATACCAGGCAACATTCTGATAAACCTTTTGTTTTCCAAAGCCTCCACATCCTTCTGGTAGTGTGGCGACCAGAACTGGATGCAGTATTCCAAATATGCCCTAACCAACGTTTCATATAGCTGCAAACATTATACTCTATGCCCCATCCAATAAAGGCAAACATGCCATATGCTTTCTTCACCACTCTGTCCACTTGTGCTGTCACCTTTAAGGATCTGTGGACTTGCACAGATCCTTGCCTCTGTGTCTCTGTACTCCTGATGGTTCTGACATTTATTGTATAGCTCCCCCCTTACATGAGATCTACTGAAACACATCACTTTGTATTTATCTGGATTAAATTCCATTTGCCATTTCTCCACCCAGTTTTCCAGTCTATCTATATCCTGCTGCATTCTCCGACAATGTTCATCGCTATCCGCAACTCCAGCAATCTTTATATCATCTGCAAACTTACTGATCACACCAGTTACACCTTCTTCCAAATTGTTTATATATATCACAAACAACAGAGGTCCCGGTACAGAGTCCTGCAGAACACCACTAGTCACAGACCTCCAACCGGAAAAAGACTCCTCCGCTGCTACCCTCTGCCTTCTATGGCCAAGCCAGTTCTCCACCCATTTAGCTAGCTCACCTTTTATCCCGTGAGATTTAACCTTTTGCACCAACCTGCCATGAAAGATCTTTACTAAAATCCACATAGCCAACATCCATGGCCCTTCCCTCGTCAATCGTTTTTGTCACATCCTCAAAAAAGCTCAACCGAATTTGTGAGGCATGACCTCTCTCATATAAAATTATGCTGTCTATCGCTGATGAGATTATTCAGTTCTAAATGTGCATATATCCTTTCTCTAAGAATCTTCTCCAACAATTTCCCTACCATGGACATCAAGTTCACCAGCCTATAATTACTCAGGTTATCTTTGCTACGCTTCTTAAATAACAGGACCGCATTTGCTATCCTCCAATCCTCTGGGACCTCACCTGTATCCAGTGAAGAGACAGATTTCTGTTAGAGGCCCAGCAATTTCATCTCTTGTCTCCCTGAGCAATCTAGAAATAGATGCCATCAGGCCCTGGGGATCTCTCTGTCTTAATGTTTCCTAAAAAACCTAACACTTCCTCCCTTGTAATTGAGATTTTTTCTAACGGGTCAACACATCCCTCTGAGACACTACCAGTCAACATGTCCCTCTCCTTTGTGAATAGTGATGCAAAGTATTCATTTAGGATCTCACCTACTTCCTTTGGTTCTAAGCATAATTCCCCTCCTTTGTCTCAGAAGGCCAACTCTTTCCCTAACAACCCTCTTGTTCCTAACATATGTATAAAATGCCTTAGGATTCTCCTTAATTCTATCTGCCAAGAATATTCCATGATTCCTTTTTGCCCTTCTAACTCCTTGTTCGAGTTCTATTCTACTTTCTCTGTATTCCTTCAATGCTCCATCTGTTTTTAGCTGCCTGGACCCTATGTATACCTCTTTTTTCTTTTTGATTTTACCCACAATTTCACTAGTTATGCATGGCTCTCAAATCCTAATTTTCCTATCCTTCATTTTACAGACATGTGCCTGTCCTGCAGCCCTATCAACTGCTCCTTAAAAGACTCCCACGTGCCAGATGTGGATTTATCCTCGAACAGCCTCTCCCAATCAACAGCCACCAATTTCTGCCTAATCCGGCTGTAGTGAGCCTTCCCCCAGTGCAGCACCTTACCCATAGGACAACACTCATCTTTTTCCATTACTATCCTAAAGTTTACAGAATTGTAGTCATCATTTGCCACATGCTCCCCTACTGAAACTTTGATGACCTCACTGGGCTTATTCCCCAGTAAGAGGTCTGACAACACCAGTTTTAAATCCAACCGATTTATTTGATAGTAAACTTGCAAGCTTTTGGCTATTATAGCCTTCTTCAGGCGAATGAAGTGTTCTGGTCTGCAGACCAGAACACTTCATTCACCTGAAGGCGGCTATAATAGCCAAAAGCTTGCAAGTTTACTATCAAATAAATCGATTGGACTTAAAACTGGTATTGTCAGACCTCTTAGTGTTTACCTCAGTCCAACGCCGGCATCTCTACATCATGACTTATTTCCCAGTAGCAGGAATAGCCCCCTCTCTAGGTGGGCTATCAACATATTGTTCCAAAGAACCTTCCTGTACGCATTTTATAAATTCCTCCCTGTCCAGATCTCTAGCCCTAAGCACTATCCAGTGTATACATGCAAAATTAAAGTCTCCCACTACAACAACTCTATTTTTCCTGTACTATCCAGAATCTCCTTATGTATCTGTTCCTCAAATTCCCATAGGCTGTTGGGGGGCCTGTAGTATAACCCCAGCATAGTGACTGTGCCCTTCCTGTTTCTGAGCTCCACCCATAGTGACTCGTTACATGATCCCTCTAAATTGCCCACCCTCTGCACTGCTGTAATATGCTCCCTAACCAGTACTGCTACTACCCCACCTTTTCTAGTCCCTTCTCTATCTCGCCTAAAAAAACTTATGCCCTGGAATATTCAGGTGCCAGTCCTGTCCTTCTTTTAACTAAGTCTCCATCACTGCAACCACAGACAAGTTCCGCTCAAACATTAAGGGTCTAAGTTTGTCTGTTTTACCTCTTATACTCCTTGCATTGAAGCAGATGCACTCCAGCCCTCCAGGCCCACTGAAGTCATCCTCCCCCAGAATTCTTTTCCTCTTAGCTAGCCTTGTCCTGGCCCCAAGCTCATCCCCAGCCTCTATGCTTATTGACCTATTGTTTCGATCCCCACCCCTCTGCCACATTAGTTTAAACCACACTAGCATAACTCGCAGCCAGGATATTCGTGCCCCTCCAGTTTAGGTGTAACCCATCCTTCTTGTACAGGTACTATCTTCTCTTGAAGACTTCACAGTGATCCACGAATTTGAAACTCTCCCTCCTGCACCAGTCCTTTAGCCATGCGTTCAGTTGTACAATCTCCCTGTTCCTAGCCTCATTAGCACTGGGAGTAGTCCAGAGATGATCACCCTAGAGGCCCTGCTTTTAAGCTTATTACCCAACTCCCTGAATTGCTCTTGCAGGACCTCACTGTTCTTTCTGTCTATGTCATTTGCACCAATGTGGACAATGATATGTGTCTGATTATGCGCTCCTTTTAGGATGCTTCCTACCCACTCGGAGACATCCAGGACCCAAGCACCAGGGAGGCAGACTACCATCCCGGAGTCTCATTCATGCCCACAGAACTGCCTATCTGTGCCTCTAACTACTGCGTCCCCCACTACTATTGCTCTCGTAGTGCCCCTCTTTCCTTTCTGAGCCATAGAGCCTGACTCCATGCCAGTGACCTGGTCACCGTGGCTTACCCCTGGACGGTCATCACTCCCGCAATCCAAAACAGTATACTTATTTTGGAGGGGGTCAACCACAGGGATCCCTTCATTGACTGCCCTCTCCCCTCCCCTCTTCTGTCAGTCACCCAGCCCTAACTGTTAAAGGGTACTCTCTGGTATGTGACCCTTACCCTTCCTAATCGTGACTCATGTGGTTTCCTCCAGTGACTCTAGTGTGACTACCTACCTGTAACTTCTCTCTATTAATTCCTCATTCGCCCTGACTAGACTAAGGTCATCAAGCCGCAGCTCCAGTTCTCTAACACGGTCCCTCAGGAACTGCAATTCGACACACCTAGCGCAGCTATGGACTTCCGGGAGGCATGAACTCTCACATCTGACATCAAAAGCAACAAAAAAGCCTGTGAGAAACCTTGACGGATAAATAAACAGCCAAATACTAGCTGCCTTACCCCTCAGCACGAATCTCTCTCTCTCAATCTTGCTCTGGTCGCATAATGAGGTCAATTCGACACACCTAGCGCAGATACGGACTTAAGAACAAAACAGCACAGGAAACAGGCCGTTCGGCCCAACGAGCCCGCACTGCCATCCTGATGTTCCCACCTCTACCCATGATCCCTGTCTATGTTTATAGATCTATGGATTAAAAACCAAATTTGAGACAATTTAGAGAGAAATTGTTTTGCCAATTAGCCTAAGAGCACATCTTTGGGATGTGGGAGGAAACCGGAGCACCTGGAGAAAACCCACGCAAGCACGGGGAGAATGCGCAGACTCCCACAGACACAGGCCCAAATCCATGTATTTGCACAGCACAGCGATAGTCACTGAGCTGTCGTGTTGCCCATCAAATGTCCAGGTCAAGCGTACACTAACGATGTGAAGCACTAGGATACTCTCAAAAAATCCAAGAGCAGCCCTCTTACAACCCATCGCGTGTATGCCCCTCATTAGACAACAAGGCGGACCAAAGCATCTGTAGGATAAAAACAAGTACATCGATATCATCATCTATTTACACACCTCCCAGGGACTCCCAAGACTCATGATCCCTATTTTAAATCAGTTTTCTATACCCCTCCATTCTCATTCTGCTTATGTGCCCAACTAAGTATTTCTTAAATAACTCCAGAGCGCCTGCCTCCACCACTTTACTTGGCAGTGCATTCCATACTCCCACCACCACCAATGGGAGGCTACATGATTCCATGACCTCTCACTCATAACTGCCCCTTTCTTTAAATTACTGGAAGAACAGAACCTAACCTGATTATGCCAAAGCCCACTGAGCCAAAGCCCTTCAGCCTTCACTCTGCTCCCTCTCACTCCATGCCTGTTCTCAACGCTGCCCGCTGTATAGATTGGCCTGCTCTTTATAGCTCCTGTTCATCACTGGCTGGCGTTGGGTGCCTGCACAATTTTTGCAATTAAAAAAAAACTTTTGCAAAGGAAAAAGGCCTGTGAGAAACCTTAACGGATAAATAAACAGCCAAATACTAGCTACCTTACCCTCAGCACGAATCTCTCTCTCTCAATCTTGTTCTCGTTGCATAATGAGGTCAATTCCTCAGGTAAGTGATTTTTATATTCAAGTAAAAAACTCAAACTCCCAGACGAGCCCACGGCCCACTTCTGCTTTCCCAGTAAAAAAAAACTTTTTAAGGAAAAAAGCCCACAAAAAACATTAATGGATTAACAGGAACACAAGTTACTGTAATGCAGATGGAGAAGGTAGTCAAGAAGGCAGCCGGGGCACTGAGTTTAAAAATCCGCAGATCATGTTGCAGCTTTATAAAACCTTAGTTAGGCTGCACTTGGAATATAGTGTTCAATTCTGGTCACCACAGTACCAGAAGGATATGGAGTTTTTGGAGAGGGCACAGAAAAGATTTACCAGGATGTTGCCTAGTTTAGAGGACATTAGCTATGAGGAGATGTTAGAGAAACTTGGATTGCTCTCACTGGAATGACGGAGGTTGAGGGGCAACCTGATAGACGTCTACAAGATTATGAGAGGCACGGATGGGATGAACAGTCAGAAACTTTTCCCAGAATGGAAGTGTCAATTACTAGGAAGCACAAGTTTAAGATACGAGAGGCAAGGTTTAAAGGAGATGCACAAGGCAGATTTTTTACACAGAGGGTGGTGGGTGATTGGAATTTATTGCCGGAAAGGTAGTGAAAGCGGATACGGTCGTGACTTTTAAGGAGTGTCTAGACAAAAACATGAATAGGATGGGAATAGAGGGACATGGTCCCTGGAAGGGTCAGCAGTTTTAGTGAAGTCAGGCAGCATGGTCGATGCAGGCTTGGAGGGCTGAAGGATCTGTTCCTGTGTTGTAATTTTCTTTATTCTTCATATATCAAAAAGTAGTCAAGTTCAAAAGAGTAAATTCCTGTGATGACGATTTACTTTTGACAATGTAATAGAACAATTATATATATATTCACTATTTAGTTCTGATATGTGCCAATAAGCAACTATCCTTAGGAACATACAAGGAGCAGGGATAGACCATTCAACAAGCTCATGGTTGACTGGGCAGAGAAGTCAAGGACCAGAGGCAGATAAGGACCAAGTAAAAAGTAGTAGGAAAGGGAAAAGAAATGTTAAAAGTGCACATCTGAAGGTTTTGTAGCTGAATGCTTGGAGTATCCAAAACAAAATGGATGAACTAGTTGCACAGATAGATGTGAACGGATATGGGATAGTTGGCATTATGAAGATGTGGCTCCAAGGTGAGCAAGGACACGAACTAAACATTGAAGGCTATTCAACATTTAGGAAGGACAGCCAGAAAGGAAAAAGTGGTGGAGTTGCATTGTTGATCTAATGATATGGATGTGATATTGAGGAAAAATATTAGCATAGATTGTGTGGAATTTATAACGGTCAAGTTAAGAAAACAGTGGTGAGGGCAGCATTGTAATGGTAATATTGGGTAAATCTTTAGACAAGGAATCAGAGATGCATGCGTTAAAGGAACATCTGTGATTATGGGCGACTTTAATCTGTACATGGATTGGGAGAGCCAAATAAGTCAAACTACAATAGAGAAGGAATTTCTGGAGTGCATACAGGATGGTTTTCTGGAGCAATACATTGAGGAACCAACAAGACAGCAGGCCATTCTTGGACTGGGTGCTGCACAATGAGATAGGATTAGTTGGCAATCTAGTTGAGAGAGAACCTTTGGGGACGAGTGACCGTAACACGGTAGAATTCTTTGTCAAGGTAGACAGTCATCAAGTCACAGAGATTTATATATTTGAAAAAGGCCCTTTTGCCCAACTTAAAATAGTAGCAAAGACATGTCAAGGTATCTAGGCAGTGAGTCTGACATCAGTGGTGGTTAAGTTACTGCAGTGGATTCTGAGAGACAGGATCTACCAACATTTGGATAGTCAAAGTCTGATTAGAGATAGTCACCATGGCTTTGTGCATGAGAGGTGATGTCTGATGAATCTTTTAGAATTTCTCAAAGAGGTACTGATTGAATTTTCTGAGGAGGTGACCAGGTATATAGATTAGGGTAGTGCAGTTGATGCAGTTTATATGGATTTCAGCAAAGCCTCTGACAAAGTCTTATTTATTAAGAAAGTAAATTCATGCAGGATACAGGAAATTTGATGAAGTGGATTCAAAATTGGCACAGGTTAGGAGACAGGGTAATGACAGGAGGGTACTGAAGGGTGCTACCAGCTAGTGTCCAGTGATGCACCACAGGGATCTATGTCAGGCCTCCTATTATTCAGCATTTAGATGAATGACATTGATGGCTATGTGGGGGGTAGGATGAGTTAAGTCTGCGGATGACACAAAGATCGGACGGGTGGTTAACGGTGAGGTGGAGCGTCTTGGGCTACAAGAAGACAGACAGAATGGTCAAATGGGCAGATAAGTGGCAGACGGAACTTAACCCTGAAAAGTGAGCGGTGATGCACTTTGGAAGAAATAATTTGACAAGAAAGTATTCAATGAACGCTAGGACACTAAGAAGCTCTGTGGAATAAAGGAACCTTGGTGTGTTTGATTACAGATCACTAAAAGCAGAAGGACATGTTAGTAGGGTAGTGAAAAAAGCATATGGGACACTTGCCTTTATCAATCGAGGCATAAATTATAAAAGCAGGGAAGTTATGTTGGAGTTGGAGAACTTTGGTGAGGCCATAGCTGGAGTACTGTGTGAAGTTCCAGTTCCCATATTATTGAAAGAACGTCATTGCACTCTTGCTTGTGGAAGGGGTGCCGAGGAGATTTGCCAGGAAGCAGCCTGGGAATGAAACATTTTAGTTATGAAGAGAAGTTGGATAGACTTATATTGTTTTTGTTGGACCAGATCAGAATGAGGGGTGACCTGATCGAATTCTATAAGTTATGAGAGACATGGACGAGTGTGTGTGCGCAGTTTTGGTCGCTGCATTTGCAAAAGGATAAATTGGCCTTGGAGGGATACAGAGAAGGTCCACTGGGCTATACTGGAGATGAGGGGGTTAGCCTATGAGGAGAGGTTGAATAGACTGGGTCTGTACTCACTGGACTTTAGAAGGCTGAGGGGAAATCTTATAGAGACATATAAGATAATGAAAGGGATAGATAGGGTACAGGTAGAGAGATTCTACCCGCTTAGAAAGGATAACAGAACTAGAGGACACAACCTCAAAATAATTGGAGGGGGGGGGGGTGCAGTTTAGATCAGAGTTGAGGATGAACTTCTTCACTCAAAGGGTGGTGAGTCTCTGGAATTCTCTGCCCATTGAAGTGGTGGAAGCTACCTCGCTGAATATATTTAAGTCACGGATAGATAGGTTTCTGATAGACAAGGGAATTAAAGTTTATGGGGAAAAAGTGGGAAAGTGGAACTGATCCACTTCAGATCAGCCATGATCTTGCTGAATGGTGGCACAGGCTGGAAGGGCTGGATGGCCTACTGCTGCTCCTATTTCTTATGTTCTTATGATAAGGGGTAGCTATTTCCCTTTGTTGAAGGGTCAGTCACATGGGAATATAGATTCAAGGTAAGAGGCAGGAGGTCTAGAGGAGATGTGAGGAAAAATTCTTTTATCTAGAGAGTGATGACAGTCTGGAATGCACTGCCTGGGTGGATAGAGAGGTGGGTTGCCTCACATTCTTTAAAAAGTATCCGGTTGAATATTTGGCACATCATAACATTCAGGGCTGTGGGACCAAATGCTGGCAGATGGGATTATGTGAGGGTTTAAATGCTTCTGTCAGTCTAGATTCAATGGGCATAAGGGCCTCTCCTGTGCTGTATGATTTTTTGATGAGGAAACGAGGAAGTTAGATAAAGGAGAACCATTGGACATTACTTATTTAGATTTTTAGAAGGCCTTTGACAAAGTGCTGCATACGAGATTGTTCAGTAAGTTAAGAGCCTATGGTGTTAATGGTAAAATCCTGGCATGGATAGAGGATTGACTGACTGGCAGAAGGTAGAAGAGAATGGGGATAAAAGGGTCTTTTTCCGGATGGTAGCTGGTGATTAGTCGTGTACCTTAGGGGTCAGTGCATCTTTGCACAATATACATTAATAATTTGGAAGAAGGAACTGAAGGTACTGTTGCTAAGTAAAAGTAAAGTTTATTTATAAGTCACAAGTAAGGCTTACATTAACACTACAATGAAGTAAGTGAAATTCTCCTAGTCATCACAGTCCAGCGCCTGTTCAGGTCAATGTATCTAACCAGTACGTCATTCAGAACATGGGAGGAAATCAGGCCACCTGGAGGAAACCCACACAGACATGAGGAGAACATGCAAACTCCACACAGGTAGTGACCGAAGCTGGGAATGCAGCCTCTTCTGATAACCCAAACCATCAAGTCCTGGTGGCATCCTAGTAAATCTTTTCTGCATTCCTTTCTACTTTTGTAATATCCTTTCTATAATAGAATGATGAGAATAGTGATGTAGTTGATTCTGAGACCAGGGTCCTGAATCTCAATGAAGGTAGCTGTGATGGTATGAGGCATGAATTGGCCATGGTGGACTGGAAAACATTAATAAAAGGAAAAAAAGTGGACAGACATTTTTTTTAAAGAATGAATAGGTTTATTACAAAAGTTGTTTATTCCTGTTTTGCACAAGAATGGTAAGGGAATTGTGACCAAACCGTGAATTTGGAGTATAACATTAGCAAATGTGAGGTTATCCACTCTGGTAGAAATAATAGTAGGAGGGATTATTATTTAAAGGGCGAAAAGTTGCAGCATGCTACTGTGCAGAGGGACCTGGGGGTCCTTGTGCACAAAGTGCAAAAACTCAGTCTGCAGGTACAGCAGGTGATCAAGAAGGTGAATGGAACATTGACCTTTATCGCGAGGGGGATAGAATATAAAAGCAAGGAGATCTTGCTGCAACTGTACAGGGTACTGGTGAAGCCGCAACTGGAGTACTGTGTGCAGTTTTGGTCCCCTTGCTAACAGATATATTGGCCTTGGAGGGAGTACAGAGAAGGTTCACCAGGCTGATACCGGAGATGAAGGGGTTGGCTTATGAGGAGAGATTGAATAGACTGGGCCTGTACTCGTTAGAGTTTAGAAAGCTGAGGGGAGATCTTATAGAGACTTACAAGATAATGAAGGGGCTAGATAGGGTGGAGACAGAGAGAATCTTTCCGTCTCAAAAGGGAAACAGAACCAGAGGGTACAGCCTCAAAATAAGCTGGGGGGGGCAGTTTAGAACGGAGTTGAGGAGGAACTTCTTCACTTCTGGAATTCTCTGCCCATTGAAGTGGTGGAGGCTACCTTGTTGAATATATTTAAGTCATGGGTAAATAGATTTCTGATAGACAAGGGAATTAAGGATTATGGGGAGAAAGTGGGAAACTGGAACTGATCAGCCATGATCTTATTGAATGGCGGGGCAGACTCGAAGGGCTAGATGGCCTACTCCTGTTCCTATTTCTTATGTTTTATATTATGTTCTTATGGATTACAAGGGAAATTAGAAATATAATCAGATTCAAGGAAAAAGCATTCAAATTGGCAAGAAAAAGCAATATGCCTGAGGATTGGGAACAGTTTACAATTCAACAAAAGAGGACCAAGGGATAGATAAAGCAGGGAAAACTCAAATATGAAAGTAAGCTAGTAGGGAGCATAAAAACTGAGTGTAAAAGTTTCTGTGGTTTGTAAAGAAAAAAATTGATAAAAGCTAATGTAGGCCCCTACATTAACGGGAGAATTTGTTACAGTGAATAAAGAAATGGCCAAAAAATTAAATTTGTACTTTGCTTCAGTCTTCACAAAGGAAGACATGAATAATGTATGAGAAGTTTTGAGAGAAACATATGTTAGTGAGGAACTGAAGGAAACCAATATTAATAAAGAAATAGTTTGGGGGAAATTGACGAGAATGAAGGTGGATAAATCTCCAGGTTCTTTTCAACTTCATCCCAGAGCACTTGAGGAAGTGGCCTTGGAAATAGTAGATTAATTGGATGGTGTGACATCAGTATATCTTTAAGAGATTTTTTAAACAAGTTTGCAACTCTTACAGTCAGGATTTCTCAGCCTTACCTGATGTCATTATGTGATGAGCTCTTTTATTATGACTTTAGTGGTTTAAATGCGGTTGTTTGTGATTGGAACACATTGGACATCTTTATTAAGGATTATATGTTAATTTCTTGTTTATAATTGATAAAAGTTTTTACGAAATTTCTTACTATATATGTTAACTGTATTCTTAAATAAACTTTGTTTGATAAGCTCCCTAGTGGGTCATTTGAATCATACACGATTCAATACAAATACAAGAACAAACGTTATGATCCATGTGGGCTCCATAGAACACTTTGGAGCTTCTGACCCAAACCATAACCATCAAAATTCTTTGGATTCTAGAACAGTTAGAACATAGAACACTATAGCACAAACAGGCCCTTCGGCCCACAAGTTGCGCTGATCATATCCATACCTACTAGGCCTATCTATGATTTTCAATCCCATTAAATCCCATGTACACATCCAGAAACCTCTTAAAAGACCCTAGCAAGTTCGCCTTTACCACCACCGACAGCAGCCGATTCCACTCATTCACCACCCTCTGAGTGAAAAACTTACCTCTTCCTCTATTCTGTACCTCCTCCCCAGCAGTATTCTGTGTCCTGTTGAAGTGACCATTTCAGCCCTGAGAAATAGTCTCCCAGAATCCACCCTATCTAGACATGGAACATAGAACATAGAACAATGCAGCACAAACAGGCCCTTCGGCCCACAAGTTGCACCAATCACATCTACCAATCCACAGGCCTATCTATAACCCCCTATCCTATTCGTTTCCATATACTCATCTAGAAGTCTTTTAAAAGACCCCAGCGAGTTCGCCTCAACAACCTCCGACAGCAGCCGATTCCATTCAATACCACCCTCTGAGTAAAAAACTTACCCCTAACATCCCCTCTGTATCTGCTTCCCTGCACCTTAAATCTGTGAGCTCTCGTAGTGACCATTTCAGCTCGGGGAAATAGTGTCTGAGAGTCCACCCTATCTATTCCTCTCAACATTTTATAAACCTCTATCAGGTCGCCTCTCAACCTACGTCTCTCCAGTGAGAAGAGTCCCAGCTCCCTCAACCTATCTTCATAAGGCCTGCCTCCCAATCCAGGCAGCATCCTTGTAAATCTCCTCTGAACTCTTTCAATAGCCTCTACATCCTTCCTATAATGAGGCGACCAGAACTGCGCACAATACTCCAACTGGGGTCTGACAAGAGTCCTATAGAGCTGCATCATTACCTCCTGACTCCTAAACTCTATTCCTCGATTAATGAAGGCCAGTACACCGTATGCCTTCTTGACCACTCAACTTTTTATAAACCTCTATCACACCACCTCTCAAACTTCATCTCTCTAGGGAGGAGATCTAGCCCCCTCAACCTATTCTCATAAGACATGCCTCCCATCCAGGCAACATCCTTGTAAATCTCCTCTGCACCCTTTCAGTGGCTTCCACATCTTTCTTGTAGTGAGACGACCAGAACTGCGCACAATACTCCAAATGGGATCTGACAAGGATCTTATAAAGTTGCAGCATTACCTCCTGACTCCTAAATTGAGGGAAGACTTGGCTGGGCCTCTGACACAAATCTTTGTCTCTTCCTTGGACACAGGTGAGGTCCCAGAGGACTGGAGGATAGCAAACGTAGTACCGTTGTTTAAAAGAGGTCAGAGGGATCACCCAGGGAACTATAGGCCGGTGAGCTTGACTTCAGTTATAGGTAAGCTAATGGAGAGGATCCTTAGGGACAGGATGTATGAGCATCTGGAGCGCTGCGATCTGATCAGGGATACGCAGCATGGCTTCGTCAAGGGGAAGTCTTGTCTTACGAATCTAGTGGAATTTTTTGAAGAAGTGACAAAAACAGTTGATGAAGGACAGGCTGTTGATGTCGTCTACATGGATTTCAGTAAGGCGTTTGACAAGGTTCCTCATGGTAGACTGATAGAGAAGGTGAAGGCGCATGGGATACAGGGTCGGGTATGTAGATGGGTCGAAAACTGGCTCGGAAGGAGGAGACAGAGGGTAGTAGTGGAAGGCTCTTTTTCCGGCTGGAAGCCTGTCACTAGTGGAGTGCCACAAGGCTCAGTACTAGGTCCTCTTCTATTTGTGGTCTACATAAACGACTTGGAAGTAGGGGTAGGTGGTGAGATCAGCAAATTTGCTGATGACACCAAGATGCTTGGATTGGCGGGTACAGAAGAGCAGTGTCAGGCAATACAACAGGACATAGACAGGTTGGTAGATTGGGCAGATAGATGGCAAATGGAATTTAATCCGGAAAAATGCGAGGTGATGCGTTTTGGCCGGAAAAATGTAGAAGAGAATTATAGGATAAAAGGTAAAACTATACGGAGCATAGAGACGCAGAGAGACTTGGGGTGCAGGTTCACAAGTCTCTGAAGGTGTCCTCACAGGTGGAGAAGGTGACAAAGAAGGCGTATAGTATGTTAGCTTTCATAGAAAAGGGTATAGAATATAAGAGTAGGAGTTTGATGTTGCAGTTGTATACAACTTTGGTTAGGACTCACTTGGAATACTGCGCCCAGTTCTGGTCTCCGTACTATCGGAAGGATGTGGAGTCCTTGGAGAGAGTGCAGAGGAGGTTTACCAGGATGCTGCCTGGTATGGAAGGACTGTCCTATGAGGAACGATTAGATAGACTGGGGTTGTTTTCCCTTGAAAGACGTCGGCTTAGAGGGGATCTCATAGAGGTGTATAAGATTATAAGGGGTATAGATAGAGTAAATGGAGGTAAACTTTTTCCACCTTCAGAAATGGATAGGACGAGGGGTCATGGCCATAGGGTGAGGGGGGCTATGTATAAGACGAATATTAGAGGGCAGTTTTTCACACAAAGGGTAGTGGGGGTGTGGAATGCACTGCCGAGTAAGGTGGTGGGAGCAGGCACGCTGGGGCTGTTTAAGGGTCTCTTGGACAGCCACATGAGCGGTATGCAGATAGAGGGATATATTAGGACTGTTTAACTACGGCTTTTTTCCACAGGTAATTCGGTCCATAATTTGAGCACGCATTCGGCAGGTGGTGCGGGTACAGCTCTTGGATGTTGATTCATGGGTTGCCTGGTACCTCATGTCGTATATGAGTGCTTTATGTGGACCACCTGAAGGGCACCATGACAGCTCAGAGACTATCGATGTGGCTGTGCAGACACTTGGAATTGGGCCGGTGTCTGCGGGAGTTTGCGCGTTCTCCCGTGGGTTTTCTCCGGGCACTCCGGTTTCCTCCCACAACCCAAAAATTCGCTCTTAGGCTGATTGGGTAACAAATTGTCCCTATGGTGAAAATTTTCCATATTAGGAATAATATATATATTATTATATAGGAATATTAAAATAGGATAATGTATTTGGTATGGCGGCGGCACGGGCTCGTTGGGCCGAGGGGCCTGTTTCCCGTGCTGTGTTGCTTAATAAAAAAAAAAATTCAATCCTCATAGAGATTGGCAAGTAGCTAATGTAAGCCCCCTATTCAAAAAGGGAGATAGAGATAAAAGAGGGAAGCAAAGACCAGTGAGCCTAATGTTGCTATTGGCAAAGTTGCGAGAGTCCATTTTCAAGGATTTTGTAACTCAGCATTTGGAAGGCAATGATATAATCAGACAAAATCAATGTGGAATTACGAGAGAAAATCACACTTGATGAATCTATTGGAATTCTTCGAAGATGTAACTAGTAGAATTGACCAAGGAAAACCAGTGGATATGGTTCATTTAGACTTACAGAAGGCTCTCGACCAGATCCCACTTAACAGACTATGATGGAAAGTAAAAGTACGTGGGGTAACAAGTAATACCTTGAGATGGAAAGAATGCTGGTTAGCAGATAGGAAGCAAGCAATTAGCATAATTTATTTATAATTTACATAGATTATTAGAACTGGGGACCAAGTGCAGTATGTAAAAGTTTGCAGATGACACTAAGATGAGTGACAGAGCTAAGTGTACAAAGGACACTGAACATCTGTAGAGGGATATCAATAGATTAAGTAAGTAGGCAAGAGTCTAATAGGTGGAGTACATGTTGGTAAATGTGAGGTCAACCAATTTGGCAGGAATAACAGCAAAAAGGACGATTATTTAAATGGCAAAAAATTGCAGCATGTTGCTGTGCACAGGGACCTGAGTGTCTTTGTGCATGACTGACAAAATGTTGGTTTGCAGGTGCAGCAGATAATTAAGAAGGCAAATGGAAATTTGTCCTTCAGTGCTGGAGGGATAGAACATAGAACATCACAGCGCAGTACAGGCCCTCGATGTTGCGCTGGCCAGTGGACCCTCTAACCTAAACTATTCCAATATCATCCATATGCCTATCCACCGACCATTTGAATGCCCCCAAAGTAAGCGAGTCCACAGCTGCTGCAGGCAGGGCATTCCACGCCCTCACCACCCTCTGTGTAAAGAACCTGCCTCTGACATCCGTCCTATAACTACCACCTCTTAATTTAAAGTTATGTCCCCTCGTGTTGGTCATCACCATCCGAGGAAAAAGGCCTCACTATCCACCCTATCCAATCCCTTTATCATCTTATACGCCTCAATTAGGTCACCGCGTAACCTTCTTCTCTCTAATGAAAATAACCTCAGGTCCCTCAGCCTTTCCTCATAAGGCCTTCTCACCATACCAGGCAACATCTTGGTAAACCTCCTCTGCACCCTTTCCAATGCTTCCACATCTTTCTTATAATGCGGCGACCAGAACTGTACTCAATACTCCAAGTGCGGCTGCACCAGAGTTTTGTACAGTTGTAACATAACCTCACAGCTCCTAAATTCAATCCCTCTACCAATAAAAGCTAACACACCGTACACCTTCTTAACAACTTTATCAACCTAGGTGCCAACTTTCAAAGAGCTATGTACTTGTACCCCAAGATCCCTCTGCTCGACAACACTATTAAGGGTCCTTCCATTAGCCCTATATTTCATATGCCTGTTATTCCTACCAAAGTGAATCACCTCACACTTATCCGTATTGAATTCCATTTGCCACCTCACGGCCCAGCTCTGCAACCTGTCTATGTCCCTCTGCAAACTGTAACATCCATCCTCGCTGTCTACAACTTCCCCCACTTTGGTATCGTCAGCAAATTTACTAATCCAACCCTCTACACCCTCATCTAGGTCATTTATAAAAATGACAAACAGCAGTGGCCCTAAAACAGATCCTTGAGGTACACCACTTGTAACTGCACTCCAGGTTGAATATTTCCCATCAACCACCACCCTCTGTCTTCTATCAGCTAGCCAATTCCTAATCCAAACTGCTAAGTCACCTTCAATCCCATGCATCTGCACTTTCTGCAGTAGCCTACCATGGGGAACCTTATCAAACGCTTTGCTAAAATCCATATACACTACATCAACTGCCTTACCCTTATCTACCTCTTTGGTCACCTCCTCAAAAAACTCAATAAGGTTTGTGAGGCACGACCTACCCTTCACAAAACCGTGCTGACTATCCCTAATCAATTTATTTCTCTCTAGATGCTTATAAATCCTATCCCTTATAATTCTTTCCAAGACTTTGCCCACAACAGAAGTCAGGCTCACCGGTCTATAATTTCCAGGATGGTCCCTACTCCCCTTTTTGAACAAAGGGACAACATTTGCCATCCTCCAGTCTTCCAGCACTATACCTGTAGCCAACGACGACATGAAGATCAAAGCCAAAGGCTCTGCAATCTCCTCTCTAGCCTCCCAGAGAATCCTAGGGTAAATCCCATCTGGCCCAGGGGACTTATCAATTTTCATACCCTCAAGATTCGCTAACACCTCCTCCTTATGAACCTCAATCCTGCCCAGTCTACAACCTGGTATTGCAGTATTCTCCCCGACAACATTGTCTTTCTCCTGCGTGAATACTGATGAAAAATACTCATTCAGTGTCTCTCCTATCTCCTCAGGCTCCACGCACAACTTCCCACTGCTATATCTGACTGGCCCTAATCTTGCCCTAACCAATCTTTTATTATTTATATACCTGTAAAAAGCTTTAGGATTCTCCTTAATCCTATCCGCCAAAGTCTTCTCGTGTCCTCTTCTAGCTCTTCTCAACTCCCTCTTTAGCTCCTTCCTGGCTAATTTATAGCTCTCCAGTGCCCTAACTGAGCCTTCACGTCTCATCATTATATAAGCCTCCTTCTTCCTCTTCACCAGAGATTCAACTTCCCTAGTACACCATGGTTCCCTCACTCGACCACTTCCTCCCTGCTTGGCAGGTACATATTTATTACGGACATGCAGAAGCTGTTCCTTAAATATGCTTAAATGGAGCTTAAAAACAGGGAGGTTAGGTTGCAGCTGTATAAGGTCTGGTAAGGCCACACCTGGATTTCTGTGTAGTTTTGGTCTCCTTATTTGAGAAAGGATATATTGGCACTGGAGGGGTGCAGAGGAGATTCAATAGGTTGATTCCAGAGTTGAAAGTGTTGGTTTATGAGGAGTGACTAAGTAGATTGGAGCTATACTCATTGGAATTGAGAAAATTGGGAGAGATCTTATAGAAACATATAAAATTAAGAAGGCAACAGAAAGGATAGAAGCGGGGAAGATTTTTTCATTAGTGGGTGAAACCAAAACTAGGGGGCATAGTCTCAAAATAAGGGGGAGCAGATTTAGAGCTGAGTTGAAGTGGAACTTCTTCACTTGAAGGATTGTGAATCTGTGGAACTCCCTGTCCAGTGAAGCAGTTGAGGTGGAAATTCCCGAAATGAATTTTGTCTGGGCCATTATGGTCCTGGTCCTTCTCTCTCACCATACTTTGCACCATTCATTGCAGAGAGTAATTACCCAAGTACACAAACTAAATTGGCTCAGATAAATTATAATTCAAGTAAAATATTAGTAGTCATATATTAATTCACAAAAATGCAACTTAAGTTCAGAAAATAAAAACAATGGGAACTAACAGTTATTGGGAAAAGGCTAGAAGGTGGAATTGAGGAATATAATTTCAATCAGTTGTGACTTCATTGAAAGGCATAGCAGCCCTGATGGGCCAAATGGTCTACTTATGCCCTGACATCTTATGGCTTGGCATGGCTTTCTATCAAACAGCACTATAATGACTCCACTGTATTTTATTACTTACCTTTATAAACCAAACAGGAACAAAGGCTATGTAATATGCACTCAACATTGCATTGACCAGTACTTCCTTCATACGCCAGTTGAAATCCATTTTCAGATGTTCTACTTCATTTCTAATCAAGTCTGGAGACAAGCAGCATGCATGCGTTGGCATAGTGCTTAGACTGTACATCTGGTTAGTATGATGTTTCCAAGTTTCCTTTAAAACTGTTAGATAGTCTTTACTTCTTCCAACAGCTGTTCCTGTGTCATTGGGACCTATGTTAGCCACAGATGTTGGGAGATTTGACTTTTTTGGATCATAATTCAGTCGAAAGAAAGGTATGTATATTCCAAACCTGCAAACATAGGAAATATTATAAGCCTGTATCCCCCTATAAATTTTAGCACAATTTATTACCAGCAATTTTTGACCAACTTATCAAAGATCAGTTTATGGCAGAATTTGGTCACACCATGCAATGAGAGTGTGTTCTAAACAACAGTCAGAATTATGTGTATTGGTGGATTAAATTATGACAATAGCAGGCTGTTTTATGGTCCAGTAGGGAATAAGAGTGAGTCTAAGACAATAGGGAGAGAAAAGTAATAGACATGCAGAGTAGAAAAGTCGTTTGCAACAAAAGTGGAGTCGGAGATAAAGATGAAACAGGGAGGAAATGGGAAGGGAGGTAGAATTGCTTAGGCCCAGGACAGCAACTGCTATGTACACAGTGAAGCAGAAAACAAAGATGGTGTCTTGTTGAAGAATTTGCAGTAAAACAGGAAGCTCTCTCAGTGTTCTGCACTCTAGGGATTCTATGATTCTATGTGGAACTGTACTGTCATCATTTAACTAAATAAGCCTCATGAAAACACTAGTATAAATCTGGATGTAAAATACGAATGCAGATTAAGAATATCAAAATGAGTATCTTTTGACAAAATGTGGTAATTACTATAGATGTCACTCTCACCAACCTGAATCAAATTTGCATTGTATCAATTTGAGAATTTACACGAGTTGGAAAGATGCGAGTAATTTTCAGACAAAATATTGCAATGACAACTTCAATTTGTGGAACCTCAAATTTGAAACATAGGTAAATGAAATTCTAGCACTTCAATGGCAAAATCTTTTCCAAATATATTCTTAATGTGGTTGCTATTATCCAAATTCTTTTCATTCCAGATTCGATTACAAACATGCGCCAATGCTGGAAACCCTGAATATCACTTCTATTTCTATTATCCAGCACATCACTGTCATAGAACATAAAACACTACAGTACAAACAGGCCCTTCGGCCCACAAGTTATGCCGATCATATCAGTACCTACCAGGCCACAGAACTATCTGTAACTCCAAATCCCATTAAATCCCATGTACTCATCCAGAAGTCTCTTAAGAGACCTCAGCCAGCTTGCCTCTACCACCTCTGACGGCATCCGATTCCAGTCACTCACCACACTGAGTGAAAAACTTACCCCTGACATCTCCTCTGTACTTGCCCCCCAGCACCTTAAACCTGTGTCCTCTCGTAGCGACTATTTCAACCCGGGAAATAGCCTCCGAGAATCCACTCTATCTATTCCTCTCAACATCTTACAAACCTCTATCAGGTCGCCTCTCAACCTTCGTCTCTCCAGGGAGAAGAGACCTAGCTCCCTCAACCTATTTTCATAAGGCATGCCTTCCAATCCAGACAACATCCTTGTACATCTCCTCTGCACCCTCTCAATAGCTTCCACATCCTTCCTGTAGTGAGGCGACCAGAATTTCACACAACTGGGGTCTGACAAGGGTCTTACAAAGTTGCAGCATCACCTCCCGACTCCTAAACTCAATTCCTCTATTAATGAAGGCTAGTACACCATACGCCTTCTTGACCACATCCTCCACCTGCAAGGCTGATTTAAGAGTTCTATGGACCCGGACCCTAAGATCCTTCTGCTCCTCAACACTGCTAAGACTCCTACTCTTGATATTATACTCCTTTATCCCATTGGTCTTGCCAAAATAGACCACCACACATTTATCCCCATTGAAATCCATCTGCCACTTCTCCGCCCAGTCTTGCATCCTGTCTATGTCTCGCTGCAACTTCAGACATCCCTCCAGACTATCTACAACACCACCAACCTTCGTATTGTCGGCGAACTTACTAACCCATCCCTCCACTTCCTCATCCAGGTTATTTATGAAAATGACAATCAGCAAGGGTCCTAGAACAGATCCCTGGGACACTCCACTGGTGACTGACTCCATGCAGAAAAAGACCTGTCCACAACCACTCTCTTCCTTCTGCAGGCAAGCCAGTTCTGGATCCACAAGGCCAAAGCCCCTTGGATTCCATGCCCTCTCACCTTCTCAAGAAATCTTGCATGGGGGACCTTATCAAACGTCTTGCTGAAATCCATGCAAATCACATCCACTGCTCTTCCTTCGTCAATGTGTTCAATCACATTTTCGAAGAACTCAACTAGGCTCGTAAGGCACGATCTGCCCTTAAAAAAGCCATGTTGACTATTTCTGATCATATTGAACTTCTCTAAATGCTCATAAATCCTGTCCCTTAGAATCTTCTCCATCAACTTACCAACCACTGAGGTCAGACTCACCGCTCGGTAATTCCCCAGGCTCTCCCTGTTCCCTTTCTTGAAAATAGGCACCACGTCTGCAATCCTCCAATCTTCCGGAACCTCTCCCATCTCCATCGACAATGCAAAGATCATCGCCAGAGGCTCTGCAATCACTTCCCTCACCTCTCAAAGTAACCTGGGGTACATCCCATTCGGTCCTGGAGACTTAGCTACCTTGATGGAATTCAACAGTTCCAACACATCCTCTTTCTTAATGTTCACATATTCAATCTTTTCAGTTTGCTGCAAACCTGCAATACAACCTCGCAGATCACTTTCCACTGTGAATACTGAGGCAAAGTACTTATTAAGCACTTCTACCATTTCTTCTGGTTCCACACAGACTTTTCCCCCTCCACCTTTTATCAGTCCTATTTCCTTCACTTCTCATCCTTTAACTCTTCACATATTTGTACAACGTCTTGGGATTCTCCTTAATCTTACCCACCAAGGCCTTCTTGTGACCCCTTTTGGTTCTTCTAATTTCCTTTTTAAGCTCCCTTCTACAAGTCTTATATGCCTTTAAATTCTTAACATCCCCTAGCTCTCTGAACCTTTTGTACACCTTTCTTTTCTTCCTAACTAGGTCATCACAACCTTTGTGCACCATGGTTCTCTCGACCTACTAAAACCTCCTTGTCTCATCGGAACGTTGTCATGCAGAGCTCCAGACAAACATTCCTTGAAAATCTGCTACCTTCCTTCAGTACTTTTCCCCAACAACACCTCTTCTAGTTTACTCTTCCAATTTTCTGCCTGATGTCTTCATATTTCCTCCTACTCCAGATAAACACCTTCCTATCCTGCCTGATCCTATCTCTTTCCAATGCTATCGTGAAGGAGATAAAATTATGATCACCATTCCCGAGATGCTCTCCTACTGAGAGATCGGACACCTGTCCTGGTTCATCAGTCAGCACCAGGTTAAGTACAGCCTCTCCTCTCATAGGCTTATCCACGTGCTGTGTCAGGAAACTCTCCTGAACACACCTAACAAACTCCTCCCCATCTGAACCCCTTACCCTAGGGATATTCCAGTCGATGTTTGGGAAATTAAAGTCTCCCATCACGACACTCTGTTATTTCTACAAGTCTTTAGGATCTGTTTCTCTACCTGTACGTCAACATCCCTGTCACTATTGGACAGCCTATAAAAAACACCCATCAAAGTTATCGACGCCTTGCTGTTCCTAACTTCTCCTGCAGAGACTCCGTAGACAGTCCCTCCACAGCACCCACCTTCTCTACAGCTGTGACACTGTCCCTGATCAACAGTGTCACTCACCCCCTCTTTTGCCTCCCTCCTTGTCCTTTCTGAAGCATCTGAATCCCAGCACCTGAAGTACCCAGTCCTGTCCCTGAGACATCCAAGTCTCTGTAATGGCCACCATGTCACATTCCCAAGCAGCAATCCAGGCCCTGAGCTCTTCCATTTTATACACTACACTCCTGGCATTAAAATAGACACACCTCAGATCTTCAGTCTGAGCGTTTCCCTTCTCCATCACCTGTCTAACCTCCCTCTCATGCTGTCTACAATCCTTCTTTACTTGGGAGCTAACCTTCTTGCTCCCATTCACCTCATCTCAATTTCCTCCCCCCAAACCTTTCTAGTTTAAAGTCCCTTCAGAAGTCCTAGCCAGCCTTCCCACCAAGATATTAGTCCCCATGGGATTCAAGTGCCGTCTTTATTGTACAGGTCACATCTGCCCCTAAAGAGGTCCCAGTGATCCACAGAACATAGAACATAACAGCACACTACGGGCCCTTTAGCCCTCGATGTTGCGCCGACCAATGGAACCAATTTTATGACCTCTAACCTAAACTATTCCAATGCTATCGATATGCTTATCCACTGACCATTTGAACGCCCTTAAACTTGGCGAGTCCACAACTGCTGCAAGCAGGGCATTCTACACCCTTACTACCCTCTGAGTAAAGAACCCACCTCTAACATCTGTCCTATAACTACTACCCCTTAATTTAAAGCTATGTCCCCTCATGTTACCCATCTCCATCTGAGGAAAAAGGAACTGGAATCCCTGCCTCCTGCTCCAGTCTCTCAGCTATGCATTCACCCTCCACCTCATTCTATTCCTGCTCTCACTCTCCTGTGGCACAGGCAGCAATCCTGAGATTACTACCTTCGTGTTCCTTTTTCTCAGCTGTCTATCTAATTCCCTATAATCTCTTTCTTGACCCCTTCCCTCTTCCTACCTACGTCAGTGGTACCTATGTGGACCACAACCTCTGGCTCCTCACCCTCCCCTTTCAAGATGTCTGGGATGCGTCCAGAGACATCCCGGATCCTAGCTCTAGGGAGGCAGACCACCGTCCACGACTCCTGTCTGCGTCCACAAAAGCGCCTGTCTGACCTCCTCACTATGGAGTCCCCTATTAACATGGCCCTTCTCTTTTCCTTACTTTTTTGAAGTACTGGGTCAGGTTCAGCTCCAGAGACACGGCCACCACTGCCTCCCCCAGGTGAGTTATCCCCCCAGCAGTACTCAGACACGAGTTTGAGGAATAGATAGGGTGGACTCTCAGAGACTATTTCCCAGGGCTGAAATGGTCGCAACGAGAGGGCACAGATTTAAGGTGCAGGGAAGCAAGTACAGAGGGGATGCTAGGGGAAAGTTTTTCACTCAGAGGGTGGTGAGTGAATGGAATCGGCTGCCGTCGGTGGTGGTCGAGGCGAACTCGCTGGGGTCTTTTAAAAGACTTCTGGATGAGTATATGGGATCCAATGGGATTGGGGGTTATAGATAGGTCTATGGTTGGGTAGGTTTTGATGTGTTCCGCACAACTTGTGGGCCGAAGGGCCTGTTTGTGCTGTAGTGTTCTATGTTCTACTTGTTATGAAGGGGACATCCACTGGGGTGCTCTCCATCACATGAGCTTTTCTCTTCCTAACAGTTACCCTCTAACTTATTTCTCAATTTTGCTGTACTTTTAAAAATGAAAACAAATTATATTACTTTGCATTATTACATTGCATTACTTCTTAAAACAAAAATTCACATAAACTTTAACTATTGAATGTAATTCACCAATGTTTTTCAATTCATTTATGGGATGTGAGCTGTACTGGCATTTATTGCCCATCGCTGATTGGCCTTAAGTGGTGGTGAGCTGCATTCTTGAACCGCTGCATTCCCTGGGATGAAGGTACATTCGCAGTGCTGTTATGGAGGGATTTCCAAGATTTTGACCCAGCGACACTGAAGCTTTAGTAATATATTTCCAAGTCAGGATGGTGAGTGGCTTGGAGGGGAATTTCCAAAGATGATGTTCCCATGTGTTTGCTGCCCTTGTCCTTCTAGATGGTAGCGTTCATAAATTTGGAAGTTGTGGCTGAAAGAGCCTTGGTGAATTCTTTCTGTACATGTTGTAGATGGTACACACTGCCACTGCGTTCATTGGTGCTCGAGGGTAATAATGTTTGTGGAAATGATGCAAATCATGTGGGCTGCTTTGTCCTAGATTACATTGAGTGTTGTTGCTGCACTTATCCAGGAGTGGAGGATATCCCATTATACTCCTGACTTGAGACATATAGATGGTAGACAGATTTTGGGGAGTCAGGAGATGATGTACACCCTACATAATTCCGAGCCTGTGATCTGCTCTTGAAATCACAGTATTTATATGGCTAGTCCAGTTGAGTTTCTGGTCAATGGGAGCCTGCAAGATGTTCATAGTGGGAGGTTTAGCGATGGTGATGTTATGAATATTAAGGGACAATGGTTAAAGTCTCTAAGGAGATAGTCCTTGCCTAGCAATTGTGTGGCATGAATATTACCTGCTACTTGTCAGCCCAATCCTGGAAACTGTCCTGCTGCATCTGGATGACATAGACAGCTTCAGTATTTGAGGAATCACAAATGTGAACATTGTGCAGTTATCAGCGAATGTCCCCATTTCTGATATTATATTGGAAGGAACATCATTGATGAAGCAGCTGAAGGTGTTTAGGCCTAGGAGACAGCAATGATGTCGTGGAGTTCAAATGATTGTCCTCCAATCACCACAACTATCTTTGTTTGAGCTAGGCATGATTGCAATATGCTGAGAGTTTATCCCCAATTTCCATGGATTCCAGTTTTTCTAGGGCTTTTTGATGCCATATTTGGTCAAATACTGCCTTGAAGTCACTATCAACCTCTGGATTTCAGCTCTTTTGTCCATGTTTGAATCAAGACTGTAACGAGGTCTGGAGCTGAGTGACCCTGGCTAAACACAAACTAAACAACATTGGGAAGATTATTGTTAAGCAACTGCTGTTAGTAGCACTGTTGATGAATGCTTCCGTCACTTTTCTGATGACAGAAAGTAGACGGATTGGGTCGTAATTGGCGGGATTAGATTTGCTCTGTTTTTGTGTAAAGTATGTACCTGGGCAATTTTCCATATTGCTAGTTCCAGTAGCAGTATTAGAACATAGAACGTAGAACATTACAGCGCAGAACAGGCTCTTCGGCCTTCGATGTTGCGCCAACCAATTATGAAACAAAAGCAATGACCCTCCAAACTAAACCATTCCCTTCTCTTCCATAAACTTATCAACTAACCTCTTAAACGCCACCAAACTTGGCGCATCTACAACTGCCGCAGGCAGGGCATTCCACTCCCTAACCACCCTCTGGGTAAAGAACTTACCTCTGATATCCGTCCTATAACTATCACCCCTTAATTTAAAGCTGTGTCCCCTCGTGCTAGCTTTCTCCATCCTAGGAAAAAGGCTATCACTGTCCACCCTATCTAAACCTCTAATCATCTTATATGTTTCAATAAGATCCCCTCTTAGCCGCCTCCTTTCTAACGAAAACAACCTCAAATCCTTCAACCTCTCTTCATAGGACCTGCCCTCCATACCAGGCAACATCCTGGTAAACCTCCTCTGTACCCTCTCCAATGCCTCCACATCTTTCTTATAATGTGGGGACCAGAACTGCACACAATACTCCAAGTGTGGCCGCACTAGAGTTTTGTACAGTTGCAACATGATGTTGCGGCTCCGAAATTCAATCCCCCTACCAATAAAAGCTAAAAAAGAACTTTGATAAGGATATAGCAAGTTCTGGAGAACCAGTCTTCAGTACTATTGCAGGAATATTGTCAGGGCCCATTATCTTTGCAGTATCTAATGCACAACCAATTTTTGATAATTATGTGGAGTGAATTGAATTTGCTGAAGACTGACATCTGTGATGCTGGAGAATTCTGAAGGAGGCCAAAATGAATAATCCCCTTGGTACTTCTGAACAAAGATTGTTGCGAATGCTTCAGCCTTATCTTTTACACGGATGTGCTGAGTTCCTCCTGGGTATGGAGATATTTGTGGAATCTTCCTTTCCAGCAAGTTGTTTAGTTGTCCACCACCATTCATAACTGGATGTTGCTGGACTGCAGCGCATAGATTCATTGTAGAATAGCTCAGTTCTGACAATTAGTTGCTGATACTGTTTGTCACATAAATAGTCATACTGTAGGTTTAGCAGGTTGATAAGTCATTTTTTGGGAGGCCTGGTGTTGCTCCTGCCACGTCCTCCTGCATCTTCTTTGAATCATGTTTTATCCTCTTGCCATGTGGAAAGGACAGGGTGAAATATTTACCAGTCCATGAGTTTACAGATGGTGATTGGATACAATTCTGCTGTTTATGATGGCCCACAGTACCTAATGGATGTCCAGTCTGGAGATGCTAGATCTGCTTGAAATTTATCCTGTTTGGTACAGTGGTAATGGCACACAACATGAAAATGAGGATAGAACTTTGTCCCCACTACCACCGTTTTTCTCTCTCAGTTCCCTCACCAACTACTTCAGAGCCAGTCTGTTAGGATTTCTTGCTCTGTTGATAGCGTTTCCAAGCCAGTCTTAATGTTTGACATTGAAATTTCTCACCCACAGTACATTCCTTTGCCAATCTCAATGCTTCTTCCAAGTGGTGTTCAAAATGGAGGAGTACTGAAACATTAGCTGAGGTGTATGGCACATAATAATCAGCAGGGGGTTTCCTTGTTTGACCTGGTGCCATGAGACTTCAAGACATAGAATCATAAAAACCCTACAGTGCAGAAAGAGGCCATCTGGCCCACTGAATCTGCATCGACCACAATCCCACCCAGGTCCTACCCCCACACCTACATGTTTACCCGCTAATCCCTCTAATCTACGCAGCTCAGGACTCTAAGGGGCAATTTTTAGCATAGCCAATCAACATAATCCTCACATCTTTGGACTGTGGGAGGAAACCCACACAGACACTAGGAGAATGTGCAAACTCCACACAGACAGTGACCCAATCCAGAATTGAATCCAAGTCCCTGGAGCTGGGAAGCAGCAGTGCTAACCACTATACTATTGTGCCATCCGGAGCCTTTGTTAAAAACTCACAGGACAAGTCCTTCCTGATTGCATACCGTTGTGCCACCACTTCTGTTGGGTCTGTCCTGCTGGTGGGCCAGGTATACTCAAGGATGATAATGGTAGTGACTAGGGCATTATTTCTAAGTTATAATTCTGTGAGTGCCATTATGCTAGGCTGTTATTTGACTAGTCTATGAGATAGCTCTCTCAATTTTGGCACAAGATCCCAGTTGTTTCCACTTGATGCTGGGTGGTCTATATGATTTAATTCCTTTTTGTAAACTTTGTGGCTGGCATGTAGCACAATGCTTAGAACTGCTGCTTCTCAGTGCTAAGGAGCCTAGTTCGATTCTAACCTTGGGTGACTAGTTGTGTGGAGTTTGCACATTCTCATCATGTCTGCATTAGTTTCCTCTACGTAATCCAGCTTTTCCCATAGTGCAAACATGTGGTTAGGTGACAGGCCATGAATAATGCATGAGGTCACAGGGTAAGGATGGGAGATTGGGCGTGGGTAGGGTGCCCTTTTGTAGGATTGGTACAGATTCGAATGGCTGAATGACCTTTTCTGCACTGTAGAGATTCTACGACACAACTGAGTAGTTCGATAGGCCTTTCGGCAGATATTTAAGATTCAACCACATTATGTGATAATACTCTCATGAAACATTTACATTATAGATATTATATAAATACAAGAGTGCTGAAAATAAAAGTATGTTTATCTTAACAAATATGTTTTCATATTTCATGGAAGTCCAATTATTCTTTTCAACCCCTATTTTAGTTTCATACATGTAACTTCATGGTAACTATTTTCATTTTAAAAATCTTATTGTCTGTTTCATATTCTAATTTTGTTCTTGAACTGGGAAGTCTTTCCAACATGGCAAATGCTATATCAATATTCTATGATACTAAATGGATTACTTTTTTGTGAAATAACATTAAATCTTCAGAAGACAGCGACTTACGGATAACATAGGAACAATAAATTCAAAAAAGAATATGTTCTGAACAAGTAAATGAGTGATCGGCACAGACTCCATCCTGTTCCAGTCAGAACTATAAATCGAGTGGTCACAAAAATGACAGACTGTGGTACTGAGATTTTACCACCATGAGAGGCCTAAAAAATAAAAACAGAAATAAGCAGTGAAGCAAGAATTAAAAAGTAGAACATTAGTTGGATTTTGCCCTTATTGATGACAACTTTATTGAAGCTATTACTGTGGATCAGGACTGACGTGTACCATCAATTTAAAACTCCAAACTGTTACTCACTATTCAATTCGCTAAAATGCTACAAATCTTAAACTGTACCTTTACTTTTAGAATATCCATTTCTACATTGGCTGCTCTCATGGCCAAACGAAGTCTCGAATTTAGAGCAGATAGTATCCAATTATACAAGGATCATAGAATCATGGAACCCTACAGTGCAGAAAGAGGCCCTTCGGCCCATCAAGTCTGCACCAAACACAATCTCACCCAGGCCCTACCCCCATATCCCTACATATTATACCCACTAATCCTCACATCCCTGGATACTAAGGGGCAATTTCTTAGCATGACCAATCAACCTAACCCGCACATCTTTGGACATAGCTTCATGTTGCCTTCAAAGGCAATGAAGACTGATCCACCTCATTTTATTAGTCAAGCAGTGATTGCGAGATTGAAGGAAATTATTTGCATCCACTTGTCAATGTTGCCTGATGAAGGCATTTTAAAAACAAGTAATTTATGCTGCAAGTTGTAGAACTTTTGTCAAATTCTATTTAATACATTCAATAGATCAAAATGGTAAGATTTTACACTAGCCAAAAGGAACTCTTCTGGAAAAGTGAAAATTAAGAACATAAGAACATAAAGAATAGAAGCAGGAGTAGGCCATCTAGCCCTTCAAGCCTGCTCCACCATTCAATAAGATCATGGCTGATCTGAAATGGATCAGTTCCACTTTCCTGCTTTCTCTCCATAAGCCTTAATTCCCTTGCCTAGCAGAAACCTATCTACCCATGACTTAAATATATTCAATGAGATAGCCTCCACCATTTCAGTGGGCAGAGAATTTCAGAGACTCGCTAACCTTTGAGTGAAGAAGTTCCTCCCCCCCCCCAAATCTGTTCTAAACTGTCCGCCCCCGGGCTTATTTTGAACCTGCGCCCTCTAGTCCTGCTATCCTTTTTAAGCAAGAAGAATCTCTCTACTTCTACTCTATCTAGCCCCTTCATTACCTTATATGTCTCCATAAGATCCCCCCTCAGCCTTCTAAACTCCAACGAGTACAGTCCCAGTCTCTTCAATCTCTCTTCATAGGCTAACCCTCTCATCTCCGGTATCAGCTTAGTGAACCTTCTCCGCACTCCCTCCAAGGCCAATATATCCTTCCGCAAGTGCGGTGAACAAAACTACACACAGTACTCCAGCTGCGGCCTCACCAGTACCCTGTACAGTTGCAGCAAGACCTCTCTATTTTTATATTCGAACCCCCTCGCTTTAAAGGCCAACATTCCATCCGCCTTCTTGATCACCTGCTACACTTGCAGATTGGGTTTTTGCGATTCGTGCACAAGGACTCCCAGGTCCCTCTGCATCGTAGCATGCTGCAGCTTTTTGCCTTTTAACTAATAATCCCTTCTACTATTATTTCTACCAAAGTGAATAATTAGGCAAAGGTTGCATGTAACTGTTATATATTTAAAGAGATTGCAGATTTCTTTAAGAGCTGATCACATTATTTAATGATGATGTCATTAGAACATTTGCAGAGTCTGCTGTTTTACTTTCAGTTTGTATTTGATGCAGTGAACAGAATATCTGGAATAAATCTGTTGTCGTTATTTTTAATCCACATGTGCAAACCACATCTTTTCTTCTTCTGTTAAAACCCACAACCCCTAACATGGTTAGAGCATTACAGGAAGAAAATTAGTGACGTCAGGATTTTGCTTTATCAAGAACATAAAGTTGGGCGGCACTGTGGAACAGTGGTTAACACTGCTACCTCACGGTGCCAGGGACCTGGTTCAATTCTAGCCTTGGGTCACTGTCTGTGAGAAATTTGCACTTTCTCCCCATGTCTATGTGAGTTTCCTCTGGGTGCTCCAGTTTCTTCCCACACTCCAAAAAGGTGTGGGTCAGGTTGATTGACCAATCTATATTGCCCCTTAGTGTTGGGGAAACTAGAAAGTAAATCCATGGGGTTACATGGCTAGGGCCTGGGTGAGATTGTTGTCAGTGAAAGTTCGATGGGCCAGATGGCCTCCTTTTGCACTATTGAATTCTATGATTCTATGTCATTAGGGTGTTTGCAGAAGCTGCTGTTTTACTTTTTGTACATGGTACAGTGCAGGGGATATCTAGAATAAATCTCTGGTTGTTACTTTGAATCCACATGTGCAAACCACGTCTTTCGTTTTCTGTTAAAACCCACGACCCATAACATAGTTAGAATGTTACAGGAACTTACCTCTTTTACAACTGCAATTATAAGTCGACGCGCCAGCACAATAATAGTGAGGACTAATAAATTGTAGTCAATCAGATGGAAATTCTATAGAGAGAAAAGAAGTACTTTAACATTATTTAATGTTCTGCTGTGGTCATGGAGTTTTACAGCACAGAACATGGCTCATCAACCCACCACATCTGTGCTGGCCATCAAACATTTATTCATTCTGATCCTATTTTCCTATCCTTGATCTGTAATATTCTATGCTATAGTGTTTCAAGTGCTCATTTAAATGTTTCTTAAATGTTGTAAAGGTTCCTGCCTCTACTATTCTTTCAGGCAGTGAGTTTCAGATTCCTACCACCCTCTGGGTGAAAAGGTTTTCCTCAAATTCTCTCTAAATCTTCTGCTCCTTACCTTAAATCTATGTCCCTTAGATATTGACTCTCCACTAAAGGAAACTTTTCTATCTATATCCTTCATAATTTTGATGAGATCCCTCCTCAAACTTCTTGCTCTGAGGAAAAAATCCTCGGCCTATCCATCCTCCCTTCATACTTGAAGCTCTTTAGCCCAGACAAAATTCTGGTGAATCTCTTCTGCTCCCAGGATTGCATGCACTATTCTAGCTGTGGTCTAACAAGTGTTTTATACATCTCCACTATAACCTCCCTGATCTTATATTCTACGCCATGGCTAATAAAGACAAGTATTCTATGTGCCTTCTTAACCTAGTGCTCTGTTTTCTTCCACACTCCAAAGATGTGTGGGTTGACCATGCTAAATTGCTCCTCAGTGTCAGGGCACTAGCTAGGGTAAAATGCATGGGATAGGGCCTGGGTGCGATTGTTGTTGGTGCTGATTCAATGGGTTGAATAGCCTCCTTCTGCACTGTAGGAATTCTGTGATTCTATGAATACAGTCCCAGCAATGTGATTGCACCCTTTTTGTTTTCAATTTCTAAGTGCGAAATGATTCATTTTGATAGGGCAAACTTGAATGCGGATTACAAAGTCAATAGCAGGGTACTGAGGAATGCGGAGGAACAGAGGGATCTGGGTTTCATATTCACAGATCTCTGAAGGTTGCCACTCAACTGAATAGAGCTGTGAAGAAGGCTTATAGTGTGTTAGCGTCTATTAACAGGGGGTTTAAGTTTAAGAGCTGTGGGATTATGCTGCAACTATACCGGATGCTGGTAAGACCACATTTGGAATATTGTGTGCAGTTCTGATCACCTCACTATAAGAAGGATGTGGAAGCATTGGAGAGAGTTACCAGGATGCTGCCTGGTTTGGAGGGTAGGTTTTATGAGGGAAGGTTGAGGGAGCTGGGGCTTTTCTCTTTACAGCTGAGGAGGATCAGAGGCGACTTAATAGAGGTTTATAAGATCTTGAGGGGGATAGATAGAGCGGACGTTCAGAGCCTATTTCCTCAGGTGGATGTAGCTGTTACTAAGGGGCATAACTATAAAGGTTCATGGTGGGACATATAGGAGGGATATCAGAGGTAGATTCTTCACTCAGAGAGTGGTTGGGGTTTGGAATAGACTGCCTGCTGTGATAGTGGAGTCAGACACTTTAAGAACTTTCAAGCAGTTATTGAACAGGCACATGGAACACACCAGAATTGTAGGAAGTGGGATAGCTTGATCTTGGTTTTGGACATAGCTCAGTACAACATTGAGGGCTGAAGGGCCTGTGCTGTTCTATGTTCCACTCATACAGTCTTAATTGAGCAGCCTGCTAAAATATCTCCCTCCTCACTGTAGTAAGTGATTCCTTGATAAATAGTGCGACAGCATCTTCTCTTTTACACACCCCACCTCACTTTCTTTTGAGAATTCTATACCCTGGAACATTGAACTATCAACTCTGCCCCTCCCTGAACAGGTTGCTATGACAGCAAAAATATCATAACCCCATGTGTTAATCGATGCCCACCTTCAATTCATCGGAGATACCCGTAACATAGATCCTGCTTTTCAATTTGCTACTTAGCTCCTTAAATTCTTGTTGCAGGACCTCATTCCCCTTTCTGCCTATGTTGGTACCAATATGAAACATAATCTCTGACTTTTCAACCTCCCCTTTCAGAATGCCTTGCAGCCATTCAGTGATATTTTTGACCCTGATACCAGGAAGACAACACATCATTTTGGAGTCAAATCCGTGGCCATAGAAACTTCTGTCTGCACCTCTCACTACTGAGTCTCCTATCATTATTTCTCTTCTACTCTTATTCCCCCTTCCTTGTGCAGCTGAGTCATCCAGAATGCAGCGAACTTGGCTCTGGCTGCACTCCCCAGAGAAACTCTCACTCTTATTATATCCCAATACAGAAAAATGGTTCTTGTATGAGATGCATCCTGGGGTTTTCCAAACATCCTACCTGCCCCACTTCTTTTAACTAGTGATCACCCATTCCCTCTTTGATTATACTTCCTTAAGCTGTGGGGTGACCATGTCTAAAAGCATGCTATCTGCGAACGTATGAGGAGAGGTTGGAGGAACTTGGTTTGTTCTCACTAGAGCGACAGGAGTTTGAGAGAAGACCTCATAGAAGTCTACAAGATTATGAAAGGCATGGACAAAATGGATAGTTAGAAGCTTTTTCCCAAGGTGGATGAGTCAATTACTAGGATTAGACAGGAACTTATGGAAGCTGATTGGGAACGGTTGTTCAAGGGTAAGTCCACGCTAGGCATGGGGGAGTCTTTCAAGGGAATACTGAAAATGTTGCAAGAAAGATATGTGCTGGCTAAGAGGGAAGATGGGTAAGGTAAGATGAGAGAGCCGTGGATTACTAGGGATATTGAGGACTTGGTTAGGAAGAAAAGAGAGGTGTATGATAGGTCAAAACACCCCTCTTCACTATCTACCACTCCACCAACTCTAGTATCATCTGCAAATTTACTGATCCATCCCTCAATACCCTCATCCAGATCATTTATAAAAATTACAAACAGCATGGGCCCCAAAACAGACCCCTGAGGCACACCACTCGTCACCGAACTCCACGATGAATATCTCCCATCAACCACCACCCTCTGTCTTCTATCTGCCAGCCAATTCCTAATCCAATTAGCTAAATCACCCTCTATTCCACACATCTGCATTTTCTGTAGAAGTCTTCCATGGGCCACCTTATCAAACGCCTTACTAAAGTCCATATATACTACATCAACCGCCTTACCCCCATCCACCTCTCTGGTCACTTTCTCAAAAAACTCAATGAGGTTAGTAAGGCATGACCTACCCTTCACGAAACCATGCTGACTATCCCCAATCAATTCATTTCTCTCTAAATAACTATAAATCCTATCCCTAATAATTCTCTCCAATACCTTGCCACAACAGAAGTAAGACTCACTGGCCTATAATTCCCTGGAAGGTCTCTCTTCCCCTTCTTAAACAATGGGACCACATTCGCTATCCTCCAGTCCTCCGGAACCACACCCGTAACCAACGAGGACCTGAAGATCAGAGCCAGAGGCTCTGCAATCTCCTCTCTTGCCTCCCAGAGAATCCTAGGGTAAATCCCGTCCGGCCCAGGGGACTTATCCAACTTCAAACCCTCGAGAATTTCTAACACATCCTCCCTATCTACTACAATACTTCCCAATTTGCAACCCTGTACCTCAGTGCTCTCCATAGCTACATTTCCAGCACTCTGCGTGAATACCGAAGAGAAATATTTATTCAGTGCCTCACCAATCTCTTCAGGCTCCACGCACAACTTCCCACTGCTGTCTATGACTGGCCCTAATCTTGCCCTAACCAATCTTCTATTCTTAACATATCGAAAGAAAGCTTTAGGATTCTCCTTAATCCTATCAGCCAACATCTTCTCGTGTCCCCTCTTAGCTCTCCTCAATTCACTTTTTACCTCCTTCCTGGCTAATCTATAGCTATCCATTGCACTAACTGAGCCTTCAAGCCTCATCCTGACATAAGCCTCCTTTTTCTTCTTAACCAGCAAATCAACTTTTTTCGTACACCAAGGCTCTCTTACTCGACCATTTCCTCCCTGCCTGACAGGGACATACTTATCAAGGACTCGCAGCAGCTGCTCCTTGAATAAGCTCCACATTCCAGATGTTCCCAGTCCCTGTAGTTTCCTAGTCCAATCTATGCACCCTAATTCTCTCCTGATGGCCTCATAATTACCCTTCCCCCAGCTATAACTACTGCCCCCAGCTTCATGCCTATCCCTATCCATCACTAAGGTGAACGTAACCGAATTGTGGTCACTATCACCAAAATGTTCACTAACTTCCAAGCCTAACACCTGGTCTGGCTCATTGCCCAGCACCAAATCCAATGTAGCCTCACCTCTAGTTGGCCTATCTACATACTGAGTCAAAAAACCTTCCTGCACACTCTGTACGAAAACTGACCCCTCTAACGAGCTAGAGCTATAGCTATTCCAATCAATATTCGCAAAGTTAAAGTCCCCCATCACAATTACCTTACTACTTTCACTCCTAATCAGAATTGACTTCGCAATCCTTTCCTCAACCTCTCTAGAACTATTAGGAGGTCTGTAAAAGACTCCCAACAGGTTGACCTCTCCTCTCCTGTTTCTAATCTCAGCCCATACTACCTCAACAGACAAGTCCTCATCAAACTTCTTTTCTATCACCGTGATACAGTCTTTGACCAATAACGCCACTCCTCCCCCCCTTCTACCTCCTTCTCTACTCCGACTAAAGGGGCTAACAGTGACCACAATTCTGTCTACTTTAGGATACAGATGGAAAAGGATCCTTGTTGCCCTAGGGGCAGGCTAACTATGGTCGGCTTAGACAGGAACTTATGGAAGCTGATTGGGAACGGTTGTTCAAGGGTAAGTCCACGCTAGGCATGGGGGAGTCTTTCAAGGGAATACTGAAAATGTTGCAAGAAAGATATGTGCTGGCTAAGAGGGAAGATGGGTAAGGTAAGATGAGAGAGCCGTGGATTACTAGGGATATTGAGGACTTGGTTAGGAAGAAAAGAGAGGTGTATGATAGGTCAAAACAGCTGGGAATGGAGAGGGCGTTGGAGGAATATAGAGAGAGTAGGAGGGAGCTCAAACGGGGAGTTAGAAGGGCAAAAAGGGGACATGAAATGGTTTTGGCGGATAGGATTATGGAAAATTCCCCCAAAGGCTTTTTACTCCTATGTTAGGAATAAAAGGCTGGTTAGAGAAAAAATCGGACCTCTTAGGGACAAAGGAGGGGAACTGTGCTTGGAGTCCAAGGGAATGGGGGAGATCCTGAATGAATACTTTGCGTCGGTATTCACGAAGGAGAGGGGCTTGTTGACTGCTCCTGTCTCTGAGGGAACGTGGACCAGTTGAGGGAAATATCCATACCGAGGGAGGAAGTGTTAAAGCTTCTAGGTAGCATTAAAACTGATAAATCTCCGGGCCCTGTTGGCATTTATCCCAGGCTAACTTAGGGAGGTGCGAAGTGAAATTGTTGGGCCTCTAACGCAAATCTTTGTCTCTTCTTTGGACATGGGTGAAGTCCCAGAGAACTGGAGAATGGCTAATGTTGTACCGTTGTTTAAAAAGGGTAGTAGGGATAATCCTGGAAATTATAGGCCAGTGAGTTTGATGTCAGTGGAAGGGAAGCTGTTGGAGGGGATTCTTAGAGATAGGATGTACAGACACTTAGAGTGTTGCGATCTGATTAGGGATACGCAGCATGGCTTTGTTAAGGGGAGGTCACGCCTTACGAATCTGGTAGAATTTTTTGAGGAGGTGACAAAAACAGTCGACGAAGGGCGAGCCATTGATGTCGTCTATATGGATTTCAGTAAGGTGTTTGACAAAGTCCCTCATAGGAGGTTAGTTGAAAAGGTCAAGGCTAATGAGATACAAGGACAGGTAGATAGATGGATAAGTAACTGGCTTGGTAATAGAAGACAGAGAGTAATAGTGGAAGGGTGTTTTTCTAGCTGGAGGTCGGTCACTAGTGGTGTGCCGCAGGGCTCGGGTCTGGGACCTCTTCTATTTGTAATATATGTAAACGACTTGGAAGAGGGAGTAAGTGGAGTGATCAGCAAGTTTGCATACGATACAAAGATGGCTGGACTTGCGGATAGTGAGGAGCATTGTCAGGGCATTGTCAGGCGATGCAGCAGGACATAGATAGGCTGGTAGTTTGGGCAGATAGATGGCAGATGGAATTCAATCCTGATAAATGCGAGATGATGCATTTCAGGAGAAAGAATGTAGTGAGGAGGTATATGATAAAGGGTAGACCTATTAAGAGTATAGAAACACAGAGGGACCTGGGGGTGCAGGTGCACAAGTCTCTGAAAGTGGCAGAGGAGGTGCAGGAGGTTGTGAAGAAAGCATATGGTATGCTAGCTTTTATAGGAAGGGGTATAGAGTATAAGAGCTGGCCTTTAATGTTGCAGTTGTATAAAATCTTAGTTAGACCTCATTTGGAATGCGTCCAGTTCTGGTTGCCTTACTACCAGAATGACATGGAGACTCTGGAGAGAGTGCAGAGGAGGTTTACCAGGATGCTGCCTGGTACGGAGGGTCTGAGTTACGAGGAGAGGTTAGGCAAATTTTGGCTATTTTCCTTAGAAAGACGTAGACTTAGAGGAGATCGAATAGAGATGTACAAGATTATGAGGGGTATAGATAGAGTAAACAGGGTTAAGCTTTTTCCTAGGATGGACTCAAATAGCACAAGGGGTCACGGGCTTAGGGTGAAGGGGTTAAGATATAATTTGGATGCCAGAGGGAGTTTTTTCACACAGAGGGTGGTGGGGGTATCGAATGTGCTACCAAGTAAAGTGGTGGAGACACTCTGGAGTTATTTAAGAGATAACTCTTAAATGTGGACACATTTAAGATGGACACATAAACAGAATGGGAATGGAGGGGTATAGAAAACTGATTTATAATAGGGATCATGAGCTTTGGGAGTCCCTGAGAAGTTGTAAATACACGATGATATTGATGTACTTGTTTTTATCCTACAGGTGCTTTGGTCCACCTTATTGTCTAACGAGGGGCATACACACAATGGGTTGTGAGAGGGCTGCTCTTGGATTTTTTTTCGAGAGTATCCTAGTGCTTCACGTTGTTAGTGTACGCCTGACCTGGACAATTGATGGGCAACACGATAGCTCAGTGACTATCACTGTGCTGTGCAGATACATGGATCTGGGCCTGTGTCTTTGGGAGTTGCGCATTCTCCCTGTGCTTGCGTGGGTTTTCTCCGGGTGCTCCTGTTTCCTTCCACATCTCAAAAATGTGTTCTTAGGCTAATTGGCAGAACAAATTCTCCCTAAATTGTCTCAAATTTGGTTTCAATCCATAGATCTATATACATAGACAGGGATCACAGGTAGAGGTGGGAACATCGGGGTGGCGGCGGAGGCTCGTTGGGCTGAAGGGCCTGTTTCCCATGCTGTTTTGTTCTTTGAGATGTACGAGGCAAACGTTTTTTTACACTGAGAGTAGTGGAACTCATTGTTGAGGGAGATAGTGGAAGTGGGTACAGTAGTGATTTTTAAGGAGCGTTTTGATAAGTACATGAATAGGATGGGAATAGAGGAATATGGTCCTTGGGGGTTTTAGTTAAGGCAGCATGGTCAGTGCAAGCTTGGAGGGCCGAAGGGCTTGTTCCTGTGCTATAATTTTCTTTGTTCTTTGTTTCAGATATGAGGGGCAAGGTTTAAGGAAGATGTACGAGGCAAGTGTTATTTTTACACATAGGGTAGGTGGGTATCTGGAACTCATTGCTGGGGGAGGTAGTGGAAGCAGATATGATAGTGAATTTTAAGAGGTGAATATAAGAACATAGAAATAGGAGTAGCAGTAGGCCATTTAGTCCTTCGAGCCTGCCCCGCCATTCAACAAGATCATGGCTGATTTGAAGTGGATCAGTTCCACTTTCTGCTTTCTCCCCATGACCCTTAATTCCCTTGTCTAATGGCTTGACAAATACACGAATAGGATGGGAATAGAGGGATATGGTCCCTAGAAGGGTAGGGGGCTTTAGTTCAGTCAAGCAGCATCGTCGGTGCATGCTTAGAGAGCTGTTCTTGTGCTATAATTTTCCTTGTTCTTTGTCGAGAGCAATGCATTTTCTACAGAAAAGTCCAAGGTTTTAGCTTCATTTTTCTCAAGTGCTGTTTGGATATCAGACAGAAAGCAGTACCTCTTGTTTTTCCTCTCTCTGGAGTTGAAAATTCTGCTGTGTTAGTTGTTAGCTAAAAGGTGGTGGTGGGAGGCAATGTTCCTGACTGTCTCTTTCCAGAGATGTGCTGAAAGTTCTGGGACTTGGATGCTTCAGTGCATCAATCCACCAGTCAAAGGACCAATTCACAGCAGGGATAAAAAATTGCAAAATCCTGCATCACTTGAGCATACTTGCTTTTTTGTGGCGAGTCTAGAAGGAGTGATATGTTTGTTGGGTGTTGTCTGACTTGGAACATCATTGCTAGCTGTTAAAGTTTACACTATATCATGACAGTTTTTTTATAACTGGTAAAAGTTGTACTAAGTTTTCTTATTATATGTTAACTGTGTTCACAAATAAACCTTGATATGGAATTGCTGGCATTGACTAAGAGCAGATACAGTAAGAAGTCTCATAACACCAGGTTAAAGTCCAAGAGGTATATTTGATAGCACAAGTTTTTGGAACGCTGCCCCTTCATTAGGTGAATGAACAGTTGGATCACAAACAGGGCATACGTAGACACAAACTCAATTACAAGATAATGGTTGGAATACGAGTTGGTGTCGTACCTCTGGAATAGTACCTCTGGTGGGGGAACATCTCGCGTCTTTTCAGGATGGTTTGTCCACCCTTTGTCCCCATCTGGCACTCAGCTCTCACCTATGGCCCCTTGTAGCTATTTGCACGCGACAGCAGCCACACCTCGGGCAACAGCTTCAACAAGCTGGCTAAACCAGGTGAGGGTAGCCAACGGGTCTCAACCCTTGGTGTGACAGAGAGATGTCTACCCCAGCATATGACAGACAGACTCCAGCGCATTGAGTGGACAAGACCAATGGAAGGTCCAACAGTCAAGAAGGCAGTTTTGTCGTGGAATGCGAAAAGCAAGATAAGACACAGAAGACGTCCTGGTCATCCACTGCGCCTAGTTCCATCTCCAGCCTTGACTGTCATCTTGCCATTGGATCTAAATGGGAATTGGAAAGAGAGTGTGAGGCTAACACTGCACAACTCTTCCTCACTTTAATCCAAATCAAGCACTAGTTTCGACATCATCATCATCTTGTGTCCTGTGGCAATGGGCGAGTGATGAAGCAGCAGGTGTGGATACACTGGGAGCTGTAGTCATGGACTTGCATGCAGGCAACTCAGGTCTAACGGACGTTTTCTGCTGACTGAAGCAGCAGTGAAACTCAGCGTCAACCTGGGTGACTGAGCAGTCCTCTTCAGGAACGTACTGCTCACCTCTGTGGAATGAGGAAGGGGCTAGAAAAGGTGCTCTAAACATTGCCTGCTTTACTACACCCTGGCCAGTTTACCGCGGCTGGCGGGGATCCCATCTTGCGGTCGAACAAACAAAATAAAACACAAGGTGACACCGCTCACCACTGGCACTTGAAACATGCATACGTTTTTGGACAACCCTACAGCAGACAGACCAGAGAGAAGAACAGCCTTAGTTGCCAGAGAGCTTGCAAGACACAACATTGACATTGCAGCCCTGAGTGAAACTTGTCTTGCCACTGGAGGTGGATGCACTTTTTTCTGGAGCAGTTGTGGCAGCGATGTGCGTCGTAATGCTGGAGATGGATTTACCATCAGGAGTTACCTTGTTCAGAAACTTGATAGTCTACCCAAGGGTGTTACAGCTTCTGCTACAGAAGTCAAGCCACCCTGATCAGCCCCTATGCCCCTACAATGAACAACCCGGAAGCGATGAAAGACAAGTTCTACGAAGAACTAAATGCCCTACTATCAGCAGTGAGCAGTTACGGCAAGTTGACCTTCGGCAATTTCAACGCAAAAGTAGGGTGTGACGCTGCAATCAGACAGGGAGGCATGGAATGGGCAAATGTAACAGTAACGGCCTACTCTTAATGAAGACCTGTGCAGCACACGACCTCCTCATCACTGACACAGTCTTCCGTCTGTCTACCCATAACAAGATCTTGTAGATGCACCCTCGCTCTAAGTATTGGCATCTTATCCTCTGTGACATTGTCAGGAGAAAAGACAGGCAGGATGTCAGAGTGACTAAGGCCATGCGTGGTGCCGACTGCTGGACAGATCACATGGACAGATCAAATGAGGCTCTGCATCAGACCCAAGAGACGACTACAACGAAATAAGGTTATGAAAAGAATCAATGTGGCCAAGCTAAAGAATTCCAGCATCGCTTCAGGACTGGCTCTAGACAAGCAACACAGCCTTCGGGATAAGAGAGTTAGCTTATGAGGAGAGATTAAATAGACTTGGCCTGTACTTGTTGGAGTTTAGAAGGCTGAAGAGGGGATCTTATAGAGACTTACAAGATAATGAAGGGTCTAGATAGAGTAGACAGAGATTTTTTCTGCTTAGAAAGGAAAACAGATCTAGAGGGCACAGCCTCAAAATTAAGTTGCGGAGAGGCGGGGGGTGGGGGGGGCAGTTTAGAACGGAATTGAGGAGCTACTTCTTCACTCAAAGCGTGGTGAATCTCTGGAATTCTCTGCTCAATGAAGTGATGGAGGCTACCTCGTTGAATATATTTAAGTCACAGGTAGATAGATTTCTGATAGACAAGGGAATTAAGGGTTATGGGGAGAAAGCAGGAAAGTGGAACTGATCCACTTCAGATCAGCCATGATCTTATTGAATGGTGGAGCAGGCTTGAAGGGCTAGATGGTCTACTCCTGCTCCTATTTCTTATGTTCTTATGACTGGCTGCAGACTTAGAAATCAAGTTTGCTGACCTACACCTCGCAGGCAACGCTGAGGACGATAGGAACGTTTCAGGGATGGTGTCCAAACATCTGCGATGAAGATGCTTGGGCCTTCCATCCACAAGCAGCATGATTGGTTCAATGAGAATGATGAGGAGATACAGGTTCTACTTGTTGAAAAGTACCATCTTCATCGGGCCTGTCAGGACGACACATCTTCAGCTGCCAAGAAAACGCTTTTACCCCCAGTACTCGCAGGACAGTCCAGAATAAACTGCATAAAATGCAAGATGCCTGGCTGAGTGCCAAGGCAGATGAAATGCAAGGATATGCTGACAGAAACAAATTGAAACAGTTTTATGAAGCCCTGAACACTCTCTCTGGACCTCAATCTCTCGGGTGAGTACAGATGGTACAACTCTCATTACAGAGAGGGCTCAGATCCTGCAGAGACGGGCTCAAACTTTGAAGCTGTCCTCAACTGACCGTCATCTATTAACAATGAGGCAATAGTCAGAATGTCTCAGGTTGATATCAACAGTGCCATGGATAACCCACCAGTAGTAGCCGAAGTCACGAAAGCTGTCAGCCAGGTATCCAGTGGCAAATCCCCGAAGGTAGATGCCATACCCGCAAAGATCTATAAAGTTGCTGGTCCTGTGCTTATTGAGAAGCTCACTGAGTTGTTCTAGTCCTTTTGGAAGCAAAGATCCATTCCTCAGGAAATTAAAGATGCTTCTATCATACACCTCTACAAGAGGAAGGGCAATCGGCAAGTATACGACAACCACCGAGTAATCTTGCTGCTCTCCATCACAGCAAAAACCCTCACAAGAGTCCTGCTAAATCGTCTGGTCACTCATCTGGAGCTGGGCCTGCTTCCAGAGTCACAGTGTGGCTTCTGCAAAGGTTGCAGGACTATTGACATGATTTTTGCTGCATGCCAAGTTCAGAAGTGGTGTCAGGAGCAGAATAACGAGCTCTACACAATCTTTGTTGACCCTGCGAAAACCTTTGACACTGTAAGCCGACAAGCCTGTGGAGGATCATGTCAAAGTTCGGCTACCTGTCCCCAACTTCATTCAGATGATATGATGGCCAGAGTACTGGATGGCAGAGATTGCTCCGAGACATTCCCAGTCACCAATGGCGTCAAACAGGGCTGTGTGCTCGCACCCATATTATTCAGCATGATGCTTACTGCCACGCTGAATGATGCCATCCAGGACAGTGTTGCTGGAATCAGGCTCAAGTACAGAGTGGATGGGAATCTCTTCAACCTGAGGGGACTTCAAGTTATTATCAAAGCGAAAGAGACTGTTCTGAGAAATTTCCTCTGCTGATGACGGCACCCTGTATACTGGCTCATAGCCAGAGATATAAGTCAGCATGGACACATTTTCCACAGCTTGTGACAACTTTGGACTCATCATCACCACTGAAAAGACCAAAGTCATGCATCAGCCTGTTCCTCATGCATCATACACATAATCACAATCAAAGAACAGAAACTACAGGCAGTGGATCAGTTCACTTATCTTGGCAGCACCCTCTCCAAAGCAGTGACTATTGAAACAGAAGTTGTCTGCAGAATAGAAAAGGCAAGTTCTGCTTTCGGTAGACTGCGCTCCCATTGTATGGGTCAAGGAATCAGCCCAGCAACAAAAATGAAGGTCTACAGCACTGCAGTACTCACTACCCTCCTGTGTGCTGTGAAACGTGTGGGTATTAAAGGCATGCAAGATAGCTCAAATTACTTCCACATGACTTGTCTTCGCAGAATATTACGCATCAGATGGCAAGACAAAGTACCAGACACTGAAGTTTTCTCTACACAAGTCTACCATCGGCCTACACACTGCTGATGAGAGCACAGACCTGGTGGTTCGATCATGTCATCCGTATGCCAGACAAGCGCCAAGCAGCTCCTTTTTGAGGGACTCTCTGCTGCAAGATGCTCGCATGGAGGGCAGAAGAAATGTTTCAAAGACACACTCGAGGCCTCCCTGAAGTTGCTTGACATAGACATGACCACCTGGGAAACGCTGGCCCAAAACCATCCTACCTGACACTGCCTCATCCACAAAGGCTGTCAAGCTCATGAAGCAAAGTGTTTTGCTGAAGCACAACTTAAGTGCGAGCTGTGAAAGTCCACAGCCACCAGCACAACAACGACAGTGTCTACACAAGTCAGTCCAATGTGTGCCAGGACATTCCATGCCCAAATTGGCCTGATCAGTCTTCTTCAGACTCACCTTGACCAGCCTCAAAATGACTAATAGTGTTAAGGTCCTCATCGATGACAATGAACGAACATATATGCCCTGTTTGTAAATCCAACTCTTCACTCACCTGATGAGGGAGCAGTGCTCTGAAAACTCATGTTACCAAATAAACCTGTTGGACTTGAACCTGGTGTTATAAGACTACTTACTGTAAATGAATTTTGTTTGATAAAAGCTTCCTAGTGAGTCACTTGAATCATATCTGGAGCGAAACATCTCATGCTCACCTGTGCCAAATTCAAATATAAAAACTTAGGACCTAAGTATAAAACACCTTGGTTTTTGGTCTGGGTAATAGGAAACGCCAGACTTCAAAAGGTGAATGAAATGTTTAATGTCATTTTAATAAGAGTCTGAGAATTTAGAGTTAAAGCTAATATGAAACATTTGAACAGTGGTCAAGACAGTTGGTTGAAATGCTAGACAGGATTCACTGTTAAAAGTGGTGCAGGAGCTTTGTTTAGAAATGTCTAAATGGAAATGACCAAGAAAAAGAACGAGAACAAGAGAAGATTTTAAAGATGTTTTTGGGAGTGGAGGTTGGAAATTCTAATATGAAAATCATCTGAGAGGATTCTGAGGAGACAGCCAAATAAAGACACCAAAACTGCACATAATACTTTATGTGTGGCCTCACCAACGCCCTGTACAATTGCAGTAAAACATCCCTATCCTATAGTCAAATCCTCTTGCTATGAAAGCTAACATACCATTTGCCTTCTTTACTGCCAAATATGCCTGTACGTTTACTTTCAGCGACTGATGCACAAGGATGTCAAAGTCTCGCTGAGTATCCATCACTCTCAATTTACACCCATTCAAGTAATAATCTTTCTTTAAAGAGCATTAGTTATCCTGACGAGTTTTTAGCTCAATCACCAATAGTTAGGTCTTTAATTCCAAATTATTACTGAATTCAAATTTCACCACAGCATTTAGCAGGATCATTCAATTACTAGTCCAGTGACATTACCACAATGCCACAGCATCCCCTTGGTTGCATTACAACAGTAACCATACTTCCAACCATATGATCAAAACCTCAACTTTCTTAGAAGACTAAGGAAATTCGGCACGCGCTGCAACTCTCAATAACTTTTACAGATACATTATGGAAAGCATTCTTTCTGGTTGTCTCACGGCTTGGTGTAGCTCCTGCCCTGTACAAGACCACAAGAAACTGTGAAGTGTTGTGAATGATGCCTAGTCCATCACGCAAATCATCCTTCCATCCACTGACTCTGTTTACACTTCCCGCTGCCTTGGAAAAGCAGCCAGCATAATTCAGGACTCTACACACCCAAGACATTCTTCCTTCCATCTTCTGCCATCTGGAAAAAGATACAAAAATCTGAGATCCCACACCAACTGCCTTAAGAATAGCTTTTTCCCTGCTGCCATCAGACTTTTTTGGATGGACCTACCTCACATTAAGTTCATCTTTCACTATGCCCTAGCTATGACTGTAACACTAAATTCTGCACTCTCTCGTTTCCTTCTCTATGAACAGTATGCTTTGTCTTTATACTGCAAGGAACAATACTTTTTACTGTATACTAATATATGTGACAATAATAAATCAAAGCAACAACTTGAAAAACTCTTGGTTGGCTATGAAGGACTGAGACAAATTTGAGGTATTGAAAGAAACTATATAAGTGCAAATCCATTTTTTACCAGTCTAATGTTGCCAATTCATAATTTCATTTCCTACGCTAAATTATAGTGCTGTTCTGATGCTCAGTGATAAAATCCTAGCTATTCGGTTACGTTCACCTTAGTGATGGATAGGGATAGCCATGTAGCTGGGGGCAGTAGTTATAGCTGGGGGAAGGGTAATTATGAGGCCATCAGGAGAGAATTAGGGTGCATAGATTGGACTAGGAAACTACAGGGACTGGGAACATCTGGAATGTGGAGCTTATTCAAGGAGCAGCTGCTGCGAGTCCTTGATAAGTATGTCCCTTTCAGGCAAGGAGGAAATGGTCGAGTAAGAGAACCTTGGTGTACGAAAAAAGTTGATTTGCTGGTGAAAAGGAAAAAGGAGGCTTATGTCAGGATGAGGCTTGAAGGCTCGGTTAGTGCAATGGATAGCTATAGATTAGCCAGGAGGGAGCTAAAGAGGGAATTGAGGAGAGCTAAGAGAGGACACGAGAAGACTTTGGCTGATAGGATTAGGGAGAATCCTAAAGCTTTCTTTAGATATGTTAAGAATAGAAGATTGTTTAGGGCAAGATTAGGGCCAGTCATAGACAGCAGTGGGAAGTTGTGCGTGGAGCCTGAGGAGATTGGAGAGGTACTGAATAAATATTTCTCTTCGGTATTCACGCAGGGTGATGTAAATGTATTTATGGAGAACACTGAGGTACAGGGTAGCAAACTGGAAGGTATCGAAGTAGATAGGGAGGATGTGCTAGATATTCTCGAGGGTTTGAAGTTGGATAAGTCCCCTGGGCCGGACGGGATTTACCCTAGGAGTCTCTGGGAGGCAAGAGAGGAGATTGCAGAGCCTCTGGCTCTGATCTTCAGGTCGTCGTTGGGTACGGGTGTGGTTCCGGAGGACTGGAGGATAGCGAATGTGGTCCCGTTGTTCAAGAAGGGGAAGAGAGACCTTCCAGGGAATTATAGCCAGTGAGTCTTACTTCTGTTGTGGGCAAAGTGTTGGAGAGAATAATTAGGGATAGGATTTATAGTTATTTAGAGAGTAATGAATTGATTGGAGATAGTCCGCATGGTTTTGTGAAGGGTAGGTCGTGCCTTACTAACCTCATTGAGTTTTTTGAAAAAGTGACTAAGGAGGTGGATGGGGTAAGGCGGTTGATGTGGTATATATGGACTTTAGTAAGGCGTTTGATAAGGTGGCCCATGGAAGACTTCTGCAGAAAATGCAGATGTATTGGATAGAGGGTGATTTAGCTAATTGGATTAGGAATTGGCTAGCAGATAGAAGACAGAGGGTGGTGGTTGATGGGAGATTTTCATCTTGGAGTTCGGTGACAAGTGGTGTACCTCAGGGGTCTGTTTTGGGGCCCCTGCTGTTTGTAATTTTTATAAATGATCTGGATGAGGGTATTGAGGGATGGATCAGTAAATTTGCAGATGACACTAACGTCGGTGGAGTGGTAGATAGTGAAGAGGGGTGTTATAGTTTACAGAGTGAGTTGGACAAGTTGCAGAGCTGGGCCGAGAGGTGGCAAATGGAGTTTAATGTGGAAAAGTGTGAGGTAATGCACTTTGGCAGGAATAATAAATGTGTAGAGTATAGGGCTAATGTTAGGATTCTTAATAGTGTTGATGAACAGAGGGATCTTGGTGTATTTGTGCATAGATCCCTGAAAGTAGGCAGTCAAGTCGATAAGGTTGTTAAGAAGGCATATGGAGTCTTAGCTTTTATTGGTAGGGGGATTGAATTTTGGATCCGCAACGTCATGTTGCAACTGTACAAAACTCTAGTGCGGCCGCACTTGGAGTATTGTGTGCAGTTCTGGTCCCCACATGATAAGAAAGATGTGGAGGCATTGGAGAGGGTACAGAGGAGGTTTACCAGGATGTTGCCTGGTATGGAGGCAGGTCTTATGAGGAGAGGCTGAGGGATTTGAGGTTGTTTTCGTTAGAAAGGAGGAGGCTAAGAGGGGACCTGATCGAAACATATAAGATGATTAGAGGTTTAGATAGGGTGGACAGTGATAGCCTTTTTCCTAGGATGGAAAAAGCTAGCACGAGGGGACACAGCTTTAACTTAAGGGGTGATAGTTATAGGATGGATATCAGAGGTAGGTTCTTTACCCAAAGGGTGGTTCGGGAGTGGAATGCCCTGCCTGCAGCAGTTGTAGATGCGTCAAGTTTGGTGGCGTTTAAGGGGTTAGTTGATAAGTATATGGAAGAGAAGGGAATGGTTTAGTTTGGAGGGGCATTGCTTTCTATATTGGTCGGCGCAACATCGAAGGCCGAAGGGCCTGTTCTGTGCTGTAATGTTCTATGTTCTATACAAAACAGAAGATGCTGGCTGTGATTCCCCAGTAGGAATGAAATGCTCTTAAATATTAGAGGTAGTAAGGATGCTTCAACTTACACTCAAACTCGAAGCAGGGACAGAAGTCTCATAAAACGATTAGGTTTACAGACTGGCATTGAAACATTGTTGAAAGTGTAAACTTGATTGAAAAAAAAAAAAAATCGATATTCTAACATCAGCTCCTTTGACTGAAGACACTTGCAGTCACACCATCTCAAATGATGGATATGAAGACAGTAAGATCTCCCTCAAAGTCATCTGTGATGAACTTGTGAGCTTTATGTCTTAGACTGTCTGCCTCATACCTTCATACACACAATTATTACAGCGCAGAAGGCTAGTGCAATTAAGGGTAGGAACAAATGATAGCCTTGTTAGCAACGCTCATTTGCTGTGAATGAATAGAAAAATTGATTCCTTCTCAATTACTAAAAATCTGTACCTTCAGGCTCGAACTGGGAGCAGCAAACTTCATCAAAACAGTCCAAGGTGCGAAGGAAAACATTTCAAAATGGGAACTATCAGAAATTTCATTTCTTTTTTGTAAAACAGAATGCTGGTGTGTCCCAGTACAACAGTACTGGTTTGAAGAATAATTCATGATCCATGCTATCAAAAAGAGGATTGAAGATGGTGGAAGCATTTTGATTCACCTAAGAGTTCTGATAAGTGTGCAGAGAACATGCAAGGTAACCAAGTTTCTGATTACAGATTTTGCATGGACTGTTGTAGAAATGTGTTTGATAGTGAAAAGATTATTTTTGTTTTAAGTTTATGTTCTTAAGCCCTGCACAAGAATGTTTAATGCCAGAGCACAACAGAGGCTGTCTAGATATGGGAACAACTCATTTGGTGCACAGAATGCATACAGCATAACATTTTGCCATCACAATGTCATGAATTTCACAGCGCAATAAACATGAATATGCATATATCCTCTCATATCAACATTAAGTCTCACTGGCATTTTAGACAGTCAAAGAGAAAGTTAGATTCCCCTAATCCATTTGACAAAATATATCTCAAATATTGGATCACAAGGTGTAATAAAATGATACTCACCAGTGACGTAAGTGCAGGTGGATGTGTAGGAGGATACCACCATACAGTTTTATAGATGTTGATGTAATGAACAAACAAAGCTACAAGGTGGCAGAAGAGAAGGTGAACTTCGAACAGAATGCCTTTCTCAAGAGGTAATTCAGGGATCTTACTGTGTTTTAGAGGGATCACAGTCTGGGTTGCAAGGGGAGGGCTTGTCAAGCCAGTTCCTGAGCCACTCCTAATGACAAACAACAAATAAATTGCAGTTGATTAGGAGTCAAAGCATAATGTTTCTTCATGTCTTGATGTAAAAGCAAATTAATGAAAATATTCTTCTGCAAGTATCACCCATGCTGGTAAATGAAACGCTACTCCAATTGGATAGCCACAATTAGCAAACATTCTAATGTTAGGCTAGAGCCAAATTCTCACTGCTTTGTCCTAATGTTTTTAACCCTTCTTTCCCTGAGTGAGTGGGCGAGGATGGAGTATAACATTAGCAAATGTGAGGTTATCCACTTTGGTAGAAATAATAGTAGGAAGGAATATTAGCTAAAGGGTGAAAACTTGCAGCATGCTATGGTGCAGAGGGACCTGGGAGTCCTTGTGCATGAATCGCAAAAACTCAGTCTGCAGGTGCAGCAGATGATGAAATGGAATGTTGGCCTTTTATCACAAGGGGGATAGAATATAAAAGCAAGGAGATTTTGCGGCAACTGTACAAGACTGGTGAGGCCGTAATTGGAGTACTGTGTGCAGTTTTGGTCCCCTTATTTGCGTAAGTATATATTGGCCTTGGAGGGGGTGAAGAGAAGGTTCACCAGACTGATAGTGGAGGTGAGGGGATTAGCTTATGAGGAGAGGTTAAATAGACTGGGCTGTCGTCGTTGGAGTCTAGAAATCCAAGGGGGGAATCTTACAGAGACTTACAAAATAATGAAGAGGCTAGATAGGGTAGAGTTAGAGAGAATCTTTTCTCTTAGAAAGGGAAACAGAACTAGAGGGCACAGCCTCAAAATAAGGGGGGTGGGCAGTTTAGAATAGAGTTGAGGAAGAACTTCTTCACTCAAAGGGTGGTAAATCTCTGGAATTCTCTGCCCACTGAAGTGGTGGAAGCTTCCTTATTGAATATATTTAAGTTACAGGTAGATAGATTTCTGATAGACAAGGGAATTAAGGGTTATGGGGAAAAAGCGGGAAAGTGGAACTGATATACTGCAGATCATAGAACATTACAGCGCAGAACAGGCCCTTCGGCCTTCGATGTTGCGCCGACCAATTAAGAAAAAGCAATGATCCTCTAACCTAAACCATTCCCTTTTCATCCATAAACTTATCTACTAACCTCTTAAACGCCACCAAACTTGATGCATCTACAACTGCAGCAGGCAGGGCATTCCATACCCTTACCACCCTCTGGGTAAAGAACATACCTCTGACATCCGTCCTATAACTACCACCCCTTAATTTAAAGCTATGTCCCCTCATGCTAGCTTTCTCCATCCTAGGAAAAAGGCTATCACTGTCCACCCTATCTAAACCTCTAATGATCTTATATGTTTCAATAAGGTCTCCTCTTAGCCGCCTTCTTTCTAACGAAAACAACCTCAAATCCCTCAGACTCTCTTCATAAGACCTGCCCTCCATACCAGGCAACATCCTGGTAAACCTCCTCTGTACCCTCTCCAATGCCTCCATATCTTTCTTATAATGCGGGGACCAGAGCTGTACACAATATTCCAAGTGCGGCCGCACTAGAGTTTTGTACAGTTGCAACATGACGTTGTGGCTCCGAAATTCAATCCCCATTCAGATCAGCCATGGCTGTATGGCTACTCCTGCTCCTATTTCTTATGTTCTTATGTTCCCCTTCATCACAATCGAGGGCACAAATGGGAATGTTTTCATTTTCCACATCAATTATGTCTTCTCTCCCCATGAAAAGCAAACTGGAAACATATGGAACTTAATAAAGGCTGCTCCAATTCATTTCATGTAGTACCAGTTCACCAATACAGACAAATCTTTCATGTTAGCAGATTTGATCCTAACTTTCTAAAGTCAAAGAATTAAACCAATATGCTTCCAAAGTCCCAACTATCTAATATTAATAAACATGACATTATACTCTCTTTGGTACATCCAAATAAATGCAAATGAATGCTACTATTTTATGGAAATAACCAAAAACACAAAGCTCTGCAGAAATATAATGCTTTCCTGCATAATGAAATGAACAAAGAACAAAGAAAAGTACAGCATAGGAACAGGACCTTCAGCCCTCCAAGCCTGTGCCAATCACAATGCCCTAACTAAAAAAAACTTCGGTCTTTACCCCTCTATTTCTTCTCTATTCAGGTACCATCCAGATGCCTCTTAAATGTTGCTAATGCGCCTGCTTCCACCATATCCTCTGGAAGCGTGTTCCAAGCACCCACCAAAACGCCCGCACATCTCCCTTAAACATTCCCTCTCTCACATTGAACCTGTGCCCTCTTGTAACGAACATTTCCATCCTTGAAAAAAAACGTCTAATAATAGATCTTGTCTATGCCAGTCATAATTTTTGTAGGCCTCAATCAGTTCTCCCCTCAGTCTTTGTCGTTCCAGTAAAAACAATCCCAGTTTATTCAACCTCTCTGAAGGACGCTGATGACCATGTGTGCAGAAGGTGTGTCCAAATGAAGTTCCTCGGTAACTGAATTTCAGAGCTGGAGCTGCATGTGGACTCACTGTGGAGCATACATGACATTGAACAAATCATGGATAGCACATTTAGTGAAGTGATCATACCGCAAGTGAAGACTGCACAGATAGAAAGGGAATAGTGACCATCAAGAACAGTGGTTAGAGGAAAAATCGGACCTCTTAGGGACAGAGGAGGGGAACTGTGCTTAGAGCCCGAGGGAATGGCGGAGATCCGGAATGAATACTTTGCATCGGTATTCACGAAGGAGAGGGGCTTGTTGACAGCTTCTGTCTCTGAGGGAGCTGTGGACCAGTTGAGGGAAATATCCATACCGAGGGAGGAAGTGTTAGAGCTTCTAGGTAGCATTAAAGCTGATAAATCTCCGGGGCCTGATGGCATTTATCCCAGGCTGCTTAGGGAGGTGCGAGGTGAAATTGGGTCTCTGACGCAAATCTTTGTCTCTTCTTTGAACACAGGTGAGGTCCCAGAGGACTGGAGAATAGCTAATGTTGTACCGTTGTTTAAAAAGGGTAGTAGGGATAACCCTGGAAATTATAGGCCAGTGAGTTTGACGTCAATGGTAGGGAAGCTGTTGGAGGGGATTCTTAGAGATAGGATGTATAGACACTTAGAGCGTTGCGATCTGATTAGGGATACGCAGCATAGCTTTGTTAAGGGGAGATCGTGCCTTACGTATCTAGTAGAATTTTTTGAGGAGGTGATGAAAACAGTTGACGAAGGGCGAGCCGTTGATGTCGTCTATATGGATTTCAGTAAAGCGTTTGACAAAGTCCCTCATGGGAGGTCGGTTGAAAAGGTCAAGGCTCATGGGATACAAGGACAGGTAGCTAGATGGATAAGTAACTGGCTTAGTAATAGGAGACAGAGAGTAATAGTAGAAGGGTGTTTTCCTAGCTGGAGGTCGATCACTAGTGGTGTGCCACAGGGCTCAGTACTGGGGCCTCTTCTATTTGTAATATACATAAATGACTTGGAAGAGGGAGTCAGTGGAGTGATCAGCAAGTTTGCAGACGATACAAAGATGGCTGGACTTGTGGATAGTGAGGAGCATTGTCAGGGGATGCAACAGAACATAGATAGAACATAGAACATTACAGCACAGAACAGGCCCTTCGGCCTTCGATGTTGCGCCGACCAATATAAAAAGCAATGCCCCTCCAAACTAAACCATTCCCTTCGCTTCCATATACTTATCAACTAACCTCTTAAACGCCACCAAACTTGGCGCATCTACAACCGCTGCAGGCAGGGCATTCCACTCCCGAACCACCCTTTGGGTAAAGAACCTACTCTGATATCCGTCCTATAACTATCACCCCTTAATTTAAAGCTGTGTCCCCCTCGTGCTAGCTTTCTCCATCCTAGGAAAAAGGCTATCACTGTCCACCCTATCTAAACCTCTAATCATCTTATATGTTTCGATAAGGTCCCCTCTTAGCCGCCTCTTTCTAACGAAAACAACCTCAAATCCCTCAGCCTCTCTTCATAAGACCTGCCCTCCATACCAGGCAACATCCTGGTAAACTCCTCTGTACCCTCTCCAATGCCTCCACATCTTTCTTATAATGTGGGGACCAGAACTGCACACAATACTCCAAGTGCGGCCGCACTAGAGTTTTGTACAGTTTGCAACATGACGTTGCGGCTCCGAAATTCAATCCCCCTACCAATAAAAGCTAAGACTCCATATGCCTTCTTAATAACCTTCTCGACTTGACTGCCTACTTTCAGGGATCTATGCACATACACACCAAGATCCCTCTGTTCATCTAAACTACTAAGAATCCTACCATTAGCCCTATACTCTACACATTTATTATTTCTGCCATAGTGCATTACCTCACACTTTTCCACATTACACTCCATTTGCCACCTCTCGGCCCAGCTCTGCAACTTGTCCAAGTCCCTCTGCAAACTATAACACCCCTCTTCACTATCTACCACTCCACCGACTTTAGTCTCATCTGCAAATTTACTAATCCATCCTTCAATACCCTCATCCAGATCATTTATAAAAATTACAAACAGCAGGGCCCCCAAAACAGACCCCTGAGGTACACCACTTGTCACCGAACTCCAAGATGAATACCTCCCATCAACCACCACCCTCTGTCTTCTATCTGCTAGCCAATTCCTAACCCAGTTAGCTAAATCACCCTCTATCCCATACATCTGCATTTTCTGCAGAAGTCTTCCATGGGCCACCTTATCAAACGCCTTACTAAAGTCCATATATACCACATCAACCGCCTTACCCCCATCCACCTCCGTAGTCACTTTTTCAAAAAACTCAATGAGGTTAGTAAGGCACGACCTACCCTTCACAAAACCATGCTGACTATCTCCACTCAATTCATTACTCTCTAAATAACTATAAATCCTATCCCTAATTATTCTCTCCAACACTTTGCCCACCACCGAAGTAAGACTCACTGGCCTATAATTCCCTGGAAGTCTCTCTTCCCCTTCTTGAACAACGGGACCACATTCACTATCCTCCAGTCCTCCGGAACCACACCCGTAACCAACGACGACCTGAAGATCAGAGCCAGAGGCTCTGCAATCTCCTCTCTTGCCTCCCAGAGAATCCTAGGGTAAATCCCGTCCGGCCCAGGGGACTTATCCAACTTCAAAACCTCGAGAATTTCTAACACATCCTCCCTATCTACTACAATACTCCCCAATTTGCAACCCTGTACCTCAGTGCTCTCCACAGCTACATTTCCAGCACTCTGCGTGAATACCGAAGAGAAATATTTATTCAGTGCCTCACCAATCTCTTCAGGCTCCACGCACAACGTCCCACTGCTGTCTATGACTGGCCCTAATCTTGCCCTAACCAATCTTCTATTCTTAACATATCTAAAGAAAGCTTTAGGAGTCTCCTTAATCCTATCAGCCAAAGTCTTCTCGTGTCCCCTCTTAGCTCTCCTCAATTCACTCTTTAGCTCCCTCCTGGCTAATCTATAGCTATCCATTGCACTAACCGAGCCTTCAAGCGTCATCCTGACATAAGCCTCCTTTTTCCTTTTAACCAGCAAATCAACTTTTTTTGTACACCAAGGTTCTCTTACTCGACCATTTCCTCCTTGCCTGACAGGGACGTACTTATCAAGGACTCGCAGCAGCTGCTCCTTGAATAAGCTCCACATTCCAGATGTTCCCAGTCCCTGCAGTTTCCTAGTCCAATCTATGCACCCTAATTCTCTCCTGATGGCCTCATAATTACCCTTTCCCCAGCTATAACTACTGCCCCCAGCTTCATGCCTATCCCTATCCATCACTAAGGTGAACGTAACCGAAGTGTGGTCACTATCACCAAAATGTTCACCAACTTCCAAGCCTAACACCTGGTCTGGCTCATTGCCCAGCACCAAATCCAATGTAGCCTCACCTCTCGTTGGCCTATCTACATACTGAGTCAAAAAACCTTCCTGCACACTTTGTACGAAAACTGACCCCTCTAACAAGCTAGAGCTATAGCTATTCAATCAATATTAGTAAAGTTAAAGCCCCCCATAACAATTACCCTATTACTTTCACTCCTGACCAGAATTGACTTGGCAATCCTTTCCTCAACCTCTCTAGAACTTTTAGGAGGTCTATAAAAGACTCCCAACAGGGTGACCTCTCCTTTTCTGTTTCTAATCTCAGCCCATACTACCTCAACAGACAAGTCCTCATCAAACTTCCTCTCCGTCACTGTGATACAGTCTTTGACTAATAATGCCACTCCTCCCCCCCTTCTACCTCCTTCTCTACTCCGACTAAAGCATTTGAACCCCGGAACCTGCAACATCCATTCTTGTCCCTAAAGCTACCAGCCAGATAGGCTGGTAGCTTGGGCAGACAGATGGCAGATGGAATTCAATCCTGATAAATACGAGGTGATACATTTTGGGAGAAAGAATACAGGGGGGAGGTATATGATAAAGGGTAGACCTATTAAGAGTATAGAAATGCAGAGGGACCTGGGGGTACAGGTGCACAAGTCTCTGAAGGTGGCAGAGCAGGTGGAGAAGGTTGTGAAGAAAGCATATATTATGCTAGCCTTTATAGGAAGGGGTATAGAGTACAAGAGCTGGCCTTTAATGTTGCAGTTGTATAAAACGTTGGTTAGACCTCATTTGGAATACTGCGTCCAGTTCTGGTTGCCTTACTACGGAAGGACGTGGAGACTCTGGAGAGAGTGCAGAGGAGGTTTACCAGGATGCTGCCTGGTATGGAAGGTCTGAGTTACGAGGAGAGGTTAGGCAAATTGGGACTGTTTTCCTTAGAAAGACGTAGACTTAGAGGAGATCTAATAGAGGTGTACAAGATTATGAGGGGTATAGATAGAGTAAACAGGGTTAAGCTTTTTCCTAGGATGGACTCGAATAGCACGAGGGGTCACGGGCTTAGGGTGAGGGGGTAAGGTATAATTTGGATGCTAGAGGGAGTTTTTTCACACAGAGGGTGGTGGGGATATGGAATGCGCTGCCAAGTAAAGTGGTGGGGGCATGCACTCTGGAGTTATTTAAGAAATACTTAGATGGGCACATGAACAGAATGGGAATGGAGGGGTATAGAAAACTGATTTAAAATAGGGATCATGAGCCTTGGGAGTCCCTGGGAAGTGTGTAAATAGATGATGATATTGATGTACTTGTTTTTATCCTACAGGTGCTTTGGTCCACCTTGTTGTCTAACGAGGGACATACACGCGATGGGTCGTGAGAGGGCTGCTCTTGGATTTTTTTCGAGAGTATCCTAGTGCTTCACGTCGTTAGTGTACGCTTGACCTGGACCATTTGATGGGCAACACGACAGCTCAGTGACTATCGCTGTGCTGTGCAGATACATGGATTTGGGCCTGTGTCTGTGGGAGTTTGCGCATTCTCCCCGTGCTTGCTTGGGTTTTCTCTGGGTGCTCCGGTTTCCTCCCACATCCCAAAGATGTGCTCTTAGGCTAATTGGCAAAACAAATTCTCCCTAAATAGTCTCAAATTTGGTTTTTAATCCATAGATCTATAAACATAGACAGGGATCATGGGTAGAGGTGGGAACATCGGGGTGGTGGCGTGGGCTCATTGGGCCGAAGGACCTGTTTCCCATGCTGTTTTGTTCTTTGTTTTTGTTCTTTGTAAAAGACTCAGGAAGGTAATGCAGGAGTCTCTTGTGATCATCCCCCTTTCAAATAAATATACAACCTTGAGTACTGTTTGTGGGGGGAGTAGGGGGATGAGAGGGAATGGCCTCTCAAGGGAAAGCAGCAGCAACCAGATTCATGGCACCACTGTTGGCTCTACTGCTCAAAGAGATGGGAGGAAAAATGGCAGGGCTGTAGTGATAGGGGATTCAACATTTATGGGCACAGGCAGACTTCTGTGGCTGCAAACATGAGTGAGGATGGTATGTTGCCTCCCTGGTCCTGGGATCTGGGATGTCATGGAGCGGCTACTGGGAACTCTGGGGAGGGAAAGTGAACAGCCAGTAGTCGTGGTACACATTGGTACCAATGACAGAGATAAACTAAGGAATGAGGACCTGCAAGTTGAGTACAGGAAGTTAAGCAATAAATTAAAATGCAGGACCTCAAATGTAATAATTTTAGGATTACTCCCAGTGCCACATACTAGTGAAAGCAGAAATAAGGGAATAGACCAAATAAACACATGGCTGGACAGCATATATAATCAGGAGCGATTCAGATTCTTGAGGCAATAGGACTGGCTCTGGAGAAGGTGAGAACTGTATAAACCGGACAGCTGCACCCTGGAAGAGCTGGGATCAATTCCTTGTGTACATTGCTAGTTCTGATGGGGAAATATTTAAATTAGTGTGGCAGGGGGATGGGATTCCATGAGTGGGATCATATAGGTCAGATTCTGATCAGGAAAATGGAGGGAGAACACTATCTAATGATGTTGAAGATATACATGCGGTGGGTTGTGTGAGGGCTGCTCTTGGATGTTTTGAGAGTGGACTAGTGCTTCTCGTTGTTAGTATACGCCTAAACTGGACCAGCTGATGGGCAACACGACAGCTCAGTGACTATCGCTTGCTGTGCAGATACATGGAATTGGCCAGTATCTGTGGAAGGTTGCACATTCTCCCCGTGCTTGCGTGGGTTTTCTCTGGGTGTCCGGTTTCCTCCCACGCTCCAAAGACGTGCTCTTAGACTGATTGATGTGACAAATTGTCCCTAAATTGTCTCCCCTCAATCTGGTTTCCAATGTGGATTTCCATAAACATAGACAAGAGTCATGAATAGAAGAGGGAATTCATACTGTTATAATGATGGCATGATGTTATAATCATTGGGCCAAAGGGCCTTTTTCCCGCGCTGTGTTGTTCTTTGATATAGTAATAGACTTCGAATTACAGGAAAAGCAAAGTTTAAAAAATACCCGGCTAGGGATAAACTGTTTATACTTCAATGCAAGGAGTATTACAAACAAAGATATGAATAAAGGGTACACATAAACACATGCAAAAGGGCACCATTGCTAAAATGGAAACCTGCTAAAAGAGAGACAAAATTGGCAGCTCAATATTCCTGGTTATAGAGCCTTTACGATAAAATGGCAGATAAAAAAAGGAGAAAGTAGCACTAATGATTAAAGAACCAATTCCAGTCATGAGAAGGAATGACATACCGAACAGTTCAACAAACGAGGCTTTATGATTGAGCTTAGAAATAAAAAAGGGGCATTAACATTCCTGGGTGCATATTACAGAACCTCAAAATAGTGAATGGAATTTGGAACAACTAATATGTCAGCAAATTTCTGCCTGTAAGAATAAAGAGGCAATAATAGTAGGAACTTTAACTATCTCAATATCTCAAATCAAACCATACAAAAGATACTGAGAGAGAAGAATTCATGCAGTGTGCCAGGAAATTTTTTTCAGCCAACTAGTGACAAATCCAACAAGAGGAGATGCAATGCTGTACCTAGTCTTGGGGAATAATGAGGGACAAGTGATAGTTGGTGACTATATTAGAAATAGTGATCATAATTCAGTTAGATTTAGCATTATCATGGAAAAGGGCAGAGATAAAGTAGGAATAAAAGCTTTGATCTGGGGGAGGCAAATTTTGCGGGAATGAGAAGGGACTTGGGGACTTGGCTAAAGTAGACTGGATAGTACTGCTGGGTATAAATCAATGGAAAACTAGTGGGAAGCACTAAAAAGCAAGATCCTAAATGTACAAAGTAGTCATGTCCTTGTCAAAAATAAGAATGCCACTGCCAAATCAATGCATCTCTGGTTGCTTAGAAGAATATGGGGGAACAACAAACAGAAAAAGAAAAATGTATAATCGGCACAAAGTACTAAGCATTGCAGATAACTTAGGAAATGCAAGGACAAAGCGAAAAAGAAAATTAAAGAGAAGGCAAGAAAAAAGATTAGCAAATAAAATTAAAGAAAACCCAAAGGTGTTTTATCAATATATTAATGGTAAAAGGTTAATTAAGGAAAAAGTAGAATCATAGAACATTACAGCGCAGTACAGGCCCTTCGGCCCTTGTTGTTGTGCCGACCAATGGAACCAATTTTAAGATCCTCTATCCTAAACTATTCCAATGCTATCCATATGCCTATCCACTGACCATGTGAACGCCCTTAAACTTGACAAGTCCACAACTGCTGCAGGCAGGGCATTCCACGCCCTTATTACCCTCTGAGTAAAGAATCCCCCTCTAGCATCTGTCCTATAACTATCACCCCTTAATTGAAAGCTACGTCCCCTCGTGTTATCCATCTCCATCCAAGGAAAAAGGCTCTCACTATCCACCCTATCTAACCCTCCGATCATCTTATACGTCTCAATTAAAGATCAAAGAACAAAACAGCACGGGAAACAGGCCCTTCAGCCCAACGAGCACGTGCCGCCACCCCGATGTTCCCACCTCTACCTGTGATCCTGTCTATGTTTATAGATCTATGGATTAAAAACCAAATTTGAGACCATTTAGGGAGAATTTGTTTTCCCAATTAGCCTAAGAGCACATCTTTGGGATGTGGGAAGAAACCCACGCAAGCACGGGGAGAATGCGCAAACTCCCACAGACACAGGCCCAAATCCATGTATCTGCACAGTACAGTGATAGTCACTGAGCTGTCATATTGCCTATCAAATGGTCCAGTACACTAACGACGTGAAGCACTAAGATACTCTTGAAAAAAAAAAATCCAAGAGCAGCCCTCTCACGACCCATCGCGTGTATGCCCCTCGTTAGACAACAAGGTGGACCAAAGCACCTGTAGGATAAAAACAAGTACATCAATATTATAGTCACCTCTTAGCCTTCTTCTCTCTAATGAAAATAACCTCAAGTCCCTTAGCCTTTCCTCCTGAATCTATCAGAGATGAAGAAGGGAACTTGCAAGTAGATTCAGAGACAGTGAATCATAGAACCCTACTGTGCAGAAAGACGCTCTTCAGCCGATTGAATCTACACCGAACATAATCCCACTCAGGCCCTACTCCCATATTCCTACATATTATACCCACTAATCCCTCTAACCTACGCATCCCTAGACACTAAGGAGCAATTACTTAGCATGGCCAATCAACCTAACCCGCACATTTTTGGACTGTGGAAAGAAACCGGAGTACCCAGAGGAAACCCAAGCAGACGCGAGGAGAATGGGCAAACTCCACACAGACAGTGATCCAAGCCAGGAATAGAACCCAGGACTCTGGAGCTGTGAAGCAGAAGTGCTAACCACTGTGTTATTGTGCCGCCCATGATGGGAAGGATTTTAAATAGATATTTTGTCTCTGTTTACAAAGGAAAAGGATGACGTAGATTGTATCGTCCAGAAGGAACACTGTAAAATATTGGATGGGATCGACATAAAGAGACATGGAGTACTTTAAGGGTTGGAATCCTTGAGAGTTGATAAGTCACTGAGGCTGGATGTCTTGTTTCTGAAGCTGCTGCAGGAAATCAGAGAGGAAATAGCAGATAGTAGATACTCTGAGGGTCATAGAGTCATAGAGGTTTACAGCATGGAAACAGGCCCTTTGGCACAACTTGTCCATGCCACCACTTTGTTTTTACACACCCCTAAACTAATCCCAATTGCCCACATTTGGCCCATATCCCTCTCTACCCATCGTACCCAAGTAACTGTCTAACTGCTTTTTAAAAAGCATTTCCTCCTCTACTACTACCACCTCTGGCAATTTGTTTCAGACACTCACCACCCTGTGTGTGAAAAAACTGCCTTTCTGGGCACTTTTGTATCTCTTCCCTCTCACCTTAAACCTATGGCCTCTAGTTTTAGATTCCCCTACCTTTGGGAAAAGACATTCTTGTCTATGCCCCTCATTATTTTATATGTCTCTATAAGGTCACCCCTCAGCCTCCTACACTCCAAGAGAAAAAAGTCCCAGTTTATTCAGCCTCTCCTTACATCAATCCATCAAGTCCCGGTAGCATCCTAGTAAATCATTTCTGCACTCTTTCTAGTTTAATGTCTTGTACAACTTCAACAAGACGTCTCAACTCCTGTACTCAATGTTCTGACTGATGAAACCAAGCATGCCGAATGCCTTCTCCACACCGTCCACCTGTGACTCCACTTTCAAGGAACTATGAACATGTAGCCCTAGATCTCTTTGTTCTGTAACTCTCTCCAATGCCCTACATTAACTGAATAAATCCTGCCCTGTTCAATCTACCAAAATGTATCACCTTGCATTTGTCTAAATTAAACTCTATTTGCCATTCGTCAGCCCATTGGCCCAATTGATCCTGCTGCAATTGGAGATAACCTTCCTCATTGTACACCACACCACCAATCTTGGTGTCATCTGCAAACTTACTAACCATGCCCCCACATTCTCTTCCAAATCATTAATATAAATGACAAATGATTGATTTTCTAATCCTCACTAGATACAGGAGAGGTACCAGAGGATTGATGAAATGTAAATGTAGTTCCATTGTTTAAAAAGGTTTGAAGTAAATGCCAAACAATTATAGGCCAGTTATTCTTACTCCAGTGATAAGCAAATTAGTAGAATCAATCCTGAGGTACAGGATTAATTGTCACGTAAAAGTGGGTAAGTGTTCTTCAAGGCAGCCATCATAGAACATAGAATAATACAGCACAAACAGGCTGTTTGTGCACCGATCACATCTATATCTACCAATCCACAGACCTATCTATAACCCCCATCCCATTTGTTTCCATATACTCATCCAGAAATCTTTTAAAAGACCCCAGTGAGTTTGCCTAAACCACCTCCGACGGCAGCTGATTCCATTCACTCACCAATCTCTAAGTGAAAAACTTACCACTAACATCCCCTCTGTATTTGCTTCCCTGTATCTTAAATCTGTGTCCTCTCGTAGTGACCATTTCAGCTCGGGGAAATAGTCTCTGAGAGTCCACTCTATCTATTCCTCTCAACATTTTATAAACCTCTTATCAGGTTGCCTCTCAACCTTCATCTCTCCAGGGAGAAGAGTCCCAGCTCCCTCAACCTATCTTCATAAGGCCTGTCTTTCAATCCAGGTAGCATCCTTGTAAATCTCCTTTGCACTCTCTCAATAGCCTCTACATCTTCCCTATAGTGAGGCGACCAGAACTGCGCACAATACTCAAAGTGGGGTCCGACAAGGGTCTTATAGAGCTGCATCATTACCTCCTGACTCCTAAACTCAATTCCTCGGTCAATGAAGGCCAGTACACCATACGCCTTCTTGACCACTTCCTCCACCTGCGAGGCCGATTTAAGACTCCTATGGACCCGGACCCCGAGATCCTTCTGCTCTACAACACAGCTAAGACTCCTACCCCTTATATTGTACTCCTTCATCCCATTATTCCTGCCAAAATGGACCACTACATATTTATCCGCGTTGAAGTCCATCTGCCACTTCTCCGCCCAGTCTTGCATCCTGTCTATGTCCCACTGCAACTTTTGACATCTCTCCAGACCATCCACAACACCACCGACCTTTGTATCATTGACAAACTTACTAACCCATCCCTCCACTTCCTCATCCAGGTCATTTATGAAAATGACAAACAGCAGGGGTCCCAGAACAGATCCCTGGGGCACTCCACTGGTTACCGACCTCCATGCAGAACAAGACCCATCCACAACCACTCTTTGCCTTCTGCCGGTAAACCAGTTCTGGATCCACGAGGCCAAAGCCCCTTGGATCCCATGCCCTCTCACCTTCTCCAGAAGCCTTGCATGGGGGACCTTATCAAACGCCTTATCATGACAATGACAACACAGAATCACTGAGCAGAAACTGATAGCCAAATTTCGCAAGCACGAGGATGGCCTCAACAGACTTCTTGGATTCATATCACACTATGCACAGTGGTTAGCATTGCTGCTTCACAGCTCCAGGGTCCTGGGTTCGATTCCCGGCTCAGGTCACTGTCTCTGTGGAGTTTGCACGTTCTCTTCGTGTCTGCATGGGTTTCCTCCAGGTGCACTGGTTTACTCCCACAGTCCAAAGGTGTGCAGGATAGGTTGATTGGCCATGCTAAGAAATTGCCCCTTAGTGTCTAGGAATGCATAGGTTAGAGGATTAGTGGGTATAATATGTAGGGATATGGGGGTGGGGTCTAGGTGGGATTGTGTTCGGTGCAGATTCGATGGGCCAAAGAGCCTATGGACCTCTTTCTGTAGGGTTCTATGAATCTATCTGTAACCCGCACGACTTGACTGGGCTTGCAAAATCTCACTAATTATCTTTAACTTTACTAATATTGATTGGAATAGTTATAGCTCTAGCTCGTTAGAGAGGTCAGTTTTTGTACAAAGTGTGCAGGAAGGTTTTTTGACTCAGTACATAGATAGGCCAACTAGAAGTGAGGCTACATTGGATTTGGTGCTGGGCAATGAGCCAGACCAGGTGTTAGACTTGGAAGTTGGTGAACATTTTGGTGATAGTGACCACAATTCAGTTACGTTCACCTTAGTGATGGACAGGGATAGGCATGAAGCTGGGGGCAGTAGTTATAGCTGGAGGAATGGTAATTATGAGGCCATAAGGAGGGAATTAGGGTGCATAGGTTGGATTAGGAAACTACAGGACCGGGCACATCTGAAATGTGGAGCTTATTCAAGGAGCAGCTACTACGAGTCCTTGATAAGTATGTCCCTGTCAGGCAAGGAGGAAATGGTTGAGTAAGGGAACCTTACACTTTAGTAAGGTGTACTAAAAAAGTTAATTCGCTGGTTAAAAGGAAAAAGGAGACTTATGTCAGGATGAGGCTTGAAGGCTCAGTTAGTGCACTGGATAGCTATAGATTAGCCAGGAGTGAGCTAAAGAGTGAGTTGAGGAGAGCTAAAAGGGGACACGAGAAGACTTTGGCTGATAGGATCAAGGAGAATCCTAAAACTTTCTTTAGATATGTTAAGAATAGAAGATTGGTTCGGGCAAGATTAGGGCAAGTCACAGACAGCAGTAGGAAGTTGTGTGTGGAGCCTGAAGAGATTGGAGAGGCACTGAACAAATATTTCTCTTCGGTATTCACGCAGAGAGATGTAAATGCAGTTGTGGAGAACACTGGGATACAGGGTTGCAAACTGGAAAGTATTGAAGTGGATAAGGAGAATGTGCTAGATATTCTTGAGGGTTTGAAGTTAGATAAGTCCCCTGGGCCAGACGGAATTTACCCTAGGATTCTCTGGGAGGTGAGAGAGGCAATTGCAGAGCCTCTGGCTCTGATCTTGAGGTCATCGTTGGTTACGGGTATAGTGCCGGAAGACTGGAGGATAGAGAATGTGGTCCCATTGTTCAAGAAGGGGAATAGAGACTTTCTGGGAAATTATAGGCCGGTGAGTCTTACTTCTGTTGTGGGCAAAGTATTGGAGAGAATTATTAGGGATAGGATTTATAGTTATTTAGAGAGAAATGAATTGATTGGGGATAGTCAGCATGGTTTTGTGAAGGGTAGGTCGTGCCTTACTAACCTTATTGAGTTTTTTGAAAAAGTGACCAAAGAGGTGGATGAGGGTAAGGCAGTTGGAGTATATATGGACTTTAGTAAGGCGTTCAATAAGGTGCCCCATGGAAGGCTTCTGCAGAAAATGCAGATGTATGGGATTGAGGGTGATTTAGCTAATTGGATCAGGAATTGGCTAGCTGATAGAAGACAGAGGGTGGTGGTTGATGGAAGTTATTCATCATGGAGTTCGGAGACAAGTGGTGTACCTCAGGGATCTGTTTGGGGCCCCTACTGTTTGTAATTTTTATAAATGATCTGGATGAGGGTATTGAAGGATGGATTAGTAAATTTGCGGATGACACCAAAGTCGGAGGAGTGGTAGATAGTGAAGAGGGGTGTTCTAGTTTGCAGAGAGACTTGGACAAGTTGCAGAGCTGGGCCGAGAGGTGGCAAATGGAGTTTAATGTGGAAAAGTGTGAGGTAATTCACTTTGGCAGGAATAACAAATGTGTAGAGTATAGGGCTAATGGTAGGACTCTTAATAGTGTTGAAGAACAGAGGGATCTTGGTGTATATGTGCATAGATCCCTGAAAGTTGGCAATCAAGTCGATAAGGTTGTTAAGAAGGCATATGGAGTCTTAGCTTTTATTGGTAGGGGGACTGAATTTCGGAGCCGCAACGTCATGTTGCAACTGTACAAAACTCTAGTGCAGCCGCACTTGGAGTATTGTGTACAGTTCTGGTCCCCGCATTATAAGAAAGATGTGGAGGCTTAGAGAGGGTACAGAGGAGGTTTACGAGGATGTTGTCTGGTATGGAAGGCAGGTCTTATGAAGAGAGGCTGAGGGATTTAAGGTTGTTTTTGTTAGAAAGAAGGTGGCTAAGAGGAGAACTTATTGAAACATATAAGATGATTAGAGGTTTAGATAGGGTGGACAGTGATAGCCTTTTTCCTCGGATGGAGAAAGCTAGCACGAGGGGTCATAGCTTTAAATTAAGGGGTGGTAGTTATAAGACGGATGTCAGAGGTAGGTTCTTTACCCAGAGGGTGGTAAGGCTATGGAATGCCCTGCGTGCGGCAGTTGTAGATGCGCCAAGTTTGGTGGCAGTTAGAGGTTAGTAGATAAGTTTATGGATGAAAAGGGAATGGTTTAGGTTAGAGGGTCATTTCTTTTTCCTAATTGGTCGGCGCAACATCGAAGGCCGAAGGGCCTGTTCTGTGCTGTAATGTTCTATGTTATCCAGGCTGGAGACAATTCACATCTCTTTAACCTGTGCTTAACTTTCTCTCCACTCACATTGTTTGCACATACATAAGATAAAGATAATGTATTAGCATGGATAGAGGATTAGTGAACTAACAGAAAGCAAACAGCAGGGGTAAATGATTATTTTTCTGCTTGGCAATCAGTGACTAGTGCTGTACCTTAGGGATCAGTGTTGGGACCGCAATTGTTTATAATTTAAATAGACGATTTGGAGTTGGGGACCAAGTGGATTGCCAACTAGAGGTGAGGCTACATTGGATTGCCAACTAGAGGTGAGGCTACATTGGATTGCCAACTAGAGGTGAGGCTACATTGGATTTGGTGCTGGGCAATGAGCCAGACCAGGTGTTAGGCTTGGAAGTTGGTGAACATTTTGGTGATAGTGACCACAATTCGGTTACGTTCACCTTAGTGATGGATAGGGATAGGCATGAAGCTGGGGGCAGTAGTTATAGCTGGGGGAAGGGTAATTATGAGGCCATCAGGAGAGAATTAGGGTGCATAGATTGGACTAGGAAACTACAGGGACTGGGAACATCTGGAATGTGGAGCTTATTCAAGGAGCAGCTGCTGCGAGTCCTTGATAAGTATGTCCCTGTCAGGCAAGGAGGAAATGGTCGAGTAAGAGAACCTTGGTGTACGAAAAAAGTTAATTCGCTGGTTAAAAGGAAAAAGGAGGCTTATGTCAGGATGAGGCTTGAAGGCTCAGTTAGTGCAATGGATAGCTATAGATTAGCCAGGAGGGAGCTAAAGAGGGAATTGAGGAGAGCAAAGAGAGGACACGAGAAGACTTTGGCTGATAGGATTATGGAGAATCCTAAAGCTTTCTTTAGATATGTTAAGAATAGAAGATTGGTTAGGCAAGATCAGGGCCAGTCATAGACAGCAGTGGGAAGTTGTGCGTGGAGCCTGAGGAGATTGGAGAGGTACTGAATAAATATTTCTCTTCGGTATTCACGCAGGGTGATGTAAATGTAGTTATGGAGAACACTGAGGTACAGGGTAGCAAACTGGAAGGTATCGAAGTAGATAGGGAGGATGTGCTAGGTATTCTCGAGGGTTTGAAGTTGGATAAGTCCCCTGGGCCGGACGGGATTTACCCTAGGATTCTCTGGGAGGCAAGAGAGGAGATTGCAGAGCCTCTGGCTCTGATCTTCAGGTCCTCGTTGGTTACGGGTGTGGTTCCGGAGGACTGGAGGATAGCGAATGTGGTCCCATTGTTTAAGAAGGGGAAGAGAGACCTTCCAGGGAATTATAGGCCAGTGAGTCTTACTTCTGTTGTGGGCAAGGTATTGGAGAGAATAATTAGGGATAGGATTTATAGTTATTTAGAGAGTAATGAATTGATTGGAGATAGTCAGCATGGTTTTGTGAAGGGTAGGTCGTGCCTTACTAACCTCATTGAGTTTTTTGAAAAAGTGACTAAGGAGGTGGATGGGGGTAAGGCGGTTGATGTGGTATATATGGACTTTAGTAAGGCGTTTGATAAGGTGGCCCATGGAAGACTTCTGCAGAAAATGCAGATGTGTGGGATAGAGGGTGATTTGGCTAATTGGGTTAGGAATTGGCTAGCAGATAGAAGACAGAGGGTGGTGGTTGATGGGAGATATTCATCTTGGAGTTCGGTGACAAGTGGTGTACTTCAGGGGTCTGTTTTGGGGCCCCTGCTGTTTGTAATTTTTATAAATGATCTGGATGAGGGTATTGAAGGATGGATTAGTAAATTTGCAGATGACACTAAAGTCGGTGGAGTGGTAGATAGTGAAGAGGGGTGTTATAGTTTGCAGAGGGACTTGGACAAGTTGCAGAGCTGGGCCGAGAGGTGGCAAATGGAGTTTAATGTGGACAAGTGTGAGGTAATGCACTATGGCAGGAATAACTAGAACATAGAACATAGAACACTACAGCACAAACAGGCCCTTCGGCCCACAAGTTGTGCCGAACACATCAAAACCTACCCAGCCATAGACCTATCTATAACCCCCAATCCCATTGGATCCCATATACTCATCCAGAAGTCTTTTAAAAGACCCCAGCGAGTTCGCCTCGACCACCACTGACGGCAGCCGATTCCATTCACTCACCACCCTCTGAGTGAAAAACTTTCCCCTAGCATCCCCTCTGTACTTGCTTCCCTGCACCTTAAATCTGTGCCCTCTCGTCGCGACCATTTCAGCCCTGGGAAATAGTCTCTGAGAGTCCACCCTATCTATTCCTCTCAACATCTTGTAAACCTCTATCAGGTCGCCTCTCAACCTTCGTCTCTCCAGGGAGAACAGTCCCAGCTCCCTCAACCTGTCTTCATAAGGCATGCCTCCCAATCCAGGCAACATCCTTGTAAATCTCCTCTGCACCCTTTCAATAGCTTCCACGTCCTTCCTATAGTGAGGCGACCAGAACTGCGCACAGTACTCCAAGTGTGGTCTGACAAGGGTCCTATAAAGCTGCAGCATTACCTCCTGACTCCTGAACTCAATCCCTCGATGAATGAAGGCCAGTACACCGTAAGCTTTCTTAACCACATCCTCCACCTGGGAGGCCAATTTGAGAGTCTTATGGACCCGGACCCCAAGATCCCTCTGCTCTTCCACACAACTAAGACTCCTACCTTTGATAGTGTACTCATTCATCCCGTTGGATCTGCCAAAATGGACCACAACACATTTATCCGCGTTGAAGTCCATCTGCCACTTCTCCGCCCAGTCTTGCATCCTGTCGATGTCATGGTGCAACTTCTGACATCCCTCCAGACCATCCACAACACCACCGACCTTCGTGTCATCGGCGAACTTACTCACTCATCCCTCCACTTCCTCATCCAGGTCATTTATGAAAATGACAAACAGCAAAGGTCCTAGAACAGATCCCTGGGGCACTCCACTGGTGACCGACCTCCAGCAGAAAAAGACCCATCCAGAACCACCCGCTGCCTTCTGCAGGCAAGCCAGTTCTGGATCCACAAGGCCAAAGCCCCTTGGATCCCATGCCCTCTCACCTTCTCAAGAAGTCTTGCATGTGGGACCTTGTCAAATGCCTTGCTGAAGTCCATGTACACCACGTCCACTGCTCTTCCTTTGTCAATGTGTTCAGTCACATTTTCGAAGAACTCAATTCAGCTTGTAAGACACGACCTGCCTTTTACAAAACCATGTTATTTCTAATCAACCTAAACTTCTCCAAATGCTCGTAAATCTTGTCCCTCAGAAGCCTCTCCATCAGCTTACCAACCACTGAGGTCAGACTCACCGGTTGGTAATTTCCAGGACTATCCCTGTTCCCTTTCTTGAAAATAGGGACCACATCCGCAATCCTCCAATCCTCCGGAACCTCTCCCGTCTCCATCAACGACGCAAAGATCATCGCCAGGGGCTCTGCAATGACATCCCTCACCTCCTGCAATGACATCCCTCACCTCCCACAATAACCTGGGGTACATCCCATCTGGTCCCGGAGACTTGTCTATCTTGACAGCATTTAGAAGTTCTAACACATCCGCTTCCTTAATATCTACATACTCAATCTTTTCAGTCTGCCGCAAACTTGTAGTGCATCCTCCCAGATCACTTTCCACCGTGAATACTGAGGCAAAGTACTCATTAAGCACCTCTGCCATTTCTTCCGGTTCCATACAGACTTTTCCCCCTTCACCTTTTATAGGTCCTATCCCTTCTCTTCTCATCCTTTTACTTTTCACATATTTGTAGAAGGCCTTGGGATTCTCCTTAATCCTACCAGCCAAGGCCTTCTCATGACCCCTTCTGGCTCTCCTAATTTCCTTTTTAAGCTCTCTTCTATAAGTCTTATACTTCCTAGATCCCCAACATCTCCTAGCTCTTTGAACCTTTTACACATCTTTCTTTTCTTCCTATGTTCACCACTGCCTTCGTGCACCACGGTTCCCGCGTCCTACCAAATCCTCCTTGTCTCACCGGAACGTTGTCGTGCAGAGCTCCAGACAAGCATTCCTTGAATATCTGCCACCTTCCTTCTGTGCTTTTCCCCAAGAACACCTCCTTCCAGTTTATTCGCCCCAACATCTGCCTGATGTCTTCATATTTCCCCTTATTCCAGACAAACACCTTCCTAGCCTGCCTGATCCTATCCTTTTCCAATGCAAGGGTGAAGGAGATAGAATTATGATCTCCATCCCCAAGATGCTCTCCTACCGAGAGATCCATCACCTGTCCTGGTTCATTAGCTAGTACCAGGTCCAGTACAGCCTCTCCTCTCGTAGGCTTGTCCACGTGCTGTGTCAGGAAACCCTCCTGAACACACCTAACAAACTCCTCCCCATCCAAACCCCTTACCCTTGGGATATTCCAGTTAATGTTTGGGAAATTGAAGTCTCCCATCACAACAACTCTGTTATTTCTACATCTCTGTTATTTCTACATCTCTCCAGTATCTGTTTCCCTATCTGCACCTCAACTTCCCTGTCACTATTGAGCGGCCTATAGAATACACCCAGCAATGTCACCGACCCTTTGCTATTCCTAACTTCCACCCACAGAGACTCCGTAGACATTCCCTCCTCGGTATCCACCTTCTCTGCAGCCATGACACTGCCCCTGATCAACAGTGCCACTCCACCACCTCTTTTGCCTCCCTCCCTGTCCTTCCTGAAGGATCTGAATCCCGGGACCTGTAGTACCCAGTCCTGTCCCTGAGACATCCAAGTCTCTTATGAAGAAAGGCTGAGGGAGTTGAGGTTGTTTTCATTAGAAAGGAGGCGGCTAAGAGGGGACCTAATCGAAACATATAAGATGATTAGAGGTTTAGATAGGGTGGACAGTGATAGCCTTTTTCCTAGGATGGAGAAAGCTAGCACGAGGGGACACAGCTTTAAATTAAGGGGTGATAGTTATAGGACGGATATCAGAGGTAGGTTCTTTACCCAAAGGGTGGTTCAGGAGTGGAATGCCCTGCCTGCAGCAGTTGTAGATGCGCCAAGTTTGGTGGCGTTTAAGAGGTTAGTTGATAAGTATATGGAAGAGAAGGGAATGGTTTAGTTTGGAGGGGCATTGCTTTTTATATTGGTCGGTGCAACATCGAAGGCTGAAGGGCCTGTTCTGTGCTGTAATGTTCTATGTTCTATAAAAGACTCCCAACAGGGTGATCTCTCCTCTCCTGTTTCTAATCTCAGCCCATACTACCTCAACAGACAAGTCCTCATCAAACTTCCTTTCTGTCACTGTGATACAGTCTTTAACTAATAATGCCACTCCTCCCCCCCTTCTACCTCCTTCTCTACTGCGACTGAAGCATTTGAACCCCGGAACCTGCAACAACCATTCCTGTCCCTGCTCTATCCATGTCTCTGAAATGGCCACAACATCGAAGTTCCAGGTACTGATCCAAGCTGCAAGTTCCTCCACCTTATTGCGAATACTTCTTGCATTAAAGTATACGCATTTCAAACCATGCCCTGAACAACAGAACTGCTGTGGAGAGAATGCAGAGGAGTTTATAAGAATGTCGCCAGGGTTAGAAATGTGTAGCTGTGAGGAGAGATTGAAGAGGTTCGGGTTGTTTTCCTTGGAACAAAGAAGGCTGAAGGGTAACTTGATAGAGAGATACAAAATTGAGGGGAAGAGATAGAGTGGATGCAAACAAATTATTTCCCTTGATAAAGAATTCTAGGATCAGGGGATATAGATTCAATACAAATAGCAATAGGTGCAAAAGGAACGTGAGGAAGACTTTTTATACACAAAGTGTGGTGGATATCTAGAATTCATGGTGCAACTTGGTGGTGGAGACAAAGACTAAACTCTTTGAAAAAGTACAGGCCGTGAGCTGGTGCAGAAAGGTAGGAATAGAAAGGGCACCTGGGTGTTCTCAGACTGCCATGGACAAAATTGGCCATTAGGCTCACCAATGGAAAGAATTATTAGGGATAGATTGATAGTTATTTAGAGAGAAATGAATTTCTGTACAAACTGTACAGCAACTGTACAGCAAACTGTACAACAACTGTACAAAACTCTAGTGCGGCCGCACTTGGAGTATTGTGTGCAGTTCTGGTCCCCACATTATAAGAAAGATGTGGAGGCATTGGAGAGGGTACAGAGGAGGTTTACCAGGATGTTGCCTGGTATGGAGGGCAGGTCCTATGAAGAGAGGTTGAAGGATTTGAGGTTGTTTTCGTTAGAAAGGAGGCGGCTAAGAGGGGATCTTATTGAAGCATATAAGATGATTAGAGGTTTAGATAGGGTGGACAGTGATAGCCTTTTTCCTAGGATGGAGAAAGCTAGCACGAGGGGACACAGCTTTAAATTAAGGGGTATGAGTTATAGGACGGATATCAGAGGTAGGTTCTTTACTCAAAGAGTGATTAGGGAGTGGAATGCCCTGCCTGCAGCTGTTGTAGATACGCCAAGTTTGGTGGCGTTTAAGAGGTTAATTGATAAGTATATGGAAGAGAAGGGAATGGTTTAGTTTGGAGGGGCATTGCTTTTTATTTCGGTCGGCACAACATCGAAGGCCGAAGGGCCTGTTCTGTGCTGTATTGTTCTATGTTCTAATTGATTGGGGATAGTCAGCCTGGTTTTGTGAAGGGTAGGTCATGCCTTACTAACTTTATTGATTTTTTTGAAAAAGTGACCAAAGAGGTGGATGGGGGTAAGGCAGTTGACGTGGTATATATGGACTTTAGTAAGGCGTTCGATAAGGTTCCCCATGGAAGGCTTCTGCAGAAAATGCAGATGTATGGGATTGAAGGTGATTTAGCTAATTGGATTAGGAATTGGCTAGCTGATAGAAGACAGAGGGTGGTGGTTGATGGAAATTATTCATCATGGAGTTCGGTTACAAGTGGTGTACCTCAGGGATCTGTTTTGGGGCCCCTGCTGTTTGTAATTTTTATAAATGATCTGGATGAGGGTATTGAAGGATGGATTAGTAAATTTGCGGATGACACCAAAGTCGGAGGAGTGGTGGATAGTGAAGAGGGATGTTATAGTTTGCAGAGAGACTTGGACAAGTTGCAGAGACGTGACAAATGGAGTTTAATACGGAAAAGTGTGAGGTAATTCACTTTGGCAGGAATAACAAATGTGTAGAGTATAGGGCTAATGGTAGAACTCTTAATAGTGTTGATGAACAGAGGGATCTTGGTGTATATGTGCATAGATCCCTGAAAGTTGGCAATCAAATCGATAAGGTTGTTAAGAAGGCATATGGAATCTTGGCTTTTATTGGTAGGGGGATTGAATTTCGGAGCCGCAACGTCATGTTGCAACTGTACAAAACTCTAGTGCGGCCGCACTTGGAGTATTGTGTGAAGTTCTGGTCCCCACATTATAAGAAAGATGTGGAGGCATTGGAGAGGGTACAGAGGAGGTTTACCAGGATGTTGCCTGGTATGGAGGGAAGGTCTCATGAGGAGAGGCTGAGGGATTTGAGGTTGTTTTCGTTAGAAAGAAGGCGGCTTAGAGGAGACCTTATTGAAACATACAAGATGATTAGAGGTTTAGATAGGGTGGACAGTGATAGCCTTTTTCCTCGGATGGAGAAAGCTAGCACGAGGGGACATAGCTATAAATTAAGGGGTGATAGTTATAAGACGGATGTCAGAGGTAGGTTCTTTACCCAGTGGGTGGTAAGGGTATGGAATACTCTGCCTGCTGCAGTTGTAGATGCGCCAAGTTTGGGGGCGTTTAAGAGGTCCGTGGATAGCTTTATGGATGAAAAGGGAATGGTTTAGTTTAGTGGGTCATTTCTTTTTCTTAATTGGTCGGTGCAACATCAAGGGCCGAAGGGCCTGTTCTGCGCTGTAATGTTCTATGTTCTAATCTGTAATCCCAAGCTTTTCCCTGCAGCCCTTCTTAAACAAAGGCACGATATTTGCCACACTCCAATCTTCAGTCACCTCATCTGTGGCTGTCGATGATTTAAATATCTCTGTTGGGGAACACGCAACCTCCTCCCTTCTCTCCCACAAGGTTCTGGGATACACTTCACTAGGTCCCCAGGATTTATCTATCTTGATGCGCTTTAAGAGTTCCAGAATTTTCTTCTCAGTTATACGTACACTCATCAAGACATCTCTATTTATTTCCCAAGTTCCCTAACATCTATACCTTTCTCAACGGTAAATACTGATGAAAAATATTCATTTAAGATCTCATCTATCTCTTGTGGATCCGCACATTGAAGATCTTGTTGATCCTTAAGAGGTCCTACTCTCTCATTAGTTATTCGTTTCCCCTTTATGTATTTGTAGAATCTCTTTGGATTCTCCTTTGCTTTATCTGCCAAAATCTCATGTCCCCTTTTTGCCCTCTTTATTTTTCTCTTAATTCTACTCCTACACTCTCTATGCTCTTCAAGGGATCCATATTATCCCAGCTGCCAATGCATGTCGTATGCTTCCTTCTTCTTCTTGACCAGGGCATCAATAACCTGAGTTATCCAGAGTTCCCTAATTCTACCAGCCTTGCCCTACATTCTGAGAGGAGTGTGCTTACCTTGAATCCTGATAATATATTCTTGGAAGCCTCCCACTTATCAGATGTCTCTTTGCTTGCCAACAGATTCTCCCTATTAACTTTTGAAAGTTCCTGTCTGATATAATCAAAATTGGTCTTGCTTGAGTTTAGAATTTTAACTTTTGGATCAGATCTATTATTCCTTATAGCATCTTAAATTAATGGAATTATGGTCACTGGGTCCAAAATGATCTCTCACTAACATTTCTGTCATCTGCCCTTCCTTATTTCCTTTCTAGTCAGATCATCAACATACTGAATAGAAATTCCTCCTGAATATACTCAACAAATTTCTCTCCATCCAAGCCTCCAATACTATGGCTGTTCCAGTCAATGTTGGGAAAGTTAAAATCCCCTACTACAACCACCTTATTTTTCTTGGAGCTATCTTTATTCTCCTTATATTTTTGCTCCTCAATTTCCCACTGACTAAACCTCAGATTGGCAGACCAAATACAAATTGGGTGATTCCTTTTTGGAGCACCTTGGTTTTATCCACATTATCCCAAGCTTCCAGTAGCCTGTCATTTTTATTCTTGACCTTACTTTCATGCTGACATCTCCGTCTTTTGTCTGTTTGACTGTTCTAATAAGGTTCAACCTACATTTCAAAAGAAAAACGTTTCAAAGAAAATTACAGCACAGAAATAGGACCTTTGGCCCTCTGAGCCTATTTCAATCATGATGACCTAACTAAAGTAAAGAAAAAAACCTTCTGTTCTTTCTCGGTCCATATTTCTCTATTCCCTCCCTACTCATGTACCCATCCAGATATCTATTAAATGTTGCTAATGTGCCTGCTTCCACCACCTCCTCCAGCATCATGTTCCAGCTGCCCACCATTCTCTGCGCAAAACTTCCTCTGCACATCTGCCTTAAACTTTCCCCTTTTCACCTTGAATCTGTGTGCCCTTGTAATTGACACTTCAACCCTGGGAAAAAGCATCTGACTATCCTCTCAGAATTTTGTAAACATCTATTAGGTCTCAGCCTCCATTTTTCCAGGGAAAACAATTCTAGTTTATTCAACCTCTTCTCATAATCAATATGCTTGAGACCAGGCAACATCTTGGTGAACCTTCTTTGCACTCTCTCCAAAGCTTCCACGTCCTTATGTAATGTGGCGACCAGAACTGTATGCAATACTCCAAATACAAACTAACCAAGATTTTATGTCGCTGCAACATGATTTTAACGTAAGTAAGAACATAAGAAATAGGAGCAGGAGTCCCTAGCTAGACAGTCATCTAGCCCCTCGAGCCTGCCCCGCCATTCAATAAGATCATGGCTGATCTGATAGTGGTTCAGTTCCACTTATCTGCCTGCTTCCCAAAACCCTTAATAGAACACAGAACATAGAACACTACAGCACAAACAGGCCCTTCAACCCACAAGTTACGCTGATCACATCCCTATCTACCAAGCCTACCTATAACCCTTAATCTCGTTAAATCCCATGTACTCATCCAGAAGTCTGACCTCAGCAAGTTCGCCTTCACCATCACCGACAGCAACCGATTCCACTCACTCTCCACCCTCTGAGTGAAAAACTTACCCCTAACATCTCCTCTGTACCTACTCCCTAGCACTTTAAACCTGTGTCCTCTCATTTCAGCCCTGGGAAACAGCCTCTGAGAATCCACCCTATCAATACCTCTCAACATCTTATAAATCTCAATCAGGTCGCCTCTCAACACTCGTCTCTCCAAGGAGAAAAGACCTAGCTCCCTCGACCTATCCTGATAAGACATGCCACCCAATCCAGACAACATACTTGTAAATCTCTTCTGCAACCTTTCAATGGCTTCCACATTCTTTTTTTTAGTGAGGTGACCAGAACTGTGTACAGTACTCCAAGTGGGGTCTGACAACGGTCTTATAAAGTTGCAGCATTACCTCCCGACTCCTAAACTCAATCCCTCGATTAATGAAGGCTAGAACACCATATGCCTTCTTGACCACATCCCCCCACCTGCGAGGCTGATTTAAGAGTCCTATGGACCCGGACTCAAGATCTTTCTGCTCCTCAATACTGCTAAGAGTCCGACCCTTGATATTGTACTCCTTAACCCATTGGACCTGCCAAAACAGACCACTACACGTGTATCCACGTTGAAGTCCATCTGCCACTTCTCCGCTCAGTCTTGCATGCTATCTATGTCTCGCTGCAACTTCTGACATCCCTCTAGACGATTCACAATATCATTAACCTTCGTGTCGTCAGCAAACTTACCAACCCATCTCTCCACTTCCTCATCCACGTCATTTATGAAAATGACAAACAGCAAGGATCCCTGAGGTACTCCACTGGTGACCGACCTCCATGCAGACAAAGATCCATCCACAACCACTCTGCCTTCTGCAGGGAAGCCAGTTCTGGATCCACAAGGCAACAGCCCCTTGTATTCCGTGCCCTTTCACTTTCTTAAGAAGTCTTGTATGGGGGACCTTATCAAAAGCCTTACTGGAGTCCACGTAAACCACATCCATCGCTCTTCCTTCGTCAATGTGTTAGTCACATTTTCAAAGAACTCAACTAGGCTCGTAAGGCACGACCTGCCCTTGACAAAGCCATGCTATTTCTGATCATACTAAACTTCTCTAAATGTTCATAAATCCCATCTTTCAGTGTCTTCTCCCTCAACTTACCAATCACTGAGGTCAGACTCACTGGTCGGCAATTTCCCATTCCCTTTCTTGAAAATAGGAACCACATCCACAATCCTCCGGAACCTCTCCCGTCTCTATCAACGACGCAAAGATCATTGCCAGGGGCTCTGCAATCTCTTCCCTCATCTCCCACAGTAACCTGGGGTACATCCCATCCAGTCCCGGCGACTTATCTTTCTTGATAGAATTTAAAAGTTCCAACATATCCTCTTTCATAATGTCCATACACTCAATCTTTTCGGTCTGCCGCAAATCTGCAATATAACCTCCCAGATCATTTTCCACCATGAATACCAAGACAAGGTATTCATTAAGCACTTGTGCCATTTCTTCCGGTTCCGCACAGACTTTTCTCCCTTCACCTTTTATAGGTCCTATTCCTTCATTGGTCAAATTCCGTTATTGGTCAAAAATCTTTCTGTAACTTAAACACATTTAATGAGGTAGCCTCCGCTGCCTCTATGGGCAGAGAATTCTGAAGATTCACTACCCTCTGGGAGAAGTAGTTCTTCCTCAACTCTGTTCTAAATTAACTCTCCATTATTTTGAAGCTGTGCCCTCTAGTTCTTATCCATTCTAAGTGGAGATAATCTTTCTGCTTCTACCCCGTCTAGCCCCTTCATTACCTTAAATGTCTCTATACGATCTCTCCTCAGCTTTCTAAACTCCAACGAGTACAGGCCCAATCTACTCAATCTCTCTGTTCTCTGGAACTGTGAATTTGAAGAGTGGCTGCTTGCTGGTGTCTGTACTAAATTTTGAGGTCTGTCTTAAACAGTAGTTTTAGGTCGCGAGGGTTTGTGGTTATTTTGACGATCCGTAGCGGGAGATAGGTGCGGGGACTGCTGGGAAGGGAGCACGGCATCATATAAAGAAGGCCAAGGTAGACAGCAGGCAGCGTCAGGAGCGGGCAGTGGAGTGAGGCAGGGAGCAGAGTGAGAGCTGTAAGGGCTTAAGCTCACTGGGTTTGGGCGAGCGCAGGCTTGGATGCAGTAAGTTGCTGGAATCCTGTCCCACCAGACCTCTAGAACATAGAACATAGAACAATACAGCACAGAACAGGCCCTTTGGCCTTCGATGTTGTGCCGACCAAAATAAAAAGCAATGCCCCTCCAAACTAAACCATTCCCTTCTCTTCCAGATACTTATCAACTAACCTCTTAAACGCCACCAAACTTGGCGCATCTACAACAGCTGCAGGCAGGGCATTCCACTCCCTAATCACTCTTTGAGTAAAGAACCTACCTCTGATATCTTTCCTATAACTCATACCCCTTAATTTAAAGCTGTGTCCCCTCGTGCTAGCTTTCTCCATCCTAGGAAAAAGGCTATCACTGTCCACCCTATCTAAACCTCTAATCATCTTATATGCTTCACTAAGATCCCCTCTTAGCCGCCTCCTTTCTAACGAAAACAACCTCAAATCCTTCAACCTCTCTTCATAGGACCTGCTCTCCATACCAGGCAACATCCTGGTAAACATCCTCTGTACCCTCTCCAATGCCTCCACATCTTTCTTATAATGTGGCGACCAGAACTGCACACAATACTCCAAGTGCGGCCGCTCTAGAGTTTTATACAGTTGCAACATGATGCTGCGGCTCCTAAATTCAATCCCCCTACCAATAAAAGCTAAGACTCCATGGGTACCTCTAGTACCCATAGCTCTAAAGGGGGTCTGGAAAATGTCAGGGTCCTTGATTAAACGCGTCCTTTGCGTTCGTTGCCATATGTGGACATTCTTGGAGGTAGAGCGTCTCCCGAAAGCCCACATATGCACAAAGTGTTTAGAGCTGCAACGTTTAAAGGCTCAGGTGAGGCAGCTGGAGCTGAGATTAGAAGATATGTTTTTAGTCAGAGAGAATGAGGGGATAATGAATAGGGACCATAGTCTAGAGGGGACCCCAGGGCCTAGTAGGAGGGATGGGTGGGTTACAGATAGGAAATGGAAAAAGAAAAGGAGTCACGGCATTAAGATCTCCTCAGGGGAGGCATCCCAGAGTATCAAGGGTAGGGCAAAGGCTGAGGTAGAGAGGGCAAGAGAGGGGGATCAGAGTGCACCGGAGGACGGAAGGAGTGCAGGATGTGAGATAGTGGTTGGGGATAGGAGTATCAAAGGGACCGACAGGCGGTTCTGTGGGCAAATGCGGGACTCCAGGATGGTAATCTGCCTCCCTGGAGCAGGGGTCCAGGATGTTTCAGAGAGGGTAGAGGGAATTTTGAAGGGTGGAGGGTCTAAGGCTGATGTAATAGTTCAAGTAGGAGAGAAGGATGTAGGAACAAAGAGCAGGGGGGACATACGTAGGCAGTTCAGGGAGTTGGGGGCTCGGCTGAAGTGTAGGGCCTCCAGGGTGGCATTCTCTGGGCTGCTGCCGAAACCTGGGACTGATAGGGTTAGGAAAAATGAGTTACTACAACTGAATGTGTGGTTGAGGGATTGGTGTAGGGCAGAGGGTTTCCAATTCATAGACCATTGGGAAGTCTTCATGAAGGAGGGGCATCTATAGAAGAGGGACGGGGAACAGTTGTCTGGGAAGGGCACCCATATTTTAGCTGGGAGGTTAGCTGGAGTGTTCCGGCAGGGTTTAAACTAATACGGAGGGGGGGTGGGGAGACAGGGGGAATTAGGAGTGGGAGGGAGATGGGAGACAGGGTAAGTCCAGATGGCAGGAAGGAGGGTCAGAGAGGGCCTGAGGGTCTTCAGTGCATGTGTTTTAATGTGAGGAGTGTGACTGGCAAAACAGATGAACTGAAAGCAATAATGTTCACGAGGAAGCTAGAAGTGGTGGCGGTGACTGAGACGTGGTTAAAGGAGGGGCAGGACTGGCAATTGAATATCCCAGGGTACAAGTGTTTTAGGCATGATAGAGGTGGTTTGAAGCGAGGAGGGAGAGTGGCGTTATTAGTTAAGGATCACATCATAGCAGTGCAGAGGGAGAGTGGTATGGAGGATTTAGAAATTGAGTCGCTATGGGTGAGTTGAGGAATAGGAAGGGAGAGGTTACTATGTTGGGTGTGTTCTACAGACCGCCCAACAGCCCACGGGCCGTGGAAGAAGGGATATGCTGGGACATTTTAGATAAGTGTAGGAAGAATAGGGTGGTTGTAGTGGGAGATTTCAATTTCCCTGGGGTAGATTGGAAGGTGCCCAGAGCAGATGGTGTGGACGGGGAGGAATTTGTACAGTGTGTCTTGGAAGGGTCCTTGAAGCAGTATGTGGATAGCCCGACTAGAGAGGGGCTATACTGGACTTGATTCTGGGAAATGAGCCAGGGCAGGTGGTTGATGTTGTAGTAGGAGAGCATGTGTCAACTAGTGACCACAACTCTGTCTGCTTTAGGATATTAATGGAAAAAGATGAAGCCTGCCCTAAAGGGAGGGTGTTAAACTGAGGGAGGGCTAGATACAGCCGGATTAGGCAGGATCTTAAGAATACCGACTGGGATAAGCTGTTCGAGGGTAGGTCGACGCAGTACATGTGGGGGTCTTTCAAGGGAAAACTAAAATCTTTGCAGGAAAGACATGTGCCGGTAAGGAGGAAGAATGGGAAAGGTAGGATTTGAGAACCGTGGGTTACTAGGGATATCGAGGACTTGGTCAGGAAGAAGCAGGAGGCGTATGTTAGATCTAGGCAACTGGGGACAGAGACAGCGCTGGAAGAACATAGATAGTGTAGACGGGATCTTAAGAGGGGTGTCAGAAAGGCAAAAAGGGGCCACGAGATGGCTTTGGCAGGTAGGATTAAGGAAAATCCTAAGGCATTTTACTCCTACGTAAGGAGCAAAAGGATGTTTAGAGAGAAGATTGGACCTCTCAGGGACAGAGGAGGGGAACTATGCTTAGAGCCTGAGGGAATGGGGGAGATCTTGAATGAATACTTTGCGTCGGTATTCACGCGGGAGAGGGGCCTGATGTCGGGTGCCGGCTTTGAGGAATTTGAGGACCCGTTAAAGGAAATATCCATTACGAGGGAAGAGGTGTTGGGCCTTTTAGGCAGCATAAAGCCTTATAAAGCTCCGGGGCCTGATGGCATTTACCCCAGACTGCTAAGGGAGGTAAGAGATGACATTGCTGATCCTCTGACGCAAATCGTTGTCTCTTCTTTGGACACAGGTGAGGTCCCAGAAGATTGGAGGATAGCAAATGTAGTACTGTTGTTTAAAAAAGGTCAGAGGGATAACCCAGGGAACTATAAGCCGGTGAGCTTGACTTCAGTTATAGGTAAGCTAATGGAGAGGATCCTCAGGGACAGGATGTATGAACATCTGGAGCGCTGCGATCTGATCAGGGATACGCAGCATGGCTCCGTTAAGGGGAGGTCGTGCCTTACGAATCTAGTGGAATTTTTTGAAGAGGTGACAAAAACGGTTGATGAAGGACAAGCCGTTGATGTCGTCTACATGGATTTCAGTAAGGCGTTTGACAAGGTTCCTCATGGTAGGCTGATAGAAAAGGTGAAGGTGCATGGGATACAGGGCCAGGTATGTAGATGGGTTGAGAACTGGCTTGGGAGGAGGAGACAGCGGGTAGTAGTGGAAGGCTCATTTTCCAACTGGAGGTCTGTCACTAGTGGTGTGCCACAGGGCTCAGTACTAGGACCTCTTCTATTTGTGGTTTATATAAATGACTTGGAAGAAGGGGTAGGTGGTGTGATCAGCAAATTTGCTGATGACACTAAAATGCTTGGATCGGCAGGAACTGAGGAGCAGTGCCAGGCAATACAACAGGACATTGATAGGCTGGTAGATTGGGCAGATAGATGGCAAATGGAATTTAATCCGGATAAATGCGAGGTGATGCATTTTGGCCGGAAAAATGTAGCGGGGAGTTATAGGATAAAAGGTAAAACTATCTGGAGTATAGAGATGCAGAGAGACCTGGGGGTGCAGGTTCACAAGTCTCTAAAGGTGTCAGTACAGGTGGAGAATGTGATAAAGAAAGCGTATGGTATGTTAGCCTTCATAGGAAGAGGTATAGAATACAACAGTAGGAGTCTAATGTTGCAAGTGTATAGAACGTTGGTTTGGCCTCAATTGGAATACTGTGTCAAGTTCTGGTCGCCTTACTACCGGAAGGATGTGGAAGCCCTGGAGAGAGTGCAGAGGAGATTTACCAGGATGCTGCCTGGTATGGAAAGGCTGTCTTACAAGGAAAGATTGAACGCACTGGGGTTGTTTTCCCTTGAAAGACGTCGGCTGAGAGGGGATCTATTAGAGGTATACAAGATTATGAGGGGTATAGACAGAGTAAATGGTGGTAAGCTTTTTCCACCATTACAAAAGGATAGAACGAGGGGGGCTATGTATAAGACGAATATTAGAGGGCAGTTTTTCACACAAAGGGTAGTGGGGGTGTGGAATGCACTGCCAAGTAAGGTGGTGGGAGCAGGCATGCTAGGGTTGTTTAAGGGTCTCTTGGACAGCCACATGAGCGGTCTGCAGATAGAGGGATATAGTAGGACTGTTTAAATATCCTATTTGTTTCCACAGGATGTTCGGTCCACCTTGTTGACCAACAAGGGCATGCATGCGGCAGGTCGTGCGAGAGCTGCTCTTGGATGTTGCTTCAGGAGTGGCCTAGTGCTTCACGTCGTTAGTGTATGCTTAAACTGGACCATCTGATGGGCACCATGACAGCTCAGGGACTATCGCTGTTGCTGTGCAGACACATGGATTTGGGCCTGTGTCTGCGGGAGTTTGCGCGTTCTCCCGTGGTTGCGTGGGTTTTCTCCGGGTGCTCCGGTTTCCTCCCACATCCCAAAAATGTGCTCTTAGGCTGATTGGGTAACAAATTGGTCCCTATATGTCATTAAGACATTAGGACGGCAGTGCGGGCTCGTTGGGCCGAAGGGCCTGTTTCCGGTGCTGTGTTGTTCTTTGTTCTTTGTTCTCTCCTCATAAGCTAACTCGTTCATCTCCAGAATCAACCTGGTAAACTTTCTCTGCACTCCCTCCAAAGACAATATGTCGTTTCTTAAATAAGAGGATCAAAATTGCACACAGTACTCTAGTTGCGGCCTCACCGCTACCTTTACAATTGCAGCAAGACCTCCCTGCTTTATATTCTTTCTCCCTTGCAATAAAGACCAACAAGAGTGACTTGGTGAGAGCAGGTAAGTTTTCTTTTCTTTTTTTTCTGGTAAGGGCAGCAATAGGGATGGCAGTTCAGGCAGTGCATTGTATCTCCTGTGGGATGTATAAGGTGAGGGACACAGGTAGTGTTCCTGCTGATTACACTTGCAGGAAGTGTATCCATTTACAGCTCCTTGAGGACCGTGTTAGGGATCTGGAGCTGGAACTGGAGGAACTAAGAATAATTTGGGAAGCAGAGGCTGCTATTGACAAAAGCTATAGGGAGATAGTTACTCCTAAAAGTGATACATGGATGACTGCTAGAAAAAAAAGGGGTAAGAAGCAGTCAGGGCTGCAATCTGCCGAGGCAGTTCCTCTCCAAAATAGGTACTCGGTTTTGAACGTTGTTGGGGATGAAAATTCATCCACGGTAAGTCATGGGGTACAGGCTTTGGGAGGAGACCCTGTTCCTGATGGTCAGGTGGGAACTGGGAGGAAAAGATCTGGATTAATCATTGGGGATTCGATAGTTAAAGGGACAGATAGGAGAGTCTGTGGAAATGAGAAAGGCTCGGTTGGTATGCTGCCTCCCAGGTGCTAGGGTCTGTGACATCTCGGATCGAGTGCTCGAGATCCTCAAGGGGGAAGGGGATCAGCCTCAAGTTGTGGTTCATGTAGGCACCCATGACATAGGAAGGATAAGGGACGGGGATATAAAACAGAAATTCAAGGATTTGGGATGGAAGCTTAGGGCTAAAACAAACAGAGTGCTAATCTCTGGGTTGTTACCTGTGCCGTGGGATAGCATGGAGAAGAATAGAGAGAGAGAGCATTTAAACTTATGGCTAAAGGGTATAAGTTTACCCTTTAGCCAAGGGTAAAGGGTACCCTTAGCACCCCTAAGGGTGCAGAAGGGAACGGTTCAGATACTTGGACAATTGGGGCTCTTTCTGGGGTAGGTGGGGCCTCTGTAAGAGAGATGGTCTGCACCTGAACCAGAAGGGAACTAATATCTTGGGGGGAGAAATTTGCCGGTGCTATTCAGGGGGGTTTAAACTGATTCAGAGGGGGGATGGGGCCCTGAGAGGCTCAAATGTACAGGAGAATGGGAATATCGTGATCATGGATAAGGTTTCTGGGTCTTAGTAGGGTACTGGTAGGTGGGAGGGTAGTTTGAAGTGTGTATACTTCAATGCAAGGAGCATACGCAATAAGGTGGGTGAACTTGCAGCCTGGATAGGTACCTGGGACTTCGATGTTGTGGCCATTTCAGAGACATGGATAAAGCAGGGACAAGAATGGATGTTGCAGGTTCCTGGGTTCAGATGTTTCAGTCAGAGCAGAGTAGGTGGTAGAAGAGAGGGAGGAGTGGCATTGTTAGTCAAAGACTGTAATACAGTGGCAGAAAGGACATTTGATGTGGACCTGTCTATTGAGGTAGTTTGGGCTGAGATTAGAGACAGGAGAGGAGAGGTCACCCTGTTGGGAGTCTTTTTTATAGGCCTCCAAAAAGTTCCAGGGATGTGGAGGAAAAGATTGCAAGGATGATTCTGGACAGAAGTGAAAGTAACAGGATAGTTGTTATGGGGGACTTTAACTTTGCAAATATTGATTGGAAAAGTTTCAGCTCAAGCACGTTAGAAGGGTCAGTTTTTGTACAATGTGTGCAGGAGGGTTTTATGACTCAGTATGTATATAAGCCAACAAGAGGAGAGGCTACATTGGATTTATTTCTGGGTAATGAACCAGACCAGGTGTTAGACTTGGAGTAGGTGAGCACTTTGGTGATAATGACCACAATTCGGTTACGTTTACCTTAGTGATGGCAAGGGATAGACATATAGCAAAGGGAAGAAGTTACAGCTGGGGGAAAGGTAATTATGAGGCTATTAGGCGAGAGTTAAGATACGTAGGGTGGAGTAGGAAACTGCAGGGGCTGGGAACACCTGAAATGTGGAACTTATTCAAGGAACAGCTACTGCGAGTCCTTGATAAATATGTACCTGTCAGGCACACAAGAAGTGGTAGAGCCAGGGAACTGTGGTGTAGTAAGGAAGTTAGTTCACTAGTAAAGAGGAAAAAGGAGGCTTATTTAAAGATGAAATGTGAAGGCTCGGTTAGGGCACTGGACAGGTATAAATTAGCCAGGACGGAGCTAAAGAGGGAAATAAGAAGAGCTAGAAGAGGACATGAGAAGACCTTGGCGGATAGGATAAAGGAGAACTTTTAGTTGATAAGTATATGGAAGAGAAGGGAATGGTTTAGTTAGGAGGGGCATTGCTTTTTATTTTGGTCGGCACAACATCGAAGGCCGAAGGGCCTGTTCTGTGCTGTATTGTTCTATGTTCTATGTTCTAGAACCCTAAAGCTTTTTATAGATACGCTAAGAATAAAAGATTGGTTAGGTCAAGATTAGGGCCAGTCAAAGACAGTAGTGGGAAGTTGTGGGTGGAGCCTGTAGAGATTGGTGAGGCACTGAATGAATATTTTTTGTCAGTCTTCACGCAGGAAAATGTCAACGGAGTTGGGGAGAATACTGGGATACAGGGTTGTAGACTAGACAGGATAGAGGTACATAAGGAGGAGGTGTTAGCTATTCTTGAGAGTATGAAAATAGACAAATTCTCAGGTTACTCTGGGAGGCTAGAGAGCAGATTGCAGAGCCTTTGGCTTTGACCTTCATGTCGTTGTTGGCTATAGTTGTAGCGCCAGAAGGCTGGACGATGGCAAATGTTATACCTTTGTTTAAGAAGGGGAGCAGAGACCATCCTGCAAATTATAGACCAGTGAGCCTTACATCTGTAGTGGGGAAAGTTTTGGAAAAAATTATAAGGGATAGGATTTATAGTCATTTAGAAAGAAATGAATTGATTAGGGATAGTCAGCATGGATTTGTGAAGGGAAGATCGTTTCTCACAAACCTTATTGAGTTTTTTGAAAAGGTGACTAAAGAGGTGGATAAGTGTAAGGCAGTTGATGTGGTGTACTTGGATTTTAGCAAGGCGTTTGATAAGGTTCCCCATGGAAGACTACTGCAGAAAATACAGATGCATGGGATTGAGGGAGAGTTAGCAATTTGGATTAGGAATTGGCTAGCTGACAGAAGACAGAGGGTGGTGGTTGATGAGATATATTCAACCTGGAGTTTAGTTACTAGTGGTGTACCTCAGGGATCTGTTTTGGGGCCACTGTTGTTTGTTGTTTTTATAAATGACCTGGATGAGGGTGTAGAGGGATAGGTTAGTAAATTTGCTGACAACACCAAAGTCGGAGGAGTTGTAAACTGTGAGGATGGATATTACAGTTTGCAGAGGGACATAGGTAAGTTGCAGAGCTGGGCCAAGAAGTGGCAAATGGCGTTTAATGCGGAAAAGTGTGAGGTGATTCACTTTGGTAAGAGTAATATGTGTGCAGAATGTAGGGCTAATGGTAGGACTCTTAGAAGTGTAGATGAGCAGAGAGATCTCAGTGTACAGGTGCATAGATCCCTGAAAGTTGGTACTCAAGTTGATAAGGTTGTTAAGAAGGCGTATCGTGTGTTAGCAATTATTGGTAGAGGGATTGAATTTTGGAGCCGAGATGTTACGTTGCAACTGTACAAAACTCTGGTGCGGCCGCACTTGGAGTATTGTGTACAGTTTTGGTCGCCACATTGTAAGAAAGATGTGGAGACATTGGAAAGGTTGCAGAGGAGGTTTACCAGGATGTTGCCTGCTATGATGGGTAGGTCTTATGAGGAAAGGCTAAGGGACTTGAAGTTATTTTCATTCGCGAGAAGAAGGCTAACAGGTGACTTAATTGAGACATATAAGATGATCAGAGGGTTAGATAGGGTGGATAGTGAGAGACCTTTTCCTAGGATGGAGAGGATAGCACGAGGGGACATAGCTTTAAATTAAGGGGTGGTAGTTATAGGACAGATGCTAGAAGTGGGTTCTTTACTCAGAGGGTAGTAAGAGCGTGGAATGCCCTGCCTGCAGCAGTTGTGGACTCGTCAAGTTTAAGGGCGTTCAAATGGGCAGTTGACAGGCATATAGATAGCATTGGAATAGGTTAGGATAGAGGGTCATAAAATTGGTTACATTGGTCGGCGCAACATCGAGGGCTGAAGGGCCTGTACTGCGCTGTAATGTTCTATGTTCTATGTTCCATTCGCCTTCTTGATCACCTGCTGCATCTGCAAACTGGTTTTTGTGATTCATGCACAAGGACCCCCAGGTCCCTCTGCACAGTAGCATGTTGTAATTTTTCACCATTTAAATAATAGCCCATTTTACTAATATTCCTTCCAAAGTGGATAACCTCACACTTACCAACGTTATACTCCATCTGCCTGATCTTCATCCACTCACTTAGCCTATCTAAATATCTCTGTAGACTTTCTGCATCCTCCACGCAATTTGCTTTCCCACTCATCTTTATGTCATCCACAAACTTTGTTCCCCTACACTCAGCCCCCTCCTCCAGATCTCTATGTATATGGTAAACAGTTGAGGCCCCAGCACTGATACCTGCAGCATGCCACTAATCACCAATTGCCAACCGGAAAAGCACCCATTTATTCCAACTCTCTGCATTCTGTTAGATAACCAATCCTCAATCCACACTAACCCTTTACCCCCAACTCCGTGTACTTTAATCTTCTGCAGCTACCTTTTGTGAGGCACCTTATCCAACACCTTCTGGAAATCTAAAAACATCACATCTACCAGTTCCCCTCTGTCTACTGTACTCGTTATATCTTCATAAAAATGCAGTAAATTCGCAAAATGACTTTCCCTTCATGAATCCTGAGATTATTATCCTAGAGGTTTTTAGCTCCCTACCTAACTCCCTGAATTGTCTTTGCAGAACTCTTGCCTCTTTCTGCCTGTGTCATTAGTGCCAATGTGGACAATGACATTTGTCTGTTTACCTACCCGTTTCAGGATGCCCTGTAGCACAGAGACATCCAGGATCTTGGCACCAAGAATGCAACACACCATCCTAGAGACTCGTTTGCAGACACAGAAACGCCTGTCAGTGTCCCTGACTGTCGAGTCTCCTAGTACACCTGCTTGGACTTAGCCTGACCCTGCTCTACAGCAGGATTGGTTGTGGTGCCACAGGCCTGGTTGCTGTTGGTATTTTCCCTTGAGAAGCTATCACCTCCCCCGCCTTCACCCCTCCCACCACACACACACAAACAGGATCCAAAACAGTATCCCTATTTGAAAGGGGATTAATCACAGGACATTCCTGCTTTACCTGCCTGCCTCACCTGGCAGTCACTCATCTACCTGTCTGGACCTGTGGTGTGACCAACTCCCTGAAGCTACTATCTATCTCGCTGCTACCTGTATGCTCCGCAGTGTGTATAGCTGCTACTCCAACATAATCACACGGTCTGTAAGGAGCTGCAGCTCGTCACACTTTCCATAGGGAAGTTGTCAGGGACACCTGATAGTTCCCTGATTGCCCACATCTGGCAGGAGGAGCATAACACTGCCTCACGTCTCATTTTTCAATTGGATACAGCCTTCCAGACTCAACACCGAGTTCAACAATTTCAGACGATAAATTCTGTCCACCATTTTGTTTCCTTTTTTTTCTTGTTTTTTTCAGTCAGTAGCACACCTGCTCTGATTACATCTTTTTTTTTTGTTACTTTTCTTGCCACATCACCAATTCCTACTTCAAGTGAAAGCAAGGTGAGGGCAGCAGAGTGGCAAAGGTGTTTGGCAGTTGCAGGTCACATTTGCATAAGTGCAGTCACTGCAACCAGAAGGTGAGTTTCCAGGAGACACCTTTCTACTTCAAGTGAAGGCAAACGTCCAGATGAGTGTCCTGATCTGGTAGAAGCGGCTGAGGGACTTCATTGGTGCACTCTGGGAGAAGTCAGACCAGCAACATTTACCAAGAAATGGGAAGCAGAAGATCTGGTGTCAAGGAGTAGTTTAAGTAAGCTTTAAGGTACTGATGGATAAAGATAAATGTAGTATTCAAGTTAAGGTGCTAAACTGGAGGAAGGCTAATTGCAATAATATTAGGCAGGAACTACAGAATGTAGATTGGGGGCAGATGTTTGAGGGCACATCTACCATGTGGGAGGCTTTCAAGTTGAAGGGATTCAGGACCAGCACATTCCTGTAAGGATGAAGGGTAAGTATGGCAAGTTTTGGGAACCTTGGTTAACAAAAGATATTGTGAACCGAGTCACAGAGAAAAAGGAAGCATTTGTCAAAGCTAGGAGACTGGGAACAATGAAGCAAGTGTGGAATACAAGGAAAGTAGAAAGAAACCTCAGCAACGAGAAGAAAAGCTAAAAGTGATCGTGAAAATGCATTAGTCAGCAGGATTAAGAAAAATCCCAAGGCTTTTCACACATATATAAACATCAAGAGGGAGAGGGTTGGCCCATTCAAGGATAAGGGAGGGAATCTATGTGTAGAGCCAGAGGATATGGGCAAGGTATTAAATCAGTACTTTGCGTCAGTATTCACCAAAGAGAAGGCTTTGATGGATAATGAGTCTGGAAAAGGATATGTAGATAGTTTAAGTCATATTGAAATCAAAAAGGTGGTGGTATTGGGGTTCTTGAGAAATGTCAAGGTAGACAAGTCTCCAGGGCCTGATGGGATATACCCCAGAATAGTGAGAGAGACAAGAGAAGAAATTGCTGGTGCCTTGAGAAAAATCTTTGTAAGTAAGAAGTCTCATAACATCAGGTTAAAGTCCAACAGGTTTATTTCGTAGCAATCACCACTAGCTTTTGGGGGTCTGCCCTTTCATCAGGTGAGTAGGGAGTTCTGATCACAAACAGGGCGTATAAAGACACAGACTCAGTTTACAGAATATGGATTAAAATGTGAGTCTTTACAGCTAATCAAGTCTTAAAACGTGCAGATAGTGTCAGTGGAGATAGCATTAAGCATTAGTTAAAAAGATGTGTATTGTCTCCAGACAGCACAGTAAGTAAGATTTTGCAAGCCCAGGCAAGTCATGGGGGTTACAAATAGTGTGACATGAACCTAAGATCCCAGTTGAGGCTGTCCTCATGTGTGCAGAACTTGGCTATCAGTCTCTGCTCAGCGACTCTGCATTGTCGTGTGTCATGAAGACTGTCGTGGGAAACATTTACCTGAAGATCAGAGACCGAAAGCCCGTGACTGTTGAAGTGTTCACTAACAGGAAGAGAACAGTCTTGCCTGGTGATTGTCGAACGGTGTTAATTAATTCATCAGTTCTGGCGATCTCCTAAATGTACCATGCCTTGGGATATCCTTTCCTGCAGCATATCAGGTAGACAATATTGGCTGAGTTGCAAGAATGTGTACTTGGTATATGGTCTTCTCCCGTGAGATGATGGCATCCATGTTGATGATCCAGCATGTCTTGCATAAAGTTGCTGAGGCAGGGTCGTGTGGTGCAGTGATCACTATTCTCCTGAAGGCTGGGTAGTTTGCTGCAGACAATGGTCTATTTGAGGTTGTGCAGTTGTTTGAAGGCAAGATATGGGATGACATATTGAAGACTCTGGAGAAGATGTAGTAGCTTCTCTGTTCCAGGGAAGTACTGGACGACAAAGGTTCTCTGTCTACCTTGTTTGTCTTCTGTGGAGGTTGGTGCAGTTTTTCGCTGTGGCGTGTTGGATCGATGAGTCGAGCACCATTTCCTACCCTTATGAGGGCATCTTTCAGCATCTGGAGGCGTTTATTGCAATCCTCCTCATCTGAGCAGATCCTGTATATATGGAGGGCTTGTACGTAGGGAATGGCTTCTTTAATGTGTTTAGGGTGGAAGCTGGAGAAGTGGAGCATTGTGAGGTTGTCCGTGGGCATGTGGTACAGTGAGGTGCTGAGGTGCCCATCCTTAATGAAGATGCATGTGTCCAAGAATGCTACTGATTCCAGAGAGTAGTCAATGATGACTCTGATGGTGAGATGGAACTTGTTAATGTCATCATATAGTTGTTTCAGTAATTGTTCACCATGAGTCCAAAGGAAGAAAATGTCATTGATGTATCTAGTGTATTGCATTGTTGAAGGTCCTGTGCAGTGAAGAAGTCTTATTTGAGCCTGTGCATGAAGATGTTGACATATTGAGGTGTGAACTTGGTCCCCATGGCTGTTCCGTGTGTCGAGATGAAGAACTGGTTGTTGAAGGTGAAGACATTGTGGTCCAGGACGAAGCAGATCAGTTGTAAAATTGCATATGGAAACTGGCAATTGCAGCAATGCCATCATCATGGGGGATGCTGTGTAGAGGGCTGAGGCATCCATTGTGACAAAGAGTGATCTTGGGTTCATGTCACACTATTTGGGATAGGCATGAAGCTGGGGGCAGTAGTGGGATAGGCATGAAGCTGGGGGCAGTAGTTATAGCTGGGGGAAGGGTAATTATGAGGCCATCAGGAGAGAATTAGGGTGCATAGATTGGACTAGGAAACTACAGGGACTGGGAACATCTGGAATGTGGTGCTTATTCAAGGAGCAGCTGCTGCGAGTCCTTGATAAGTATGTCCCTGTCAGGCAGGGAGGAAATGGTCGAGTAAGAGAGCCTTGGTGTACGAAAAAAGTTGATTTGCTGGTTAAGAAGAAAAAGGAGGCTTATGTCAGGATGAGGCTTGAAGGCTCAGTTAGTGCAATGGATAGCTATAGATTAGCCAGGAAGGAGCTAAAAAGTGAATTGAGGAGAGCTAAGAGGGGACACGAGAAGATGTTGGCTGATAGGATTAAGGAGAATCCTAAAGCTTTCTTTCGATATGTTAAGAATAGAAGATTGGTTAGGGCAAGATTAGGGCCAGTCATAGACAGCAGTGGGAAGTTGTGCGTGGAGCCTGAAGAGATTGGTGAGGCACTGAATAAATATTTCTCTTCGGTATTCACGCAGAGTGCTGGAAATGTAGCTATGGAGAACACTGAGGTACAGGGTTGCAAATTGGGAAGTATTGTAGTAGATAGGGAGGATGTGTTAGAAATTCTCGAGGGTTTGAAGTTGGATAAGTCCCCTGGGCCGGACGGGATTTACCCTAGGATTCTCTGGGAGGCAAGAGAGGAGATTGCAGAGCCTCTGGCTCTGATCTTCAGGTCCTCGTTGGTTACGGGTGTGGTTCCGGAGGACTGGAGGATAGCGAATGTGGTCCCATTGTTTAAGAAGGGGAAGAGAGACCTTCCTGGGAATTATAGGCCAGTGAGTCTTACTTCTGTTGTGGGCAAGGTATTGGAGAGAATTATTAGGGATAGGATTTATAGTTATTTAGAGAGAAATGAATTGATTGGGGATAGTCAGCATGGTTTCGTGAAGGGTAGGTCATGCCTTACTAACCTCATTGAGTTTTTTGAGAAAGTGACCAAAGAGGTGGATGGGGGTAAGGCGGTTGATGTAGTATATATGGACTTTAGTAAGGCGTTTGATAAGGTGGCCCATGGAACACTTCTACAGAAAATGCAGATGTGTGGAATAGAGGGTGATTTAGCTAATTGGATTAGGAATTGGCTGGCAGATAGAAGACAGAGGGTGGTGGTTGATGGGAGATATTCATCGTGGAGTTCGGTGACGAGTGGTGTGCCTCAGGGGTCTGTTTTGGGGCCCCTGCTGTTTGTAATTTTTATAAATGATCTGGATGAGGGTATGAGGGATGGATCAGTAAATTTGCAGATGATACTAAAGTTGGTGGTGTGGTAGATAGTGAAGAGGGGTGTTTTAGTTTACAGAGTGACTTGGACAAGTTGCAGAGCTGGGGCGAGAGGTGGCAAATGGAGTTTAATGTGGAAAAGTGTGAGGTAATGCACTTTTGCAGGAACAATAAATGTGTAGAGTATAGGGCTAATGGTAGGGCTCTTAATAGTGTTGAGGAACAGAAGGATCTTGGTGTATGTGTCAATAGATCCCTGAAAGTAGGCAGTCAAGTGGATAAAGTTGTTAAGAAGGCATATGGAGTCTTAGCTTTAATTGGTAGGGGGATTGAATTTAGGAGCCGCAGCATCATGTTGCAACTGTACAAAACTCTAGTGCGGCTGCACTTGGAGTATTGTGTGCAGTTCTGGTACCCACATTATAAGAAAGATGTGGAGGCATTGGAGAGGGTACAGAGGAGGTTTACCAGGATGTTGCCTGGTATGGAGGGGCAGGTCCTATGAAGAGAGGTTGAAGGATTTGAAGTTGTTTTCGTTAGAAAGGAGGCGGCTAAGAGGGGATCTTATTGAAGCATATAAGATGATTAGAGGTTTAGATAGGGTGGACAGTGCTAGCCTTTTTCCTAGGATGGAGAAAGCTAGCACGAGGGGACACAGCTTTAAATTAAGGGGTATGAGTTATAGGACGGATATCAGAGGTAGGTTCTTTACTCAAAGAGTGATTAGGGAGTGGAATGCCCTGCCTGCAGCTGTTGTAGATGCGCCAAGTTTGGTGGCGTTTAAGAGGTTAATTGATAAGTATATGGAAGAGAAGGGAATGGTTTAGTTTGGAGGGGCATTGCTTTTTATTTTGGTCGGCACAACATCGAAGGCCGAAGGGCCTGTTCTGTGCTGTAATGTTCTATGTTCTATGTTCTATTTGTAACCCTCATGACTTGCTTAGGCTTGCAAAAATTTCACTTAGTATCCTGTCTGGAGACAATACACATCTCTTTAACCTATGCTTAATGCTATCTCCACTCACATTGTCTACACCTTTGAGACTTGATTAGTTGTAAGGACTCACTTTCTAATCAGTATTCTGTAAACTGAGTGTGTGTCTTTACATGCCCTGTTTGTGATCAGAACTCCCCACTCACCTGACGAAGAGGCACACTCCCAAAAGTTAGTACTGTTTGCTACCAAATAAACCTGTTGGACTTTAACCTTGTGTTGTGAGACTTCTTACTGTGTTTACCCCAGTTCAACACTAGCATCTTCATATCATGACTACAGGGGAGGTCCCAGAGGATTGGAGAATAGCCAACGTTGTTCCTTTGTTTAAGAAGGGTAGCAAGAATCCAGGTAATTACAGGCTGCTGAGTCTTACATCAGTGGTAGGGAAATTATGGCAGAGGATTCTTTGAGACAGGATTTACTCCCACTTGGAAATAGGTGGACGTATTAGAGAGAGGCAACATGATTTTGTGAAGGGGAGTTCATGTCTTACGAACTTAATCAAGTTTTTCGAGGGAGTGATGAAGATGATGGATGAGGGTAGGGCGGTAGATGTTACTTACATGGACTTCAGTAAGTCCATGGCGGAGAAGTGGCAGATGGACTTCAATGCGGATAAATGTGTTGTGGTCCATTTTGGCAGATCCAACGGGATGAATGAGTACACTATCAAAGGTAGGAGTCTTAGCTGTGTGGAAGAGCAGAGGGATCTTGGGGTCCGGGTCCATAAGACTCTCAAATCGGCCTCCCAGGTGGAGGATGTGGTTAAGAAAGCTTACGGTGTACTGGCCTTCATTCATCGAGGGATTGAGTTCAGGAGTCAGGAGGTAATGCTGCAGCTTTATAGGACCCTTGTCAGACCACACTTGGAGTACTGTGCGCAGTTCTGGTCGCCTCACTATAGGAAGGACGTGGAAGCTATTGAAAGGGTGCAGAGGAGATTTACAAGGATGTTGCCTGGATTGGGAGGCATGCCTTATGAAGACAGGTTGAGGGAGCTGGGACTGTTCTCCCTGGAGAGACGAAGGTTGAGAGGCGACCTGATAGAGGTTTACAAGATATTGAGAGGAATAGATAGGGTGGACTCTCAGAGACTATTTCCCAGGGCTGAAATGGTCGCGACGAGAGGGCACAGATTTAAGGTGCAGGGAAGCAAGTACAGAGGGGATGCTAGGGGAAAGTTTTTCACTCAGAGGGTGGTGAGTGAATGGAATCGGCTGCCGTCGGTGGTGGTCGAGGCGAACTCGCTGGGGTCTTTTAAAAGACTTCTGGATGAGTATATGGGATCCAATGGGATTGGGGGTTATAGATAGGTCTATGGCTGGGTAGGTTTTGATGTGTTCGGCACAACTTGTGGGCCGAAGGGCCTGTTTGTGCTGTAGTGTTCTATGTTCTAATATTTAAGAGTATTGATAGGCAAAGGGATAAGGGTGTACAGGTACACAGGTCACTTAAAATGGCAATGCAGGTGGTAAGGTAGTAAGAAGGCATACGGCATGCTGGCCTTCATCAGCCAGGGTATTGATTTAAAAATTGGCAAGTCATGTTGCCACTTTATAGAATCTTAGGTAGGCCGCACTTCAAATATAGTGTTCAATTTGCCACACTACCAGAAGGATGTGGAGGCTTTTGAGAGGGTACAAAAAATATTTACCAAGATGTTACCTGGTATGGAGGGCATTACCTATGAAGAGAGGTTCGAGAAATTTGGTTTGTTCTCACTGAAGCGATGAAGGTTGAGGGAAGATCTGATAGAAGTCATAAAGATAATGAGAGGCATGGACAGAGTAAATAGTCGGAAGCTTTTTCCCAGGTGGAAGAGTCAATTACTACAGGGCATAGATTTAAGGTGTGAGGGGCAAGTTTTAAATGATATGTACGAGGCAGATTTTCTACATTGAGAGTGGTAGGTGCCGGGAACTTGTTGCTGGGGGAGATAGTGGAAGCAGATATGGTAGTGACTTTTAAGGGACTTCTTGACAAGTACATGAATGAGATGGGAATAGAGAGATATGGTCCCTGGAAGCATAGGGGGTTTTAGTTCAGTCGGGCAGCATGGAGGGCCAAAGGGCCTGTTCCTCTGCTGTAATGTTCTTTGAGAGCAGCCGGGCAGTGAAGATAATTGCAGGTCATGTTTGCATAAATGCAGTCGCTGCAAACAGAAGGTGGGTTTGTGAAGGAGCTGCTGTGAAGGGTCAGTTAATCCCCAAATATTACTTCAGTGTTTCCCTCTCTACTTCCTCTAACCAAAAGAAAAGTTGGTAGGAGGACCGATAAGCAAGGGAGAAGTGAGTTGAGACTCTTATCCTTTTGCCTGCATAGGGGCAGTGGTATGCTTCTGCTGCCAGATGTGGGCAATTAGGGAGCAATCTTGTCTCCCTGACAATTTCGTCTGTAGGAAGTGTGTCCAGTTGCACATAGGAGGCACAGAGTGTGACAGATACTAGTTGCAGGGAGGCTATCACACCATAGGTTCAGACAGATAGATGGGTGACTGCCAGTACAGGCAGGCAGATAGTGCAGGAGTTTAAAGGTTAGTGTGTTGGACTACTAATCCGCACTCTATCCTTGAGTCCACGGTTCCCTGCGTGCGCACTGCTGATGAGCCCCAACAAGGGCGAAACAGCTGTCCAGTGCTTCGCAATTTGTGACTGGGAAAAACTTGTTTCAGTGCAGGAGTCTCCTGTGCCTATTCTCCTTTCAAACAGGTATAAATGCTTTGGATACTGTTGAGGAGGATAGCCTGTCAGGGGGAAATACCAGCAGCAGCCTGGCCTGTGACACCAAGCTGGTCTGGGACGGGGTCAGCCAAAGAGCAAGCAAGCAGTAGTAATAGGAAACTCGCTAGTTAGAGGCACGGGGCATGGATAGGCATTTCTGTGACTGCAATTGAGAGTCCAGGATGGTGTGATGTCTCTCTGGTGCCAGGGTCAAGGATGTCTCTGAGGATTGCAGGACATTCTTAAAGGAGAGGGTGAACAGCCAGAGGTCGTTGTACATATTAGGACCAACGACATAGGTAGGAAAAGGGATGAGTCTGGAATGTGAATATATCGTTAGGCAGAAGGCTGAAGTGCAGGACTTCGAAGGTTTCAGGACTACTACCACTGCCACGTGCTAATGAATGTAGGAATAGGAGGTTTAGGCAGGTGAATGCCTGGGTTGAGAACTGGTGCAGGGAGCAGGGATTTAGATTTTTGGATTATTGGATCTTTTCTTGGGAGGGGCTGACCTATTCAAGAGGGGTGGATTACATCTGAACTGGAGGGGGCTAACATTCTGGTGGGGAGATTTGCTAAAGCCACTTGGGAGGGTTTGGCAGGGAGTTGGGAGTAGGGAGACAGAAAAGAATTTGAAGATAGCACAGAAGTTAGAGAGCACATTAAGTAGTAAAGGGAGTGTCAGTAATTTTAGTATCAGACAGATCAGGCAAAAGCAAGACACAGAGCAAAGAAAGTTCAGATTTCAATGCAAGAGACCTGACAGGAAACGCAGATGAACTCAGGGCATGGATGGATACGTGGGATTGGGATATTATAGCAATTACTGAAATATGGCAAAGAGAGGGACAGGACTGACAGCTCAATATTCCAGGGTACATTGCTATAGGAAAGATAGAACAAGTAGTAAGAGAGGTGCGGGAATTGTACTTTTGATCAGGGAAAGTATCACGGCTGTACTGAGAGGAAATATATTCGAGGGTTCGACCACTGAGTCTATATGGGTAGAACTGAGAAATAAGAAAAGGGTTGTACTATAGGCCCCTAAATAGTCAACGGGAAATTGAGGAGCATCTATGTAAGGAGATTACTGATAGCTCCAAGAAAAATAGAATGGTAATAGTCAGAGAATTTAATTTTCCCAACATGGACTGGGACAGCCAAATTAAATTGGGGCAAAGCCAATTTTGATGGTATCAGGCAGGAACTTTCAAAAGTTAATTAGGAGTGTCTGTGAGAAGGCAAAGGGACATCTGGTAAGTGGCATGCTTTCAGAAGTGTGTTAACCAGGGTTCAGGATAAACATATTCCTCTTACAGTGAAGGGCAAGGCTGGCAGAAATAGGGAACCCTAGATGACTGGGGATGTAGAGGTCCTGGTCAAGAAGAAGAAAGAGGCACATGAAATGCATAGGCAGCTGGGATCAAGCGAATCCCCTGGAGAGTATAGGGACTGTAGGAGTAGACAGAGAAATCAGGAGGGCAAAAAGGTGATACAACATTGTTTTAGCAGATAAAGGCAACAGAGAATCCAAAGAGTTTCTACAAATACAGAAAGGACAAAAGAGTAACAAAGGAGAGAGTAGGGATACTCTCTTAAGGATCAACAAGGTAATTTATGTGCAGAGCCACAAGAGATGAACGAGTATTTACTGTTGAGAAAAGCAACAGTATTTACTGTTGAGAAAATGTTAGAGAACTATATGTAACTATAACTACTATAACTATATTATAAGATGATTAGAGGTTTCAATAGAGTGGACAGTGACAGCCTTTTTCCTAGGATGGAGAAAGCTAGCACGAGGGGACACAGCTTTAAATTAAGGGGTGATAGTTATAGGACGGATATCAGAGGTAGGTTCTTTACCCAGAGGGTGGTTAGGGAGTGGAATGCCCTGCCTGCGGCAGTTGTAGATGCGCCAAGTTTGGTGGCGTTTAAGAGGTTAGTTGATAAGTATATGGAAGACAAGGGAATGGTTTAGTTTGGAGGGTCATTGCTTTTTTCATAATTGGTCGGTGCAACATTGAAGGCTGAAGGGCCTGTTCTGCGCTGTAGTGTTCTATGTTCTAACTTGGGGAAATAAATAGTGATGTCTTAAGAAGTGCACATATTACAGAGGAGGTGGTGCTGGAAATCTTAAAGCGCAAAGTAGCTAAATCCCCAGAATCTGATAAAGTGTATCCCAGATCATTGTGGGAGGCGAGAGAGGAATTTGCATAAATTTAATCAATACATGATGATAATCTGGAATTAATTGTCCAAATTGATGATAAAAGCAAATTCAAATGTACCTTCAAAAGGGATGTGGATGTATTCTGCAAACAAAGAAACATTCTCAGGATTATGAGGAAAGAGCATGAAGTGGACTAGGAAACTACAGGGACTGGGAACATCTGAAATGTGGAGCTTATTCAAGGAGCAGCTACTGCGAGTCCTTGATAAGTATGTCCCTGTCAGGCAAGGAGGAAATGGTCGAGTAAGGGAACCATGGTGTACTAAAAAAGTTAATTTGCTGGTTAAAAGGAAAAAGGAGGCTTATGTCAGGATGAGGCTTGAAGGCTCAGTTAGTGCACTGGATAGCTATAGATTAGCCAGGAGGGAGCTAAAGAGTGAGTTGAGGAGAGCTAAAAGGGGACATGAGAAGACTTTGGCTGATAGGATCAAGGAGAATCCTAAAGCTTTCTTTAGATATGTTAAGAATAGAAGGTTGGTTAGGGCAAGATTAGGGCCAGTCAGAGACAGCAGTGGGAAGTTGTGCGTGGAGTCTGAAGAGATTGGAGAGGCACTGAACAAATATTTCTCTTCGGTATTCATGCAGGGAGATGTAAATGTAGTTGTGGAGAACACTGGGATATAGGGTTGCAAACTGGAAAGTATTGAAGTAGATAAGGAGAATGTGCTAGATGTTCTTGGGGGTTTGAAGTTAGACAAGTCCCCTGGGCCGGATGGGATTTACCCTAGGATTCTCTGGGAGGCGAGAGAGGCGATTGCAGAGCCTCTGGTTCTGATCCTCAGGTCATCGTTGGTTACGGGTAGAGTGCCGGAAGACTGGAGGATAGCGTATGTGGTCCCATTGTTCAAGAAGGGGAATAGAGACTTTCCGGGGAATTATAGGCCGGTGAGTCTTACTTCTGTTGTGGGCAAAGTATTGGAGAGAATTATTAGGGATAGGATTTATAGTTATTTAGAGAGAAATGAATTGATTGGGGATAGTCAGCATGGTTTTGTGAAGGGTAGGTCGTGCCTTACTAACCTTATTGAGTTTTTTGAAAAAGTGACCAAAGAGGTGGATGGGGGTAAGGCAGTTGATGTGGTATATATGGACTTTAGTAAGGCGTTCGATAAGGTGGCCCATGGAAGGCTTCTGCAGAAAATGCAGATGTATGGGATTGAGGGTGATTTAGCTAATTGGATTAGGAATTGGCTAGCAGATAGAAGACAGAGGGTGGTGGTTGATGGGAGATATTCATCGTGGAGTTCGGTTACAAGTGGTGTACCTCAGGGGTCTGTTTTGGGGCCCCTGCTGTTTGTAATTTTTATAAATGATCTGGATGAGGGTATTGAAGGATGGATTAGTAAATTTGCGGATGACACCAAAGTCGGAGGAGTGGTAGATAGTGAAGAGGGGTGTTATAGTTTGCAGAGAGACTTGGACAAGTTGCAGAGCTGGGCCGAGAGGTGGCAAATGGAGTTTAATGTGGAAAAGTGTGAGGCAATTCACTTTGGCAGGAATAACAAATGTGTAGAGTATAGGGCTAATGGTAGGACTCTTAATAGTGTTGATGAACAGAGGGATCTTGGTGTATATGTGCATAAATCCCTGAAAGTTGGCAATCAAGTCCATGAGGTTGTTAAGAAGGCACATGGAGTCTTAGCTTTTATTGGTAGGGGGATTGAATTTTGAGCCACAACGTCCTGTTGCAACTGTACAAAACTCTAGTGCGGCCGCACTTGGAGTATTGTGTGCAGTTCTGGTCCCCGCATTATAAGAAAGATGTGGAGGCATTGGAGAGGGTACAGAGGAGGTTTACCAGGATGTTGCCTGGTATGGAGGGCAGGTCTTATGAAGAGAGGCTGAGGGATTTGAGGTTGTTTTCGTTAGAAAGAAGGCGGCTAAGAGGAGACCTTATTGAAACATATAAGATGATTAGAGGTTTAGATAGGGTGGACAGTGATAGCCTTTTTCCTAGGATGGAGAAAGCTAGCACGAGGGGACATAGCTTTAAATTAAGGGGTGGTAGTTATAGGACGGATGTCAGAGGTAGGTTCTTTACCCAGAGGGTGGTAAGGGTATGGAATGCCCTGCCTGCTGCAGTTGTAGATGCGCCAAGTTTGGTGGAGTTTAAGAGGTTAGTAGATAAGTTTATGGACGAAAAGGGAATGGTTTAGGTTAGAGGGTCATTGCTTTTTCCTAATTGGTCAGCGCAACATCGAAGGCCGAAGAGCCTGTTCTGCGCTATAATGTTCTATGTTCTAACTGCATAGTTCTTTCAAACGGGAAGATTGGCACAATGACCTCCTTGTATGCTGAATGATGCTATGACCACAAGTTCATCAAGAAATGCAGCAGAAGGGATTTTCTTTCTCAGGATTTCTGATGAAAAAGGTTTACAGGAACATAGCACTAAAACAGAATCCCAGGGAAGTTTACCAGCCTTCAGAAGGGCAAAAATGGATTGCCAAAGGAAGATGGGCCAAAATAGGAAAGCAATTTTCAACGTCCAAATCCAAGATTTATTTCAATGAATAAGTTAGAAGTATTGTACTGTATATTTGTTCTATTTTACAAATCCAACAGCAGATTTCAATAATACCAGATGAGTACTTTAAAATCATTTAAAAATAATTAAAAATTAAGAAGTCATCGGACTTTCTGCATTGCTGATATAAAATCAGCAAGGAGTCACAGGATGAAGTAATTTTTATAAAAGTAGATTTTGCTTTATAAACAATTAAATTGCACTGAAATGCTACTTCTATGAGTTAAAGATAAGATTTTGTAAGTGTTTCACTTCCTGACAGACAATCAAAATCTGTAAAGAAGAAATTAGATGAGTCAGTTGCTACTCACTAGATATGTTTTTAGGAATAACATACTATTTTCCCTCCTTCAGGGAGCTCTTTACCTTGTCCTTGATCGCACTCCTGTAATTGGTGAGCTGGTGGAATAGCTAGAACCACCTAATGTTCCAGATTCATTGAGTGGTGTTCTGCAGTAGGAGGCTCGGCTAGGCCCTCTTCGACCCCCTGCCATACCAGAGAAAGGCACTTTTTCAGCTTTGGAGCTTACCTTTGGTATGAGGGCTTGCTGTAATTGAATAAAACAACATAAGTGCTACACCACCATTTGTGTAACATTTAAAAAAAATGGATATTAAACTCACCTTTACATGTGAAACAATTGTAACCATAGAAAAACGATTAGTTCTATATCAAAGAGAAGCTGCAGAAAAGGTTTTTATTAAGTTGCAGAATTTAAAAAGTTGAAGCCAAGTTTCCCTCCATTGTTTCATTGCCTCTTTGGTAGTCACCTAAGATTTGCTTACTCCAGCTCTCATTGCAAGTTCTCATGCTGATTTCTGAACAGTAACTAGAAACAGAAACCCAAACCAATTTTATTTCTCCTTAGACCAGAGCACCAATGTCACTAATTCAGTGCTCTTATTACCGTCCAAAGAGACCATCCAAATCAACACAACTGATGGTCAAACCAGGGATCTCCTGGATAAATTCCACACGGGATGGCATGGTAATACAGTGGTTAGCACTGCTGCCTCACAGTACCAGGGTCCCGGGTTCAATTCCCAGTTTGGGTCAGTCTTTGCAGAATCTGCACGTTCTCCCCATGTCTGTGTGAATTTCCTGTGGGTGCTCCAACTTCCCCTCACTGTCCGAAAGACATGCTGTTTATGTGCATTGGCAAGCTAAATTCTCCCTCAGTGTACCCGAACAAGACACAGAGTGTGGCAACTCAGGGATTTTCAGAGTAACTTCATTGCAGAGTTAATGTAAGCCTACTTGTGACACAGAATCATAGAAAAACCACAGCACAAACTGGTCCTTCAGCCCTCAAGTTGCGCCAATCATACCTCTACCTACTAGGCTTACTTATAACCCTCAATACTATTAAGTCCCATGTACTTATGCAGAAATCTCTTAAAAGACCCTATTGAATTTGCCTCCACCATGACCGATGGCAGCCGATTCCACTCACCCACCACCCTCAGAGTGAAAAACTTACTCCTGACATCTCCTCTGTACCTACTCCCCAGCACCAAAAACCTGTGTCCTCTTGTGGTAGCCATTTCAGTCCTAGTAAAAAGCCTCTGAGAATCCATCTGATCAATACCTCTCATCATGTTGTACACCTCTATTAGGTCCTCTCTCATCCTTTGTCTCTCCAAAGAGAAAACTCCGAGCTCTCTCAACCTATTCTCATAAGGCATGCCACCCAATCCAGGTAACATCCTTGTAAATCCCTCTGCACCCTTTCAATGGGTTCCACATCCTTCTTGTAATGAGGCGACCAGAACTGAGCACAGTCCTCCAAGTGAGGTCTGACCAGGGTTTAATACAGCTGCAGTTTTATCTCCCGACTCCTAAACTCAATTCTTCGATTGTTGAAGGCCAATACACCATCCTCTACCTGCGAAGCCAATCTGAGAGTCCTATAAACCCAGACTCCAAGATCCTTCTGATCTTCCACACTGCTAAGGATCTTTACCCTTAATATTATATTTCTTCATCCCATTGGATCTGCCAAAATGTGCCACTTCACATTTATCCAGGTTGAAATCCATCTGTTACTTCTCCGTCCAGTCCTGCATCCTACCTATGTCTCGCTGCAATTTCTGATATCTCTCCAAACTATCCACAACATCTCCGACCTTTGTGTCATCAGCAAACTTAACAACCCATCCCTCCACTTCCTCATCCAGGCCATTTATAAAAATCACAAACAGCAAAGGTCCCAGAACAGATCCTTGGGGCATTCCACTGGTGACTGACCTCCATACAGAAAAAGATCCATCTCCAACCACTTTCTGCCTTCTGTGGGCAAGCCAGTTCTGGATCCACAAACCAACGTCCCCTTGGATCCCATGCCCTCTCATTTTCTCAGTAAGCCTTGCAATGGGGGACTTTATCGAACGCCTTGCTGAAGTCCATTAAACCATATCCACTGCTCTTCCTTCATCCATGTGTTTAGTCACATTTTCAAAAGACTCAACCAGGCTCGTAAGATATGATTTGCCTTTAACAAAGCTGTGCTGACTACTTTTGATCATACTATACTTCTATAAATGTTCATAAATCCTCTCTCTCAGTATCTTTTCCATCAACTTACCAACCACTGAGGTTAGACTCATCGGTTGATAATTTCCTGGGCAATCTCTATTTCTTTTCTTGTATATAGGAAGCACATCCACAATTTACCAGGATGCTGCCTGGTATGGAAGGACTGTCTTATGAGGAATGATTAAATAGACTGGGGTTGTTTTCCCTTGAAAGACGTCGGCTTAGAGGGGATCTAATAGAGGTGTATAAGATTATAAGGGGTATAGATAGAGTAAATGGTGGTAAACTTTTTCCACCTTCAGAAATGGATAGGACGAGGGGTCATGGCCTTAGGGTGAGGGGGGCTATGTATAAGACGAATATTAGAGGGCAGTTTTTCACACAAAAGGGTAGTGGGGGTGTGGAATGCACTGCCGAGTAAGGTGGTGGGAGCAGGCACGCTAGGGCTGTTTAAGGGTCTCTTGGACAGCCACATGAGCGTTATGCAGATAGAGGGATATAGTAGGACTGTTTAACTATGGCTTTTTTTTCCACAGGTAATTCGGTCCATACTTGACCATCAAGGAGCATGCATTCGGCAGGTGGTGCGAGGACAGCTCTTGGATGTTGATTCATGGGTTGCCTGGTGCTTCATGTCGTAAACGAGTGCTTCATCTGGACCATCTGAAGGGCACCATGACAGCTCAGTGACTATCGCTGTAGCTGCGCAGACACTTGGAATTGGGCCGGTGTCTGCGGGAGTTTGCGCGTTCTCCCCGTGGTTGCATGGGTTTTCTCCGGGCGCTCCGGTTTCCTCCCACATCCCAAAAAATTCACTCTTAGGCTGATTGGGAAACAAATTGTCCCTATATTGAGACTCTTCCATATTAGGAATAACCTAAAATTAGGATAATGGAATTGTTACTATATAGTTTTGATGGCGGTGCGGGCTCGTTGGGCCGAAGGGCCTGTTTCCCGTGCTGTGTTGCTCTAAAAAAAATCCTCCAAAACCTCTCCCGTCAATATCGATGATGCAAAGATCATCACCAGGGACTCTGCAATCTCTTCCCTTGCCTCTCACAATAACCTGGGGTACATCCCATCCCAGTGGCTTATCTATCTTGATGCTATTCAAAAGTTCCAACACATTCTCTTAATGTCCATTTACTCAAGCTTTTCAGTCCGCCACAAGCCTGCAGTACAACTACCAAGATCTTTTTCCACCGTGAATACTGAAGTAAAGTATTCATTGAACACCTCTGCTATTTCTACCAGTTCTGTACAAACTTCCCCACATTCACATTTTGTAGGTCCTATTCCTTCATATCTCATCCTTTAACTCTTCACATATTTGTAGAAGATGTAGAATGCCTTAGGGTTCTTTTTAATCTTACCTGCCAAGGCCTTCTTGTGACCCCTTCTGGCTCTCCTAATTTCTTTCTTAAGTTCCTTCCTACAAACTATATACTCCTCTAGATCCCTAACATTACTTAGCTTCCTGAACTTTTTGTATGCTTCTCTTTTCTTTTTGACTAGATTCTTTACAACTTTCATGCACCACAGTTCCTGTAACCTACCATAACCTCCCCGTCTCATTGGAATGTTGTCATGCAGAACTCCAGACAAACATTCCTTGAAAATCTGCCACCTTATTTCGGTACCTTTCCCCAAGAATACATCCTTCCAATTTACGTCTCTAATTTCCTACCTGATGGCTTCCCATTTCCCCTTTAAGGAGAATCCTAAAGCTTTCTTTAGATATGTTAAGAATAGAAGATTGGTTAGGGCCTGAAGAGACTCTGAACAAATATTTCTCTTCGGTATTCAAGCAGGAAGACGTAAATGTAGTTGTGGAGAACACTGGGATACAGGGTTGTAAACTGGAAAGTATTGAAGTAGATAAGGAGGTGCTAGATATTCTTGAGGGTTTGAAAATAGATAAATCCCCTGGGCCGGATGGGATTTACCCTAGGATTCTCTGAGAGGCAAGAGAAGCAATTGCAGAGCCTTTGGCTCTGATCTTCAGGTTGTCGTTGGTTACAGGTATAGTGCCAGATGACTGGAGGATAGCGAATGTTGTCCCATCGTTCAAGAAGGGGAATAGAGACTTTGCTGGGAATTATAGACCGGTGAGTCTTACTTCTGTTGTGGGCAAAGTATTGGAAAGAATTATTAGGGATAGGATTTATAGTTATTTAAAGAGAAATGAATTGATTGGGGATAGTCAGCATGGTTTTGTGAAGGGTAGGTCGTCCCTTACTAACCTTACTGAGTTTTTTGAAAAAGTGACCAAAGAGGTGGATGGGGGTAGGGCAGTTGACGTGGTACATACGGACTTTAGTAAGGCGTTCGATAAGGTTCCCCATGGAAGACTTCCGCAGAAAATGCAGATGTATGGGATTGAGGGTGATTTAGCTAATTGGATCAGGAATTGGTTAGCTGATAGAAGACAGAGGATGGTGGTTGATGGAAATTATTCATCATGGAGTTCGGTTACAAGTGGTGTACCTCAAGGATCTGTTTGTAATTTTTATAAATGATCTGGATGAGGGTATTGAAGGATGGATTAGTAAATTTGCGGATGACACCAAAGTCGGAGGAGTGGTAGATAGCGAAGAGGAGTGTTATAGTTTGCAGAGAGACTTGGACAAGTTGCAGAGCTGGGCCGAGAGGTGGCAAATGGAGTTTAATGCGGAAAAGTGTGAGGTAATTCACTTTGGCAGGAATAACAAATGTGTAGAGTATAGGGCTAATGGTAGGACTCTTAATAGTGTTGATGAACAGAGGGATCTTGGTGTATGTGTGCATAGATCCCTGAAAGTTGGCAATCAAGTCGATAAGGTTGTTAAGAAGGCATACGGAGTCTTAGCTTTTATTGGTAGGGGGATTGAATTTCGGAGCCGCAACGTCATGTTGCAACTGTACAAAACTCTAGTGCGGCCGCACTTGGAGTATTGTGTGCAGTTCTGGTCCCCACATTATAAGAAAGATGTGGAGGCATTGGAGAGGGTACAGAGGAGGTTTACCAGGATGTTGCCTGGTATGGAGGGCAGGTCTTATGAAGAGAGGCTGAGGGATTTGAGGTTGTTTTCGTTAGAAAGAAGGCGGCTAAGAGGAGACCTTATTGAAACATATAAGATGATTAGAGGTTTAGATAGGGTGGACAGTGATAGCCTTTTTCCTAGGATGGAGAAAGCTAGCACGAGGGGACATAGCTTTAAATTAAGGGGTGGTAGTTTTAGGATGGATGTCAGAGGTAGGTTCTTTACCCAGAGGGTGGTAAGGGAATGGAATGCCCTGCTTGCTGCAGTTGTAGATGCGCCAGGTTTGGGGGCGTTTAAGAGGTCCGTGGATAGGTTTATGGATGAAAAGGGAATGGTTTAGGTTAGAGGGTCATTGCTTTTTCTCCATTGGTCGGCGCAACATCAAGGGCCGAAGGGCCTGTTCTGCACTGTAATGTTCTATGTTCTTACTCCAGATAAACACTTTCCTAGCTTGCCTGATCCTATCCTTCTCCAGCGCTAGTGTAAAGGAGATAGTGTTATGATCACATAATAGATAAATATCGTTGGCCAAATATGCGTACACCACATTTTAACATTGTATATTTTGCTTTGGCACAGTGCTCCGCTACTAGTCTATCCGTCAACTATTTGTCCAATACTAGTTCAATTCAACAATGTGGAATCAAAACATAGAATGCAGAATTGCTATTACAAACCTGCTGAAGGTCCAGGATCAGTCCTTACTGATGTGCAATGTACTTTGAATCATTCTGTTAATTATCTCAATTACTCTTGTAGAATGACATGCTATGCTTTGTAAACTTTTAGTCAGGATTCTTTCAAAGATTTGGGGAGTCCATGGATCATGTCCTTGTTCACTATTATAGGCTGCACTCGCTTTTCAATTACCTTAAAGATCTTTTATTGATGCTTTGCTTGCACTTCAGTCCCATGCTTCTGATCTAGGGGAACCGGTGCGGAGGGGGTGGGGGCAGGGAAGATGGAAGATCTCTTCGTGATTCTGCTCCTGGGTCTGGCCAATCTTGCTTTCAACAGGTCCAGGCAGTGAGCAATGGAAGGAGTCGTCCGATCTGACTGTCTGCCTCTACTGCAACTATATTCGCAGCTGGGTGTTCCTAGAGAGGGAGCATATGATGTTCGAGGACACCGTTGAGGCCTTCCATGCTCGTTGGAAGTGTGTGTTACTGACCCTATTAACCACATTTTGGTTTCATGGTTTAAGTTTCTTCTCTGATTTGTTTTTACTTTTAGATGGTTCCCTTGTTTTGGGAGCTTTTTAATTCGTCCCTCAGTTAATTTGACTTAGTTTATTTGTTCAGTCAAAAAGACTGACACTTTCAAAGATAATTTATAGTATACATTGGGCCTTTAAATTGCATTGCAATTGAAATTCTAATTTTGCCAGTTCTCCTTATAAGTTGCAAACTACAGTGGCATTTTAATTGAAGTTCTGTGCAAGTTTTTTTGTTTTACAATATTCTGTATTCTAATAAAATTCTTCAGATTAAATAAAGTACAGAACTTTTGCAGCACAGAAATATACTGTGACAACCGGTGTTCCAAAGATGCTAAGACTTTGCTGTTCATAATATATATAAATGATTTGGAAAAAAATGTATCTGGATTGATTAGTAAGTTATGCGAGGTGATGCATTTTGGGAGAAAGAATGTAGTAGGGAGGTATATGATAAAGGGTAGACCTGTTAAGAGTATAGAAACGCAGAGGGACCTGGGGGTGCAAGTGCACAAGTCTCTGAAGGTGGCAGAGCAAGTGGAGAAGGTTGTGATGAAAGCAGATAGTATGCTAGCCTTTATAGGAAGGGGTATAGAGTACAAGAGCTGGCCTTTAATGTTGCAGCTGTGTAAAACGTTGGTTAGACCTCATTTGGAATACTGCGTCCAGTTCTGGTTGCCTTACTACCGGAAGGACGTGGAGACTCTGGAGAGAGTGCAGAGGACGTTTACCAGGATGCTGCCTGGTATGGAAGGTCTGAGTTACGAGGAGAGGTTATGCAAATTGGGACTGTTTTCCTTAGAAAGATGTAGACTTAGAGGAGATCTGATAGAGGTGTACAAGATTATGAGGGGTATAGATAGAATAAACAGGGTTAAGCTTTTTCCTAGGATGGACTCGAATAGCACAAGGGGTCACGGGCTTAGGGTGAGGGGGTAAGGTATAATTTGGATGCTAGAGGGAGTTTTTTCACACAGAGGGTGGTGGGGGTATGTAATGCACTGCCAAGTAAAGTGGTGGAGGCAGGTACTCTGGAGTTATTTAAGAAATACTTATATGGGCACATGAACAGAATGGGAATGGAGGGGTATAGAAAACTGATTTAAATAGGGATCATGAGCCTTGGGAGTCCCTGGGAAGTGTGTAAATAGATGATGATATTGATATACTTGTTTTTATCCTACAGGTGCTTTGGTCCACCTTGTTGTCTAACGAGGGGCATACATGCGATGGGTCGTGAGAGGGCTGCTCTTGGATTTTTTTTTTGAGAGTATCCTAGTGCTTCACGTCGTTAGTGTACGCTTGACCTGGACCATTTGATGGCCAACACGACAGCTCAGTGACTATCGCTGTGCTGTGCAGATACATGGATTTGGGCCTGTGTCTGTGGGAGTTTGCGCATTCTCCCTGTGCTTGCGTGGGTTTTCTCCTGGTGCTCCGGTTTCCTCCCACATCCCAAAGATGTGCTCTTGGGCTAATTGGCAAAACAAATTCTCCCTAAATTGTCTCAAATTTGTTTTTTAATCCATAGATCTATAAACATTGACAGGGATCGCGGGTAGAGGTGGGAACATTGGGGTGGCGGCGCGGGCTTGTTGGGCCGAAAGGCCTGTTTCCCATGCTGTTTTGTTCTTTGCGGATGACATAAAGGTTGGTGGATTTGTGGATAACGATGATGACCATCAGAGGATACAGCAGGACATGGATCAGTTGGAGACTTGGGCGTAGAGATGGGAGATGGAGTTTAATCTGGACAAATTTGTGGTAATGCGTTTTGGAAGGTCTAATAAAGATAGGAAATATACCGTAAATGGCAGAACGCTTAACAGTATTAACAGATAGAGAGATCTGGCTGTACAGATACACAGTTCATAAAGTGGCAACGCAAATGGCAAAGATAGTCAAGAAGGCATAGGGCATGCTTGCCTTCATCAGCTGGGGCACTGAATTTAAAAACTGGCAGCTTTATAGAACCTTAGGTCACATTTGGAATATAGTGTCAAATCCTAGTCACCACAGAAGGATGTGGAGGCTGTTGCCTTATATGGAGAAGAGGTTGGAGAAACTTTGTTTGTTCTCACTGGAATGATGAAAGTTGAGGGGAGACCTAATAGAAGTCTACAAGACTATGAAGAGCACGGACAGAGTGGACAGTCAGAAGATTTTTCCCAGAGTGGATGAGTCAATTACTAGGGGGCATAGGTTTAAGGTGCAAGTGGCAAGGTTTAAAGGAGATGTACAAAATAAATTTTTTACACAGAGGGTGGTGGGTGCCCGGAACTCGCTACCAGGGATGGTAACGAAAGCACATGTGATAGTGAGTTTTAAGGGGCATCTGGAGAAACACATGAATAGGATGGGAATAGAGGGATATGGTTCCTGGAAAAGTAGGGTTTTAGTTCAGGCGGGCAGCATGGTTGGTGCGGGCTTGGAGACCGAAGGAATTGTTCCTGTGTGTTCTTTGTTCTTTAGGCCAATCGTATAACTGTGTTGAGGGTGGGGAGGGGTATGGGTATGACTGAGAATAAGATGAAGGGAGATTTAGAAATCTAAAGAGAAAAAAAGTGCAGCCAACAAATCAATGTAGAGACTTGGACAAAGACAATGTGGGACAGGAATAGGATGTAGGAGCAGAAATAGGCAATTCAGCCCTTTGCACCTGCTCTGCCATATCCCTTTAGCCTGTTTTTTAATCAAAAATATATCTATCTGCTTCATAATTCAGACTCCATGTTATGGGGCAGCAAATTCTACAAATTCGCCACCCTCTGCAAGAAGTAGTTCCTCCTCATCTCAGTTTTAAATCTGTCACATTGAGTTTATACTTGTGACCTCTTGTTCCAGATTGCCCTATAAAAGGAAAAATTGGTTTACGTTTACGTTATTCAATATTTTATATATCGTGATCAGATCCCCTCTCATCCTTCTAAATTTCAGTGAGTATAAGCCCAACTGTCTAATCTCTCTTCATATGTCAACTCCTTTATTCCTGGAATCAATCTGGTGAACCTCCTATGAACTGCCTCCAGTATCACCACATCCTTCTTCAAACAAGGAGATCAAAACTGAATACAATATTCTAGGTGTGGGCTCAGCAACACCACTTCTCAAATTTTATAGTTGTGTTAAATGCAATCCATTTGCTTTTTTTTAATTACATGCTGTACCTGCGTATCGACTTTCTGCTGTTCATGAATAAAGACACCCAGATCCCTCTGCCCAGATGCATTTTGAATCTACTCTCCATTTAGGTAATAATTTGACTTTCTACTTTTTCAAACTGGATAACCTCCACATTAAACTCCATCTGCCAAATTTTGGCCTATTCTTCTACCCTTTCTTTTTTGTGAAGGGTAGGTCGTGCCTTACTAACCTCATTGAGTTTTTTGAAAAAGTGACCAAAGAGGTGGATGGGGGTAAGGCGGTTGATGTGGTATATATGGACTTTAGTAAGGCGTTTGATAAGGTGGCCCATGGAAGACTTCTGCAGAAAATGCAGATGTATGGGATAGAGGGTGATTTAGCTAATTGGATTAGGAATTGGCTAGCAGATAGAAGACAGAGGGTGGTGGTTGATGGGAGATATTCATCGTGGAGTTCGGTGACAAGTGGTGTACCTCAGGGGTCTGTTTTGGGGCCCCTGCTGTTTTGTAATTTTTATAAATGATCTGGATGAGGGTATTGAAGGATGGATTAGTAAATTTGCGAATGACACCAAAGTCGGTGGAGTGGTAGATAGTGAAGAGGGGTGTTATAGTTTGCAGAGAGACTTGGACAAGTTGCAGAGCTGGGCCGAGAGGTGGCAAATGGAGTTTAATGTGGAAAAGTGTGAGGTAATGCACTTTGGCAGGAATAATAAATGTGTAGAGTATAGGGCTAATGGTAGGATTCTTAATAGTGTTGATGAACAGAGGGATCTTGGGTATTTGTGCATAGATCCCTGAAAGTAGGCAGTCAAGTCGATAAGGTTGTTAAGAAGGCATATGGAGTCTTAGCTTTTATTGGTAGGGGGATTGAATTTCGGAGCCGCAATGTCATGTTGCAATTGTACAAAACTCTAATGAGGCCGCACTTGGAGTATTGTGTGCAGTTCTGGTCCCCACATTATAAGAAAGATGTGGAGGCATTGGAGAGGGTACAGAGGAGGTTTACCAGGATGTTGCCTGGTATGGAGGGCAGGTCTTATGAAGAGAGGCTGAGGGATTTGAGGTTGTTTTCGTTAGAAAGGAGGCGGCTAAGAGGGGACCTAATCGAAACATATAAGATGATTAGAGGTTTAGATAGGGTGGACAGTGATAGCCTTTTTCCTAGGATGGAGAAAGCTAGCACGAGGGGACACAGCTTTAAATTAAGGGGTGATAGTTATAGGACGGATATCAGAGGTAGGTTCTTTACCCAAAGGGTGGTTCGGGAGTGGAATGCCCTGCCTGCAGCAGTTGTAGATGCGCCAAGTTTGGTGGCGTTTAAGAGGTTAGTTGATAAGTATATGGAAGAGAAGGGAATGGTTTAGTTTGGAGGGGCATTGCTTTTTATATTGGTCGGCGCAACATCGAAGGCCGAAGGGCCTGTTCTGTGCTGTAATGTTCTATGTTCTATGTTTCTATATCTGTCTGTAAAATCTTTATCCCGATTTCACTGCCTGCTTTCCCACCTATTTTAGTATCATGTGCAAAGTATGTTACATTCTGTCCCTGCTTGCAGGTCATTTATATAGATTGTAAACAGTTGAGATCAAGGACTGACCCCTGCCGTACCCCACTAGTCAGTTCAGTAACCAGAGGAGGATCCTTTTTCCCGATCCTTTGCTTTCTGCCAATCAGCCAATTATTAATCCAATCTAGTATCCTATCCTCAAACTCTTGCAATCTCACTTTCTGGATCAGTCTTCTATGTGGCACCTAGTCAAACGCCTTCTGGAAGTCCAGATATATCACATCCAAAGGTTCCCTATTATCTGCCTGTGCTGTTAGCAAGCTACCTTAAAAATAATCCTATCTAGGACAAAGCAATCAAATTTAAGAACAATCAAAATAGATATGAAGCTAGGGAATGAACATCTCACAGCCCTGCAAGTGAAGAAAAGCTGGACAAGATAAAGGAGACTACAAAGAGGCAGACTTTGCAAAAGGACCAGATATAATCCAACTACAATGGAATTGAGACAGAAAGAATGTCATGGAAGACTGAAGTTAAGACAGCACAGACCAAGAAACTGAACAACATACCGTTCTGGAAAATTCAAGGGATAATCAGATATAGTACTCTGAGATGAAGAGACAGCTGCTGTAATTTGGGAAAGCAGACTCTAGAGGTAAATCAAAGTTTGGTGCCATCTTAATATACCTAGGAATCAATAGTTAAAACAATTGCGAAGGGGAGGTGATGGCCCAGTATTATTATTGCTAGACTATTAATCCAGAGACTTAGCTAATGTTCTGGGCACCCGGGTTCGAATTCCACCAAGGCAGATGGTGAAATCTGAATTCCATTTAAAAAATTTGGAATGTAGGTACTACCGGTGATCATGAAACTATTACTGATTGTCAGAAAAAAAAACATCTGTTTCACTAATATCCTTTATGGAAGATAATCTGCCACCCTTACTTGCTCTGGCCTACGTATGACTCCAGAGCCACAGCAACTGCCCTTTGAACAAGTGAAACTAGGGATGGGCCATAAATACTGGCCAGCTGGCAATGCCCATGTCCCACTAATGAATATAAAAAGGTTTGCATAACAGTCAAAAGGAATCTTGAAGGGGGTAGTGTAAAACCTGAAAGCGAAACCTCAATGGAAAGAAAACCTGAAAGTGTGTCTTTCTTGTAAGCAGAATTTGAAATCACTCTTATGGAAATGTGGGTTCAGAGAGACAAGGTGGCTCATGATATAGGAATCATCGTGGGAGGGACGAGTAGCTTGAGAAGAGAGCCACAGGGACTCACTTGGGTTCAAAGTGGAATGTGTTTGACCATTGACAACCTGTATGTTTAAAAAGAATATGTGTTACGGAGACCACTACAGCCTAAAAAGTACTTTGCAATCCATGTTAAACTTAAAATCTACATATACATTTGTGAAACTCAGGGAAAAATGGTATCACAATCAAACTTTTCATGTTTAATAATTTTTGTATTGTCAAAACTAATTAGCTATCCTGTGATTCTGTTCCTTCATGTTTTCTGAAAAATGTAAAAGTTACTGTCATTTGAGCCAGGGTTCCATTCTGGGATCTTCCCATCCAGTTATATCATCTGGGATTCTAACAAAACCTACTTGAGTTTTTAGAGGGTGTAACTAATAGTATAGATATGAGAGAACCAACCAGTGGATGTGGTGTATTTGGATTTTCAGAAAGCTTTTAATAAAGCCCTGACATAAGAAATTAGTATGCAAAATTACAACACACGGGATTGGGTTTAATACATTGACATGAATTGGTTAGCTTATAGGAAACAGAATAGGAATAAATAGGGATTTTTTGGCGTGGTGGGCAGTGATTAGTGGGATACTGCAGGGATAAGTGCTTTGGCCCAACTACTCACAATACATATCAATGATTTGGATGAGAAAACCAAATGTAATACTTCCAAATTTGCCGACAACACAAAACTAGGTAGGAATGTGAGTGGTGAAGAGGATATACAGAGCCTTCAAAGCACTTAAGGGAAGTTGAATAAGTCAGCAAATACACGGCAGACGCAGTGGAACACTGATAACTGTGAAGTTATCTACTATAGTAGAAAAATTGAATGGCAAGTAGTTACTTAAACAGTGATTGGGAAATATAGAACATAGAACACTACAGCGCAGAACAGGCCCTTCGGCCTTCGATGTTGCGCCGACCAATTAAGAAAAAGCAATGACCCTCTAACCTAAACCATTCCCTTTTCATCCATAAACTTATCTACTAACCTCTTAAACGCCACCAAACTTGGCGCATCTACAACTGAAGCAGGCAGGGCATTCCATACCCTTACCACCCTCTGGGTAAAGAACCTACCTCTGACATCTGTCCTAAAACCACCACCCCTTAATTTAAAGCTAAGTCCCCTCGTGCTAGCTTTCTCCATCCTAGGAAAAAGGCTATCACTGTCCACCCTATCTAAACCTCTAATCATCTTATATGTTTCAATAAAGTCTCCTCTTAGCCGCCTTCTTTCTAACGAAAACAACCTCAAATCCCTCAGCCTCTCTTCATAAGACCTGCCCTCCATACCAGGCAACATCCTGGTAAACCTCCTCTGTACCCTCTCCAATGCCTCCACATCTTTCTTATAATGTGGGGACCAGAACTGTACACAATACTCCAAGTGCGGCCGCACTAGAGTTTTGTACAGTTGCAACATGACATTGCGGCTCCGAAATTCAATCCCCAATGCTTTTTTTTAAACGGATGTACAAATGGACCTTGGTGTTCTTACACAGCAGTAACTGAAAGCAAGCATGTGGGTACAGCAAGCAGATAGGAAGAAAAATTGTATGTTGACCTTCACTGCAAGAGGATTTGAACATAGAAAAACTACAGCACAAACAGGCCCTTTGGCCCACAAGTTGTGCCGATCATATCCTTACCTACTAGGCTTACCTATAACCCTCAATCCTATTAAGTCCCATGTACTCATCCAACTTCTTCTAAAGTTTGCCGAGTTTGGCGGCGTTTAAGAGGTTAGTGGATAAGTTTATGGATGAAGAGAGAATGGTTTAGGTTAGAGGGTCATTGCTTTTTCTTAATTGGTCAGCGCAACATTGAAGGCCAAAGGGCCTGTTCTGCGCTGTAATGTTCTATGTTCTAAAAGACCCTATCGAATTTGCCTCCACCACCATCGACGGCAGCCAATTCCACTCATCCACCACCCTCTGAGTGAAAAACTTATCCCTGACATCTCCTCTGTACTTAACTCCCCAGCACCTTAAACTTGTGTCCTCTCGCAGCAACCATTTCAGCCCTGGGAAAAAGCCTCTGAGAATCCACCCAATCTATACCTCTCAACATCATATACACCTCTATCAGGTCACCTCTCATCCTTCATCTCTCCAAGGAGAAAAGACTGAGCTCCCTCAACCTATCCTGTATCTGAGTGCAGGAGCAAAGATGTTTTACTGCAGCAACACAGGGCCATGTTGAGATCACATCTGGGACATTCTTTGCAGTTTGGTCTCCTTTGCAAGGGTTCAGAGCAAGGGAAATTCAGAACAAGAGGGAAGTGATAGGCGAAGAAGTCAAGGACAGAGTAAAAACTCAAAGGAACAGGACAAAAAACAGTAAAAGAGATCACCTTATGGTTTTGTACCTTAATGCTTGGAACATTCAAAACAAAATGGATGAATTAGTTGCACAGAAGATATAAAGGGGTATGGTATGGTTGACTTTATGGAGACGTGGCTCCAAGGTGATTAAGGATTGGAACTAAACATTAAGGGCTATTCAGTGTTTAAGAAAGACAGACATAAAGGAAAACATGGTGGAGTTGCATTGTTGATTAAAGAAGATATTGATACAATATTGAGGGAAGATCTTAACCTACATGAAGCAAAATCTGTATGGGTTGAGTTAAGAAACAAGGGGCAAAAAACATTGGTTTACAGACCACCAAACTGTAGTGATAATATTGGGTAAAGCCTTCGACAAGAAATCAACGATGCATATGTTAAAGGCGCTTCTGTGATTACAGGCGCTTTAATCTGTGTATAGATTGGGAGAGTCAAATGAGTCACAGTACATAGAGCAGGAATTTCTGGAGTGCGTACGAAATGATTTTCTGGAATCAATAAGGGAACAGACTATCTTCAACTGGGTGTTGTGCAATCAGAAAAGATTAATTGGCAATCTAGTTCTGTGAGAGAACCGTGGGGGACAACTGACCATAATATGGCAGAATTCTTTGTCAAGAGTCCTGAATCTTAATAAAGGTAACTATAATGGTATGAGAAATTAAAAATTTTTAAGTTTAATGTTTCTTTATTTGTGTCACAAGCAGCCTTACTATAACGCTGCAATGAAGTTACTGTGAAATTGCCCTAGTCACCATACTCCGATGCCTGTTCAGGTGTACTGAGGGAGAACTTAACATGGCCAATGCACCAAATCAGCATATTTTTTGATTGAAGTTAGATAAATCTTTGATTTGATTTATTATTGTCATATGTATTAGTATACTGTGAAAAGTATCGTTTCTTGCACGCTACATAGGCAAAGCATACCGTCCATAGAGAAGGAAGCAAGGGAGTGCAGAATATAGTGTTATAGTCAAAGCTAGGGTGTAGAGAAAGATCATCTCTAGGGCCTTTTAATCTTCATCCCAGAGTACTTAAGGAAGTGTCTCCAGAAATTGTAGGTCCATTGGTGATTATTTTCAAAAATTCTTTGGACTCTGGACTGGTTCCTACAAATTGGAGGGTAGTTAACATAAGGCCTTTATTCCAAAAGGGAAATGGAGAGAAAACAGAACTATAGAACAACAAGCCTAACATCAGTAGTGGGGAAGTCATATTCATTATCAAAGATTTCATAACTCAGCATTTGGAAAGCAATGGTATAAATAGAGAAGTCAGCATGAATATATGAAAGGGAAATCATGCTTGACAAATCTACTGGAATTCTTTGTGGATATAACTAATAGAGATGACTGAGGAGGACCAATAAATGAGGTTTGTTTAGACTTTCAGAAGGCTTTCAACATGATCTTACATAACAAACTGCAATATAAAGTTCAAGCACATGGGATTGCAGATAATGTCTTGAGATGGATAGAAAGCTAGTTAGCAGTTAAGGCGCAAAGAGTGGGCATAAATTAGTCTTTTTCTCATAGGCAGTCAGTGACTAGTGGGGTTCCAAACGAATCTGTGCTGGGACTCCAACTGTTGACATTACATATTAATGATTTAGAAAAAGGACCTGAGTATTATCTCCAAATCTGCAGATGATACAAAGTTGGGTGGAAGGGTGAGCTGTGAGAAGGATGCAGAGATGCTTCAGCATGATTTAAATAGGCAGATGCAATATAATGTGGATAAATTTGAGATTATCCATTTTGGTAGAAAAACAGATTATTATTTGAATGGGTGTAAATTGAGAGAGGTGGATATTCAGCAAGATGCTGGTCCTCATGCATCAGTTGCCGAAAGTAAGCGCGCAGGTACAGAAGGTAGTAAAGATGGCAAATGGTATGTTGGACTTCATAGCAAGAAGATTTGAGTATAGGGATAGGGATGTTTTGCTGCAATTGTGAACAGTAAGAAGGTTTGTTTTTAGGGTGAATTGTGGGAAGCTTTTTCCCAGGTCGGAGGTGACGATCATGAAGGATCATGGGCTCAAGGTGAGAGGGCGAGGTATAACTCAGATATCAGAGGGTATTTTACACAGAGGGTAGTGGGGGTCTGGAATGCGCTGCCAAGTAGGGTGGTGGAGTGAGACACACTGGCATCGTTTAAGACTTACCTGGATATTCACATGAATAGACTGGGAATGGAGGGGTACAAACAAATGGTCTAGTTGGGCCAATGAGCTGCACAGGCTTGGAGGGCCGAAGGACCTGTTTCCTGTGCTGTACTGTTCTTTATTTGTTGTATAGGGTATTAGTGAGGCCACACCTGGAGTACTGTATGCAGTTTTGGTGTCCTTAACTGAGGAAGAATATCCTTGCGATAGAGGAAGTAGAGCAAAGGTTTATCAGGCTAAATCCTGAGATGGCAAGTCTTACATATGAGGAGAGACTAAATCAGTTAGCATCGCATCCACTGGAGATTAGAAAATGAGGGAGGATCTCTAAGAAACTTATAAAATTCTCACAGGGTTAGACAGGGTACGTTCAGAGAGAATGTTCCCAATGGTGGGGTTTCTAAAACTAGGGGTTATAGTTTGAGGATAAGGGGGTAAACTTTTCGAACTGAAGTGGGGAGAAATTTCTTCACCCAGAGGGTGGGGTGAATATTTGGAATTCAACAGCACAGAATGTAGTTCAAGCCAAAACGTTGTCTGATTTCAGAAGAAATTAAATATAGCTCTTGGGGCTAAAGGGATATGGGAGCAAGTGGACATCAGGATGTTGAATTTGATGATCAGCTATGATCAAGATGAATGGCGGAGCAAGCTTGAAGGGCCAAATGGTCCCTTACTGCTTCTAGTTTATTTCTGCTAAGTTTTTGCCCACTCACCTAATCTTTTGCCATCTCTCTGAGATGGTGTGTCACCCTCACCATTTCCACTCCCATCTTTGTATCATGTGCAAACTTGGCAATGTTCATTCACTTCCTTCATCCAAGTTATTAATTTATATTGTAAATATACAATAGTTACAGGTTGCCACACTGATAAAGCACCTCTGTTGCCAACACTGTCTTCTATCAGTTAGCCAATTCTCTATCCATGCTAATATACCACCCACATCAAGACGATTTCAAGAAGAAATTAAATATAGCTCTTTGTGCTAAACGCATCAAGGAAAATGGGGTGAAGGTGGGATCAGGATATTGATTTTGATGCTCTGCTATGATCAAAATAAATGGTGGGTCTGGCTCAAAGGGCCACATGGCCTGATCTTGTTTCTATTTTCAATGTTTCTACGGGCTTTTATCTTATTAATAATCTTTTCTGCAGTACATTATTGAACATTTTTTGAAAATCCAAGTACATCATATCTACTGATTCTCCTTTATCTTCTTGATATCACCACGACCAGGAGCTGGAAGGGAGCATTTGGTTGGGCTGGGCCTGGGATTTCGTGTTGGGTTGGGATGGGTGGTTCTGTCTTACCAGGTGGATTGGGAGGGGGCAGGGTCACAGCCAAGTTTGGCAGTCAATTCTGATAAATTTTTCAGGCATGATTTCTCCACCACAAATCTATGCTGATTATGCTTAATTATACTGTGTATTTCTAAATGCTCTGCTATTTCATCCTCTATAATGGACTCTAACATTTTCCCAATTACAGAAGTTAAGCTAACTGGCCTATAGTTATTTGTTTTTTTGTCTCCCTCCTTTTCTTTGAATAATTAATGTCTCACAGTTGGGGATCCGCTGAGAAGGAGTGATCACAGTATGGTTGAATTTAAAATGCAGATGGAGGCTGAGAAGGTAAAATCCAATACCAGTGTCTTGTGCTTAAACAAAGGAGACCACAATTGGATGAAGGAGGAGTTGGCTACGTAAACTAGGAGCAAAGACTTTATGATGGGACAATTGAGAAAAATAACTTCCAAAACAATTTTTCACGGTGCTCAGCAAAAGTATATACCATTGATAAGGAAGGACTGTAGGAAAAGGAATAATCAGCCATGGATATCTAAGGAAATAAAGAAAGGTATTAAATTGAAATAAAATGCATACAAAGTGGCAAAGATTACTGGGATTCTAGATGATTGGGAAATCTTTAAAGGTTATCAAAAAAAGAAAAGTAAGACCGATGAGAATAAAGTTGCTCAGAATATAAAAACAGATAGCAAAAGATTCTGCAAATACATAACATGAAAAAGAGTGGCTCAGGTAAACATTGGTCCTTTAGAGGATGAGAAAGGGGATTTAATAATGGGAAATGTGGAAATGGCCAAGACATTGAACAGGTTTTTTGTTGGTCTTCACAATGGAAGAGACAAATAACATGCTTAAAATTGATGATAAGGCGGCTACGGAAAGTGAGACCGAGAAATTATCCTTATCAATAATGTTGTAGTGTTGGGCAAGCTAATGGAGCTAAGGTAGACAAGTCTCCTGGCTTTGATGGAATGCATCCCAGGGTATTAAAAGAAATGGCTGGGGAAATAGCAAACGCATGCATGGCAGTTAACCAAATTCGCTGAACCCTGGCAGACTGAAAACAGCAAATGTGACGTCACTGTTTAAAAGGCAGATAGAGGTGGGTAACTATAGACCAGTTAACTTCCATAGTAGTGAAAGTGCTTGAATCTATCATCAAGGAAGAAATAGCGAGACATCCGGATAGAAACTGTTCCATTGAGCAAATGCAGCACGAGTTCATGAAAGGCAGGTCATGATTAACTTATTTACAGGAATTCTTTGAGACATTATGAGCACAGTGGACAACAGGGAATTGATCGATATAGTGTATCCAGATTTCCAGAAGGCATTCAGCAAGGTGCCACACAAAAGGCTGCTACGTAAGATAAAGATGCACAGCGTTACAGATAATGTATTAGCATGGATAGAGGATTGCTTAGATAACAGAAAGCGAAGAGTGGGGATAAATGGGTGTTTTTCTAGTTGGCAATCAGTTGTTAGTAGTGTGCCTCAGGGATCAATGTTGGGACTGCAATTATTTACAATTTACATAGATAATTCAGGGATTAAATGTAATGTGTCAAAGTTTGTAGATTACACTAAGAAAGGCGCAGAGGACACTGAAGGTCTGCAGAGGGAACAAAGAACAAAACAGCACGGGAAACAGGCTCTTCGGCCCAACGAGCCTGCGCCGCCACCCGGATGTTCCCACCTCTACCCATGATCCCTGTCTATGTATATAGATCTATGGATCAAAAACCAAATTTGAGACAATTTAGGGAGAATTTGTTTTTCCAATTAGCTTAAGAGCACATTTTTGGGACGTGGGAGGAAACCGGAGCACCCGGAGAAAACCCACACAAGCACGGGGAGAATGCGCTAACTCCCACAGACACAGGCCCAAATCCATGAATCTGCACAGCACAGCGATAGTCACTGAGCTGTCGTGTTGCCCATCAAATGGTCCAGGTCAAGCGTACACCAACGACGTGAAGCACTAGGATACTCTCGAAAAAATCCAAGAGCAGCCCTCTCACGACCCATCGCATGTATGCCCCTCGTTAGACAACAAGGTGGATAAAAGCACCTGTAGGATAAAAACAAGTACATCAATATCATCATCTATTTACACACTTCCCAGGGACTCCCAAGGCTCATGATCCCTATTTTAAATCAGTTTTCTATACCCCTCCATTCCCATTCTGTTCATGTGCCCATCTAAGTATTTCTTAAATAACTCCAGAGTGCCTGCCTCCACCACTTGGCAGCGCATTCCATACCCCCACCACCCTCTGTGTGAAAAAACTCCCTCTAGAATCCAAATTATACCTTACCCCCCTCACCCTAAGCCCGTGACCCCTCGTGCTATTTGAGTCCATCCTAGGAAAAGCTTAACCCTGTTTACTCTATCTATACCCCTCATAATCTTGTACACCTCTATTAGATCTCCTCTAAGTCTATGTCTTTCTAAGGAAAACAGTCCCAATTTGCCTAACCTCTCCTCGTAACTCAGACCTTCCATACCAGGCAGCATCCTGGTAAACCTCCTCTGCACTCTCTCCAGAGTCTCCACGTCCTTCCGGTAGTAAGGCGACCAGAACTGGATGCAGTATTCCAAATGAGGTCTAACCAACGTTTTATACAACTGCAACATTAAAGGCCAGCTCTTGTACTCTATACTCCTTCCTATAAAGGCTAGCATACTATATGCTTTCTTCACAACCTTCTCCACTTGCTCTGCCATCTTCAGAGACTTGTTCACCTGTACTCCCAGGTCCCTCTGCGTTTCTATACTCTTAATAGGTCTACCCTTTATCATATACCTCTCCCCTACATTCTTTCTCCCGAAATGCATCACCTCACATTTATCAGGATTGAATTCCATCTGCCATCTATCTGCCCAAGCTACCAGCCTATGTCCTGCTGCATCACCTGACAATGCTCCTCACTATCTGCAAGTCCAGCCACCTTTGTATCGTCTGCAAACTTGCTGATCACTCCACTTACTTCCTCTTCCAAGTCATTTATATATATTACAAAAAGAGATCCCAGTATCGAGCCCTGCGGCACACCACTAGTGAGCAACCTCCAGCTAGAAAAACACCCTTCCACTAATACTCTCTGTCTCCTATACTAAGAACTCAGTAAGAATCTAGCAATGCAGTGCTGACGAAGACACAAGAGTGTCGAAAGCTCGCAAATTTACTATCAAATAAATCGGTTGGATTTAAAATTGGTGTTGCTAGATTCTTACTGAGTTCTTACTACCCCAGTCCAACGCCGGCATCTCTACATCATCCTATTACTAAGCCAGTTACTTATCCATCTAGCTACCTGTCCTTGTATCTCATGGCACTTGACCTTCTCAACTAACCTCCCATGAGTGACTTTATCAAACGCCTTACTAAAATCCATGTAGGCGACATCAACAGCTCGCCCTTCGTCCACTGTTTTCATCACCTCCTCAAAAAAATATAGATTGTTTAATAGAGTGGGCATGAATCTGGCAGATTGAGTACAATATTGGTAAATGTGAAGTCATCCATTCTGGTAGGAATAACAGCAAAATGGACTACCATTTGAATGGTAAAAAATTGCAGCATGCTGTTGTGCAGAGGGACTTGGGTATCCTTGCGCATGAATCGCAAGAAGTTGGTTTACTGGCACAGCAAGCAAATAAGAAAGCAAATGGGATTTTGCCCTTTATTGCTAGAGGGATGGAATTGAAAAACAGGAAGATTTATATTGTAACTGTATGAGGTGCTGGTGAGGCCACACCTGTAGTAATGTGCACAGTTTTGGCCTGCTTACTTGAGAAAGGATATACTGGTACTGGAGGGGGTGGAGAGGAGATTCATTAGATTGTTTCCTGAATTGAGAGGGTTGACTTATAAGGGAAGACCAAGAAACCTGGGACTATATTCATTGACATCTAGAAGAATGAGGGGGAATTTTATAGAAACATATAAAATTATGAAGAGAATAGATAAGAAAGAAGCAAGAAAATTGTTTCCACTGGTGGATGAAACAGAACTAGGGAGGCATAGCCTCAAAATAAAGGGTAGCAGATTTAGGACTCTATACGGAGGCTATTTCGCAGGGCTGAAATGGTCGCTACGAGAAGACACAGGTTTAAGGTGCTGGGAAGCAAATACAAAGGAAACGTCAGGGGTAAGTTTTTCACTCAGAGGATAATGAGTGAGTGGAATCGACTGCCGCCGATGGTGGTAGAGGTGAACTTGCTGGGGTCTTTTAAAAGACTTTTGGATGAGTTCATGGGATTTAATGGGGCTGGGAGTTACAGATAGTTCTATGGCCTGGTAGGTATGGATATGGTGCAGAGGAGGTTTACCAGGATGTTGCCTGGTATGATGGGTAGGTCTTATGAGGAAAGGCTAAGGGATTTGAAGTTATTTTCATTAGAGAGAACAAGGCTAAGAGGTGACTTAATTGAGATATATAAGATGATCAGAGGGTTAGATAGGGTGGATAGTGAGAGCCTTTTTCCTCAGATGGAGATGGATAACACGAGGGGACATAGCTTTAAATTAAGGGGTGGTAGTTATAGGACAGATGCTAGAGGTGGGTTCTTTACTCAGAGGGTAGTAAGGGCGTGGAATGCCCTGCCTGCAGCAGTTGTGGACTCGTCAAGTTTAAGGGCGTTCAAATGGTCAGTGGATAGGCATATTGATAGCATTGGAATAGTTTAGGATAGAGGGTCATAAAATTGGTTACATCAGTCGGCGCAACAGAGGGCTGAAGATCCTGCACTGCGCTGTAATGTTCTATGTTCTATGATCAGTGTAACTTGTGGCCGAAGCGCCTGTTTGTGCTGTGGTGTTCTATGTTCTAAATCTGTTTCATAACACAGCCAAATCTAAAAAAACTCTTATCTCTGGTTGGATCCACAACATATTGCTCTATGAAACTGTCCCCAGTACACTCTGGGCAGCATGGTGGCAGTGATTAGCACTGTAGCCTCACAGTTCCAGAGATCTGGGTTCAGTTCCTGGCTTGGGTCACTCACTGCTTGTATGGAGTTTATATGTTCTCCCCACAGCTGTGTGGCTTTCCTCAGGATGCTCTGGTTTCCTCCCACAGTTCAAAGGTGTGTGGTTTAGGTGCATTGGCCATGTTAAATTGCCCCTTATTGTCCCATGATGTGTAGGTTAGAGGGATTAGCGGAGTGAACATGTGGAGTTATGGCAATAGGGCATGAGTGGGATTGTTGTTAGTGCAGGCTTGTTGGACCGAATGGCTCCTTCTGCACTGTAGGTATTTTATAATTATATAAGTTCTTATCATGGCTACCTCTGTCAATTTGTTTTTCCCAATCTACATGAAAATTAAAATCACCCACAATTAGTGTACTCTTTTTTTTACATGTCCTTATTATCTCCAGATTTATTCTCCATCCGACAGTACAGTTACGGTTAGGGCCCTATAGATTCCCACCAATGTCTCCTTTTTTTTTAACCTCCATCCATATAGATTCTATATCTTCCAATGTCAGGAGTCAGGCAATGAACATCTCCAATAAGACAGAATCTAATATTCCCCTTGGCATTCAATGACATTATGATTGTTGAATCTCCAAGAAAAACATCCTGGGGACTACCATTGATCAGAAACTGAACTGGACCAACATCACAAATAGTATGGCAACAAACATAGTAGTTATTTGTATAACAAGAGCCAAACTTGCAATGCAGCATCCTGCACACAGATGACGTCCAAGCAAATCCCTCCATAAACATGTTACTCCCAGTTGACAGATCTCAACTCCACTGTGACTGCTAGACCCGGCTGCCTCCTCCGTCCACCTGGCCAGACAGAACCACCCACCCCTCCCCTCTCCTCCGCTCCGCTAATGACAATATTTGTTTTAAATTCAGCGATTTTTGTTATTTCTGCAATGTTTGGTGCAGTATTTCAACTTAAACATTTTCTTTTCCAGGTGAAAAATGTCCAAAAGAACTAAAAGAATCTAACTCCAGTTTTAATAGTGATTCCCATGTGAATCTATGATTTATTTAAATTTATTCACTTCAAGTCATGATTTTAAGAATTCAACCACAACTTTAAGCAAACACATCATGCCATCATCTGAATAGTGTTTCTGAAGACAACTTAGACTGCGGTAGTCTATCAAATAAGTTAAAGAAACAAGCAATATTTTACAAGAAAAATGATGTGCATGTGATATTCAATTTTACCACCTTTGTTTAATGTTTCATCTAATTTCATGCAGACATTATCAATAGGTGGTTTTTCATGATAATCAACATCCTTCCTGAAATCACTCCATTTTCCCATTCAACAATTAAATAACAAGCTGTGAAAAAAAAATACAGCCGTTAGGAACATGGGAATTAGAAGCAGAAGTTGGCAAATTTGCCTTTCAAGCCTGCTCTGCCATTCAATCAGATCATAGCTGATCTCTCCCTGGTCTCAAATCCACCTCTCCACTAGTTCCCCTTATCCTTTTGTTAAATAACATATCTATCTCCTTCTTGAGACCATTCAACAATTCAGACTCTACCATGCTATGGGGCAGCAAATTCTATAAATTCACTACTCTCTGTAAGAAATAATTCCTCCACACCTCAATTTTAAATCTGCCACCTCTGAACCTATACCCGACCTCTTGTTCTAGATTGCCCCATGTGGGGAAACATTTGGTCTACATTTATTTTATCAGTCCCTTTTAAAATTTTATATACTTTAATCAGATCCCCTCTCATCCTTCTGAACTCCAGCGAGTACAAGCCCAAAGTATTTCTCACCTCATACATCAACCACTTCATCCCTAAAATCAATCTGGTGAACCTTCTCTGAACTGCTTCCAATGCTACCAGATCCCTCCTCAAATAAGGAGACCAAAACTAGACACAACAGTCCAATGTGGGCTCACCAAAACTTATATAATTGCAACAACACTTCTCTACTTTTGCAATAAATGCGAACATTCCATTTGCCTTTTTTATTACATGCTGTATCTGCATATCAATTCATGAACGTAGGCACCTTGATCTCTCTGCCGCGATGCATTTTGAATCTGGTCTACATTTAGGTGATAATTTACCTTGCTTTTTTTTTGCCAAAATGGATAACTTCAAACTTACCCACATTAAACGCCATCTACCAAATTTTGGCCATTCTCTTACCCCATCTATATCTGTCTATACATTCTCTGCTTGCAGATCATTTAAGTAGATTGTAAATAGTTGAGGTCCAAAGACTGACACCCTGTGGTATCCTACTACTTACATTTTGCCAGCCGGGGGGGGACACATTTATCCTGACCCTCTGTTTTCTGTCAGTCAGTCAATTCTTAATCCAATCTAGTACTTTTACCCCAATCACCTGCGATTTCACCTTCTGGATCAGTCCTTTATGTAGCACAAACACCTAACTGGATTAAACACATTCTGGAAGTCTAGATATAGCACACTGACAGGTTCCCCACGATCCACCTCACTGTTTATGTCCTCAAAGAACTCAAGCAAATTTGTCAAGCGTGATCTACGTTTCATAAAACCATGTTGACAATGGTGGATTGAGCTTTGTCTTTCCAAATTCTCATTCATCTCATCCTTCATGATTCCAGCAACTCCCTCCCAAAGAGGTGAAGCTAACCAGCCTATAGTTTCCTACTTTTTGCTTTTCTCCCATTTTCCAATCCATTGGGACACCATACCAGAATCCAAGGAACCATTATTCTTACCAAACTTATCTCCAAACTCTGTGACCTGGGGCTTGGCTCCCCCCTCTGTGACTGGATCCAACACTTCCTAACCCATAGACCACAATCAATAAGGATACGCTGCAACATCTCCTCCATGATCAATGGCTTTTTAAAATCACCATCATCATTCTCATTATTCATCAAATGAATCCCACCTTTAACTCTGTCCTGTTCATTGATCAGATCTCCTATGATGACTCTTCTGTTATGACTCTACTTTCTCAGGATGCTAAGGAAATTCAGCATGTCCGCTATGACTCTCACCAATGTTTATAGATGCACCATAAAAAGCATTCTTTCTGGATGCCTTGGTATGCCTCCTGCTTTGACCAAAACAGCAAGAAACTGCAAAGGATCGTGAACAAAGCTCAGTTCATCATGCAAGCCAGCCTCCCCTCCAATAACTCCGTTTACATTTCCCACTGCCTCGGAAAAGCAGCCAGCATAATCAAGGACCCCAAGCATCCCAGACATTAATCAACGCAAAAGAATTCTGAAATACCCCAAACAATCCATCCACTGTCTCAGCTATCACCTCTTTTAATACTCTAGGTGCAGGCCATTAGGTTCTGGAGACTTATCTGCCTTTAATCCCATTAGTTTATTCAATAGCCTCTCCCGAGTGACAGTTGTTGCATCAAGTTGCTCTGCATTTATTACAGTTTTTGGAAAATCTTCATTATTGTCTACTATGAAGACAGAGGCAAAATATTGGTTTAGTGCCTCTGCCATCTCTATGTTCCCCATTAATACCTCACCAGTATTGTCCTCTGAAGGGTCATTATTTACTTTATCTCTCTCTTCCTCTTTATATACTTATAGAAGGTTTTGGTATCTGTATTTATGTTTTCTGCAAGTTTATCTTAGCTGTTTTGATTCTATTTTTAGTAGTCTTTTGCTGAATGTTAAAGTTCTCCCAATCCTCCAGTTTATTACAAGCTTTTGAAGTTTGGTATGCTCTGGTTTTTACCTTTGTGTCCTCTTTGACTTCCTTATCTAGCCGTGGAATGTTTTTCTTCATTTTACAATTCTTCTTCTTCAGGAATATACTTTAATTGAAAGGTATTCAATATCTCACTGAACATCCGCCATTGTTCCTCAACTGTCCTGCCCTTAATTATTTGTCCTCAATTTACTTAGGCCAACTCTTTCCTCAAGCCTGTAGAATTACCTGTGCCCACTGCTGAAACTCTAATATGGCGCTATGAAATTCTAGCATGCTGTGATCACTCTTTCCCAGAAGATCTTTAGCAACGAGACTAATTATCATAATACTTCATTACATAATACTACATTTAAAACAGCCTGCTGCCTGGTTGGTTCCTAACATGTTACACTAAGAAACAATCCCTCATACACTCTATAAAATCTCCTCAAGGCTACCTTTGCCAATTTGATTAATCCAATCAATATGCACGCTAAAATCAGTCATGATTCCGATGTGCCCTTCTCACAAGCTTTCATTGTTTTGTGCTTTATACTATGTCCCATTTTGGAAGTACTGCTTTGGGACCTGTATTACTCCTACCAAGATGCTTTTTCCTTTGCTTTCTTATTTCCATCCAGATCGATTCCAGATGCTGGTCCTTAATTCCACTGTCATTTCTTAATACAGCCTTAAATGTCATCTTTAACCAATAAAGCAATTCCATTTCCATCTTGTCTATCCTTTCAGAATACTGAGTATCCTTGGACATTCAATTCCCAGTCTGTATCTCCCATAACAATATTTCAGTAATCCCCACCAAACCAAATCCATTTGTACCATCAACTCATTGACCTTATTCTGAATACTGTGTGAATTTAGGTGCAGGATTTTTAAATATGTCCTATGGTTGGTCTTTCCCTTGCAGGATTTTCATGTGCGCCACACCTTTCACACACTTTGACCTCCTTTATTAATCTCTAATGATCATTAGACTGGACTTGCTCATCCTATTAATCTTTATCCTCTCTTCACAGTCCAAACTGATGCTTTGGTTCTCATTAATTATTATACTTCTTGTAGTTTTACCTGTCTTTTCGCCTTTAACAAAATTAAGCTGGATAGATTTTTTGCTCAAAATGAGTCCTGAAAGAAAGTAAATTATTTTGACCATGAATGCCACAGAGACATTGAAAAGTTATACCTACAGCAGCAATATCAATCTTAAAGCACTTATTAAAACTCAGTGAGGGGGTTGCAAATATTTTACAAGACCCTCATTTAAATGCTTGCACCAATAGAACATAGAACATTACAGCACAGAACAGGCCCTTCAGCCTTCGATGTTGCGCCGACCAATATAAAAAGCAATGCCCCTCCATACTAAACCATTCCCTTCTCTTCCATATACTTATCAACTCAATGTCTCTGTACAGATGTTACAATTAGAATGCATTATATCTAATGGATGCAAGGGATAGGAATAAATTATTGCAAAGAATTCATTAAACATTCTGCAGCTTCATAACAATATTTTATAGTTTATATCCCAGTGGGGTGTAGGGGTTTGAGGTTTTGTGATGGGCTTTGGATGTGGGAGTGAGGTGGATGTCAAGTGATTTGGATTTGTGGACAGGTTGTGTGCAGTTGACTTTGGATGTGGAGGGTTGGGTTTGGGAACAGGGGAGATTGGGTGTTGGATGTTGGATGTAAGGAGTCGGGTGCCGGGAGGACTCGGGTGCGGGGAGAGGCAGGGAGTTGGGTGCGGGGAGGAGTTGTTGGGAGCCGGCAGGGTTTGGGTGCGGGGAGGAGTAGGGAGTTGGGTGCGAGCGAGGTTGTGTGTTGGGTGCGGGGAGAGGTTGGGTTTTAGGTGCAGAAGTGTGAGTAGTTTCAGATTTGTGAAGGAAGCGGGTGTAGAGGGTTCAAGGATGAGAGGGGTTGAATGTAGGAGTTGATGATCGGCGGGGCCGGGAGTGGGTTTCAATTTGAGGGGAATTAGGTTTTGGCTGCGGTGCTATCGGGGTGGGTGGGTGGTGGTGTACGGACCGGACGTGGCGCCTTAAGGCCAATCAGGCGGCTGTCCGCTTCTCGCAAACTCCGAGGCCCCGAACCAAGCGCCGCAAAACTCACCGTCCGCCCGCGCGCCGCCTCCTACCGCCGACTGGAGAAGCGCTGCGCGTGAGTGCGCGCGCGCGCGCCGCCACCAGGCCCTGACCACGGGAGCGCGCCGCCGTCAAGCCACGGGACCGGGAGCGCGCCGGGCCATGGGCGGGGTTGATCGGTGAGAAGCTGCTGTGGAGAGAGCGCGCGTGCGGCCTTGGGTTCACCTCTTCTCAGGCCCTGGCTTTTGGTTCTAGTGGCGGGCAGCAAGGCCTCACATCCCCGCGGGCTCCCTCAGGGCAGAATCGGGCCTTCGCTGCTGCTTCAATAACCCTCCATCCATCAGGTTAGAAATGGGGAACGTCTGTGAGGCAATCCAGTTTAGTCAGGCTGTGCTAACTCCAGGCATTAACCATCTTCAAAAGAGAACTTAACTATCTTCACAATTAATGGCATTTCCATCGCTGAATCCCCCATTAACAACATCCTGGGGGGTCGGGGTAGGGGAGGTAGTTATCATCGAACAGAAACTGAACGGGAGAGATGCAGACATATAAACACAATGGCTGACAGAGCACAGAGACCTTTCTGGAGACAATAAACATCTCTTTACCCTGTGCTTAACGCTTTTTGCACGCACGTTGTTTGTATCTTTGAGACTTGATTATCTGTAAAGATTCGCATTTCAATTATTACTTTGTAAATTGAGTTTGTATCTTTATATGCCCTATTTATGAACAGAACTCCCACTTACCTGACAAAGCTAGTGGCTTTTGCTACCAAATAAATCTGTTGTAATCAGACTTCTTACTGTGTTTGTCCCAGTCCAACGCTGGCATCTCCAGATCATGGCTCACAGAGCAGTCAGAGGCTGGGAATACAGCCGAAAGTAACTCACCTCCTGATGCCCCAAAGCCTGTCCACTGTCCACAACAAAAAACAAAGAAAATTCAGTCCTCAATGCCTGTGCTGACCATGCTGCACATTTGAACAAAAACTCCCTATCCTTCCGGGGACCAGATCTCTCAATTCCCATCCTATTCATGTATTTGTCAAGACTACCGTATCCTCTTCCACTACCTCCCCGGCAATGAGTTCCAAGCACCTACCACTTCTATGTAAAAAAAAGTGCCTTGTACGTCTCTTTTAAACCTTGCCCTCGCACCTTAAACCTATGCCCCCTAGTAATTGACTCTTCCACCTTAGGAAAAAGCTTTTGACTATCCATTCAGTCCATGCTACCCATAATCTTGTAGACTTCTATCAGGTTGCCCCTCAATGAGAACAAACCAACTTTAGAACATAGAACACTATAGCACAAACAGGCCTTTCGGCCCACAAGTTGTGCTGATCATATCCATACCTACCAGGCCTATCTATAACTCTCAATCTCAATCTCTCCTCATAGCTAATGCCCTCCATACCAGGCAATATCCTGGTAAATTTTTTCTGTACCCTTACTAAAGCTTTCACATCCTTCTGGTAGTATAGCAACCAGAATTGAACACTATATGCAGCCTAACTAAGGTTCTATAAAACTGCAATATGACTTGCCAATTTTTAAACTCAACGCCCCAGCCGATGAAGGCAAGAATGCCATATTCCTTCTTGACTATCTTCTCCATCTGCGTTGCCACTTTCAGTGACCAGTGTACTCATATACCGAAATCCTTCTGCCTATCAATATTCTTAAGGGTTCAGCCATTTACTATATATTTCCCATCTGTATTAGTCCTTCCAAGATGTATCACTTCACCATTGTACAGATTAAACTCCATCTGTCATCTCTCCACCCAAGTCTACAACTGATCTATATCCTGCTTTGTCCTCTGACTGTCCACATTGCTATCTGCAATTCACCAACCTTTGTGTCGTATGCAATAGTACTAATCAAACCAGTTACATTTTCCTTCAAATCATTTATGTATATATGACAAACAGCAAGGTCCTGGCCCTGATCCCTGAGGAATGCTACTAGTCACTGCTCTCCATTCAGAAATGCACCCTTCCACTGAGGCGGTACAGTAGCACAGAGGTTAGCACTGCTGGTCCACAGCACTAGGGACCTGAGTTCAATTTCCAGCTCGGGTCACTGTCTGTGTGGAATTTGCACATTCTCCCTGTGTCTGCAGTGGGCCCAGCACTGATCCCTGAGGCACACTACTGGTCACAGGTCTCCAGTTTGAAAAACAACCTCTGTAAACACCCTCTGAGAGGAAGTGAGGGAGAGAGAGAGTGAGAGTGAAAGAGAGAAGTGAGAGAGAGTATAATGTGAGAGAGAGAGTGAGCAAGAGAGAAAAAGAATGAGAGAGAGGCAGAGGGAGAGTGAGAGTGAAAGAGAGTATGAGAAAGAGTGAGGAAGAGAAGAGAGGGAGAGAGAGTTAGAGAGTGAGTAAGGGAGTGAGAGAAAGAGTGAAAGAATGAGAAAGAGAAAGAGAAGTGAGAGAGTGGGTGAGAGGGAGTGAGAGAGAAAGAGAGAACAAGTGTGAGAGAGAGTGAGAGAATGAATGTGAGAAAGAGAGTGATGAGAGAGGGAGAGTGATAGAGTGAGTGAAAAAGAGGAAGAGAGTGTGAGAGTTAGAGTGAGTGAGGACATGAGGGAGAACAAGAGAGAGGGAGAGTGAGAGATTGAGAGCAAGTGAGTCAGAGAATGAGAGAGTGCGAGAGAGACAGAAAGACAGAGAGAGAGTGGGAGAGTGAGTGAGTGCAAGGGAGTGAGTGGGAGTGGGGAGAGAATGTGAGTGAGTGAGAGAGGCAATGAGAGAGACAATGAGAAAGTGAAAGAGAGTGAGGCAGAGTGAGGGAAAGAGAGTGAGTGAGAAAGTGTGAGGGAGAATGAGAGAGATACAGTGAAAGACAGAGAGATTAAGTGAGGGAGAGTGTGAGAGAGTGAGTGAGAGCGAGCGAGAGTGAGAGCAAGTGAGAGTGTGTGAGAAAGAGAGAGGGGGAGAGAGAGATTGAGAGGAAGAGAAAATCAATGAGAGAGAGTGGAGGGGAGTGAGAGAGAGTGAGTGAATGAGCAAAAGAGAGAGGGGGTGAGGGAGAGAGGGAGTAAAAGAAAATGAAAGAGCATGAGGGAGAGTGAGACCGAGTGAGTGAGAGAGAGTGAGATTGAGTGAGGGAGAGGGAGTGAAAGGGAGAGAGACTGAGAGTGTGGGAGAGAGTATGAGAGAGAGAGATGTGGGTGAGTGAGAGAAAAAGAGAAGTGAGAGGGAGAGTGACAGAAAGTGAGATATCAAGAGCAAGCAAAAGAGAGAGTGAGAAAAAGCGAGAGAGTGTGAAAGCGTGAGAGAGTGAGAGCGCAAGTGCGAGAGAACGCAAGAGCGAGTGAGATAGAGAGAGAGAGAGAGTGAGTCAGCGAAAGAGTGGGTATGAGAAGAGAGAGAGAGCAGGCGAGAGAGAATAAGAGCGAGGAAGAGTAAGAGCAACTGAGAGAAAGAGAGAGTGAGTGAGAGCAAGCAAGAGTGAGAGCCAGAGAGAGTGAGTGAGAGAGAGAGAGAGTGAGGGCGAGCAAGAGTGAGAGCAGAGGAGATCGTGTGAGAGCATGACAGCGAGAGAGAGTGAGAGTGAGTGAGAAAGAGCAAGAGAGTGTGAGAGAGAGTGAGACCGAGTGAGTGAGCGTGAGAAAGAGTGAGAGCAAGTGAAAGTGAGAGCAAATGAGATTGAGAGAGAAAGGGAGAGTGAATGAAGGGGAATGAGAGAGTGTGAAAGAGAGCGAGTGAGATTGAGAGAGACTGCGAGAGTGTGAAAGAGATAGAGACAGAGAGAGGGAGACAGAGAGAATGAGAGAGAGGGAGAGTGAGCGAAAGGGAATGAGAGTGTGAGAGGGAGAGAGAATGAGAGAGAATATGAGAGAGAGAACTGAGAGGGAACGAGAGAGTGAGCGAAAGAAAGAGAGAGAGTGAGAGCGAGAGAGAGCGAGAGTATGAAGGAGTAAGACAAAATGAAAGAGCATGAGAGAAAAGACTGAGTGAGCGAATGAGAGTGAGAAAAGTGAGAGTGAGTAAGATTGAGAGAGTGAGAGTGAAGGAGAGTGAGTGAAAGGGAGTGAGAGAGAGGATGAGAGAAACAGTGAGAGAGTGAGAGTGAGGGAGAGTGAAAGAGAATGTGGGAGAGTGAGAGCATGAGAGACAGTGAGTGAGACAATATGAGAGAGAAGTGAGAGAGAGTGAGAAAGAAGTGAGATGGAGTGAGTGAGAGTATGAGAGTGAATGAGAGCGTGAGAAAGAGCGACAGAGCGAGAGAGTGAGAGACTATGAGACTGAGTGAAAACAAGTGAGAGAGTGCAAGAGAGAGTGAGTAAATGAGACTGAGAAATAGTGAGAGAGATAGAGACAGTGAGAGAGGGTAAGAGAGGAATCAGAGAGTGAGAGAATGTGAGTGAACGAGAGAGTGAGTGTGAGAAGAGAATGAGAGAGACAGAGAGAGACAGTGAATGAGAGAGTGAGAGAGAAAGAGTAAGATCGAGTGAGAGCGAGTGTGAGACCGAACTAGAATGAGAGAGAGAGACAGTGAGAGCGAACGAGAGAGTAGATGAGAGCATGTGAGAGCGTAAGAAAGAGAGCGAGAGCAAGTGAATGAATGAGAGCGAGTGAGACAGTGAGAAAGAGCAAGAGAGTGAGAGCAAAGTGAGAGAGGGCGAGTGAGAGAAAGTGACAGTGACATTGAGAGAGAGCGAAAGGGAATGAGAGGAAATGTGAGATAGAGACAGAGAAAGGGAGACAGTGAGAGAGGGAGAATGAAAGACAATGGAAGAGATAGGGAGTGAGAGTGAGCAAAAGAAAGAGAGAGAAAGTATGAGAGTGAGGGGGGGAGAGAGTGAGCGAAAGAGTGAGAGGGAGAGAGAATCAGTGAGAGAGAGAAGTGAGAGAGTGAGCGGGAGAGAAAGAGAGTAAGAGAGTGAGCGAAAGAGAGAGTGAAAGGAAGAGAAAATGAAAGAGCATGAGAGAGAGTGAGACCAAATGAGTGTGAGAAAGTGTGAGAGAGTGAGAAAAAGTGAGAGATAGTGAGATTGAGGGAGAGAGGGAGAGTGAATGAAAGGGAATGAGAGAGTGGGACAGAGAGAGAGGGAGAGTGTGAGAGAGAGTGAGAGAGACAATGGGAGAGACATTGAGAGTGAGCGAGAGAGAGAGATTGAGAGTGAGAGAGAATATGAGAGAGAGATAGAAGTGAGAGAGAAGTGAGAGGAAGTGAGAGTGAGTGAGACAGAGTGTGAGTGAAAGCAAGAGAAAATGAGAGACCGAGAGCAAGTGAGAGAGACAAAGTGAGAAAGCGACAGTGAGAGAAAGTGAGAAAGTGTGAGAGAGTGAGACTGAGTGACAGCGAGTGAAAGAGTGAAAGTGCGAGAGAGCACAAGAGATAGTGAGAGCAATAGAGACAGAGAGAGTAAGAGAGTGAGATAGAGAGGGAGAGAGTGACAGAGAGAGGAAGAGTGAGAGGGAGTAAGAGAGACTGCAAGAAAGTACAAGAAAGAGAGTGACCGAGTGAGAAAGAATGAAAGCGAGAGCATGTGAGATTGAGAGAGTGTGTGTGAGAGACAGAGGGAGAGTGAGTGAAAGGGAGTGAGAGAGAGAGAGAGACGGAGAAAGAGACAGAGTGAAAGAAAATGAGAGAGGGAGAGAGAGAGAGTGAAAGAGAGAGGAGAGTGAATGAAAGGGAATGGGAGAGTGTGAGAGAGAATGAAAGTGTGTGAAAGAGAGTGAGAAAGAGTGAAAGAGTGTGTGTATGAGAGAGATAGTGAGAGAGAGAGTGTGAAAGGAAGAGAGAATGAGTGAGAGTATGAGAGATAGATCAGTGAGATTAAGTGAGAGCGAAAGAGAATGTGAAAGAGAAAATGAAAGCATGAGAGAGAGTGAGAAAAAATGATAGCGAGTGAGATTGAGAGAGGGAGAGGAGAATGATTGAAAGGGAGTGAGAGAGAGTGAGACAGAATGAGAGAGAGTGTGAGAGACACTGAGAGAGAGGGTGGGAGAGTATGGGAGAGTGAGATAGAGAATGAAAGAGAGAGTGAGACAGAGTGAGAGTATGAGACAGAAGTGCGAGAGATCACAAGAGATAGTGAGAGCAATAGAAACAGAGAGTAAGAGAGTGAGATAGAGAGGGAGAGAGTGACAGAGAGAGGAAGAGTGAGAGGGAGTAAGAGAGACTGCAAGAAAGTACAAGAAAGAGAGTGACCGAGTGAGAAAGAATGAAAGCGAGAGCATGTGAGATTGAGAGAGTGTGTGTGAGAGACAGAGGGAGAGTGAGTGAAAGGGAGTGAGAGAGAGGGAGTGAGTAAGAAAGAGAGCAGTGAGAGGGGTGAGAGAGTGTGAGAATGAGAGACAGAGCGTGAGAGAGTAAGAAAGTGAAAGAAAGAGTGACGGAGAGGGGAATGAGAGGGAGTGAGAGAGACTATGAGAAAGTGTGAGAGAGAGTGAGAGCGATGAGAGAGAATGAGAGCGAGAGAGAGCGAGGGAGTGAGAAAGCGACAGAGAATGAGAGAGAGTGAGAAAGTGTGAGAGAGAGGCTGAGTAAGAGCGAGTGAGAGAGTGCAAAGGCGACAGTGTGAGAGAGTGAGGGAGTTAGTGAGATTGAGGTAGAGTGATAGAGACAGACAGTGAGTGAGAGAGAGTAAGAGTGAGAAAGAGAGTGATAGAGAGAGAATGCGAGTGAGTGAAAGGGAGTGAGAGGGAATGAGAAAGAGTGAGAGCGAGTGGGAATGAGAAAATGAGAGTGAGAGCGATTGAGATTGAGAGAGTGAGTGCGAGAAAGTGAGAGAGAGACAGAGAGAGTAAGAGAGAGAGTAAGAGAGAAAGGAAGAGGGAGAGTGAGTGAAAGGGGGTGAAAAAGGGTGTAAGGGGGTGAGGGTGGGTGAAAGCGGGTGATAGAGATGCGTGAGGGTGAAAGAGGGTGAGGGGATGACAAAGGGTGAAAGAAGTTGAGGGGAAGTGGGGGAAGGTGAGAGAGATTGGGGAAGGGTGAAAGAGGGTCGGGAGCATGAAAGAGGGTGGGATAGGATAAAAGAGAAAGAAAGTGGGGAAGGGTAAAGAGGTTGGGGGAGGGTGAAAGAGAGTGCAAAAGGGTTGGGCAGGGTGCAAGAGGGTGGGGGAGGGTGAAAGAAGGTGCAAGAGGGTGGGGAAAGTGAAAGAGGTTGAAAGAGAGTAAAAGAGAGTAAAGGAGGGTGAAAGAGGGTGGGAAAGGATAAAAGAGTTTGGGGGAGGGTGAAAGAATGTGAAAGAGGCTGGGTGAAGTCAGGTGGGGAAGTGTGAAGAAGGTTGAAAGAGAGTGGCAAGAGTAGTGGAGGGTGAAAGTGGGTGGGGAGGATGAAAGAGGGTGAAAGGGGGTGGAGGGGTGAAAGACAATGAAAGGGAGTGAAAGAGGGTGTGTAAGGGTGAAAGAGGGTGCACATAAAAAATAGGAGCAGGAATAGGCCATCTAGCCCCTCAAGCCTGCCCCGCCATTCAATAAGATCATGGCTGATCTGAAAGTGTTCAGGTTCACTTATCCATCTGCTCCACATAACCCTTAATTCCCTTCCTGATCAGAAATCTATCTATATGTGACTTAAACATATTCAATGAGGTAGCTTCCACCACTTCAAAGGGTAGGGAATTCAAGAGATTCACTACCCTCTGAGAGAAGAAGTTCCTCCTCAACTCTGTTCTAAACTGCCCTCCCTTATTTTGAAACTGTGTCTTCTAGTTCTTGTTTCCTTTCTAAGTGGAAAGCATCTCTCTACCTCAACCCTATCTAGCCCCTTCATTAGCCTTCTAAACTCCAATGAGTACAGGCCCAGTCTACTCAATCTCTCCTCATAAGCTAATCCCCTCATCTCCGGTATCAACCTGGTGAACCTTCTCTGTACTCCCTCCAAGGCCAATATATCCTTTCACAAATAAAGGGACGAAAATTGATCACAGTACTTTGGTTGCGGCCTCACCAGTACCTTGTACAGTTGCAGCAAGACCTCCCTGCTTTTATATTCTATCCCCCTCGCGATAAAGGCCAACATTCTTAGAGATAGGATGTATAGGCACTTAGAGCGTTGCGATCTGATTAGGGATACGGAGCATGGCTGTGTTAAGGGGAGGTCATGCCTTATGAATCTGGTAGAATTTTTTGAGGAGGTGACGAAAACGGTGGACGAAGGGTGAGCCGTTGATGTCGTCTATATGGATTTCAGTAAGGCGTTTGACAAAGTCCCCCATGGGAGGTTAGTTGAGAAGGTCAAGGCTCATGGATACAAGGACAGGTAGCTAGATGGATAAGTAACTGGCTTAAGTAATCGGAGACAGAGAATAATAATGGAAGGGTGTTTTTCTAGCTGGAGGTCCGTCACTAGTGGTGTGCCGCAGGGCTCGATACTGGGACCTCTTCTATTTGTAATATATATAAATGACTTGGAAGAGGGAGTAAGTGGAGTGATCAGCAAGTTTGCAGACGAATCAAAGATGGCTGGACTTGCGGATAGTGAGGAGCATTGTCAGGCGATGCAGCAGGACATAGGTAGGCTGGTAGCTTGAGCAGATAGATGGCAGATGGAATTCAATCCTGACAATTGCGAGGTGATGCATTTTGGAAGAAAGAATGTAGGGGGAAGGTATATGATAAAGGGTAGACCTATTAAGAGTATAGAAACGCAGAGGGACCTGGAGGTGCAAGTGCACAAGTCTCTGAAGGTGGCAGAGCAGGTGGAGAAGGTTGTGAAGAAAGCAGATAGTATGCTAGCCTTTATAGGAAGGGGTATAGAATACAAGAGCTGGCCTTTAATGTTGCAGCTGTGTAAAACGTTGGTTAGCCCTCATTTGGAATACTGCGTCCAGTTCTGGTCGCCTTACTACCGGAAGGACGTGGAGACTCTGGAGAGAGTGCAGAGGAGGTTTACCAGGATGCTGCCTGGTATGGAAGGTCTGAGTTACGAGGAGAGGTTATGCAAATTGGGACTGTTTTCCTTAGAAAGACGTAGACTTCGAGGAGATCTAATAGAGGTGTACAAGATTATGAGGGGTATAGATAGAGTAAACAGGGTTAAGCTTTTTCCTAGGTTGGACTTGAATAGCACGAGGGGTCACGGGCTTAGGGTGAGGAGAGTAAGGTATAATTTGGATGCTAGAGGGAGTTTTTTCACACAGGATGGTGAGGATATGGAATGCGCTGCTAAGTAAAATGGTGGAGGCAGGCACGCTGGAGTTATTTAAGAGATACTTAGATGGGCACATGAACAGAATGGGAATGGAGGGATATAGAAAACTGATTTAAAATAGGGATCATGAACCTTGGGAGTCCCTGGGAAGTGTGTAAATAGATGATAATATTGATGTACTTGTTTGTATCCTACAGGTGGTTTGGTTCACCTTGTTGTCTAACAAGGGGCATATGTGCGATGGGTCATGAGAGGGCTGCTCTTGGATTTTTTTCGAGTGCATCCTAGAGCTTCACATCGTTAGTGTACGCTTGACCTGGACCATTTGATGGGCAACATGACAGCTCAGTGACTATTGCTGTGCTGTGCAGATACATGGATTTGGGCCTGTGTCTGTGGGAGTTTGGGCATTCTCCCCGTGCTTGCGTGGGTTTTCTCCAGATTCCTCCCACATCCCAAAGATGTGCTCTTAGGCTAATTGGCAAAACAAATTCTCCCTAAATTGTCTCAAATTTGGTTTTTAATCCATAGATCTATAAACATAGACAGGGATCACGGGTAGATGTGGGAACATCGGGATGGTGGCGCGGGCTCGTTGGGCCGAAAGGCCTGTTTCCCGTGCTGTTTTGTTCTTTGTTCTTTATTCCATTCGTCTTCTTGATCACCTACTGCACCTGCAGCCTGAGTTTTTGTGATTCATGCATAAGGACTCCCAGGTCTCTCTGCACAGCAGCATGTTGTAATTTTTCACCATTTAAATAATAATCCCTCCTACTACTATTTCTATCAAAGTGGATAACCTCACACTTGTCAAGGTTATACTCATCTGCCAGGTCCTCACTCACTCACTCAGCCTATCCAAACCTCTCTGCAGACTTTCTGCGTTCTCCACGCAATTCGCTTTTCCATTCATCTTCGTGTCATCAGCAAACTTTGTTACCCTACACTTGGTCCCCTCCTCCAGGTCGTCTATGTAAATTGTAAACAGTCGAGGCCCAGCACCAATCCCTGCGGCACGCCACTAGTCACCAACTGCCAACCAGAAAAGCACCCAGTGATTCCTATTCGCTGCTTCCTGTTACATAGTCAATCCTCAATCCACGCTAACACTTTACCCCCAACTCCATGTACCTTAATCTTATGCAGCAACCTTTTGTGAGGTACCTTATCGAACGTCTTCTGGAAATCTAAAAACACCACATCCACCGGTTCCCCTCTGTCTATATCACTCATTACATCTCCATAAAAATCCAATAAATTCGTCAAACTCGACTTTCCTTTCATGAAACTATGCTGCTTGATCGAACCATTCTTTTCCAGGTGTCCTGCTATTTCTTCTTTACTGATGGATTCCAGCATTTTCCGAAACATAGACGTTAAGCTAACCAGCCTGTAGTTACCCGCCTTTTGTCTACTTCCTTTTTTAAACAGCGGTGTAACAATAGCTGTTTTCCAATCAGCTGGCACTTCCCCAGAGTCCAACGAGTTTTGATAAATTTTGATAAATTACTATTAAAGGGGGTGGAGGGATGAAAGATGGTGAAAGATGGTGGGGGAGGGTGAAAGACGGTGAAAGAGGTGAAAGATGGTGGGGAAGGGTGGGGGAGGATGAAAGAGGGTGAAAGAGAGTGGGGGACAGTGAAGGAGGTTGAAAGAGGATGAAAGAGAATGGGAAGGGTGAAAGAGAGTGAAAGAATGAAAGAGGGTTAAAGAGGGTGGGAGAGAATGAAAAAGGTTGAAAGAGTGGAGGACGGTGAAGGAGGGTGAAAGAGTGTGAAAGGGGGTAAATGAATGTGGGGGTGGGTGTGAAGGGTGGAGGAGGGTGAAAAAGGATGGGGGAGGGTGAAAGAAGTTGAAGAAGGTGATAGAGGGTGAAAGAGGATGAAAGAGGGTGGGTGGGGGAGAGTGAAAGAGGGTTGTGAGGTGAAAAAAGGTGAAAGAGGGTGGAGGGGTGAAAGAAGGAGGGGGAGGGTGAAAGAAGATGGCAGAGGGCGAAAGACAGTGGGGGAGGCTGAAAGATGGTGAAAGTGGGTGAAAGAGGGTGAAATGTGGTGAGGGAGAGTGAAAGAGGTTGGAAGAGGCTGAAAGTGGTTGGGGAGGGAGAAAGAGGTTGGGGAGAGTGAAAGAGTTTCTCCTCTCTGTCTCCCCCTCTCTTTCTTCCCCTCTCTGTCTTCCCCTCTGTGTCTCACCCTCTTTGAAACAGTGGTCGAGAAACAGTCAGCAGGAAACGGGGGGAGAAACAGAGTGTGAGAAACAGGGGGCAGGAGACAGAGGATGGGAAACAGAGGGGGAGAAACGGAGGGGGGAAAATAGTGGGTGAGAAACAGGGTTCGAGAAACAGTGGACAAGAAACAGAGGGGGACAAACAGAGGCCAAGAAACAGTGGGGGAGAAACAGAGGGTGAGAATCAAGGTGCGAGAAACAGGGGGCGAGTAACAGCGGGTGGGAAACGGGGAGAAACAGAAGCCAAGAAACAGAGGGTGAGAAACAAGAGCGAGAAACACTGGGCAAAAAAGAGGGGGCAAGCAACAGAGTGGGAGAATCAGAGGCTAAGAAACAGAGGGGGAGAAACAGAGTGTGAGAAACAGGGGTTGAGAAAGAGGGGACAAGAAACAGAGGTGGAGAAACAGAGACCAAGAAACAGAGGAGGAGAAACAGTGGGGGAGAAACAGGGGACGAAAAGCAGGGGTCGTGAAACAGACAGGCAAGAGACAGAGTGTGAGAAACAGAGAAACAGAAGCTGAGAAACAGAGGGCGAGAAATAGGGGGCGAGAATCAGGGAGTGAGAAATGGGGTAAGAAGGAAGGAGAAACGAGGTGAGAAACAAGAAGTGAGGATCGGGGGTGAGAAAAAGGGGGCAGGAAACAGAGGGTGGGGATAAACAGATGGCGAGAAACAGGGGTCGACAAACAGTGGGCAAGAAACAGAGGGTGGGAATCAGATGGGGAGAAACAGAGGCTGCGAAACAGAAGGGGAGAAACAGAGAGTGAGAAACAGGGGGGCGCAAAACAGGGGCGACAAACAGTGGGGGAGAAACAGTGGGCTAGAAACGGGATGAGATATAGAGAGGGAGAAACAGACGGTGGGAAACAGAGGTGGAAAAGCAGTGGGTGAGAAACAGGGCTCGAGAAACAGTAGGCAAGAAACAGAGGGGGAGAAACAGAAGCCGAAAAACAGAGGGGGAGGAACAGAGAGTGAGAAACAGGGGGAGCGAATCAGGGAGTGAGAAACGCAGTGAGAAACAGAGGGGGAGTATCAGAGGGGGAGAAACAGAAGGTGAGAAACGGGATGAGAAACGGGGTGAGAAATGGGGCGAGAAATAAAGGGGGAAATAGAGGCAAGAAACAGGGGGCAAGATATGGAGAGAGAGAAACAGAGGGCAAGAAACAGAGGGGGAGAAAGAGGGGGAAAGCAGTGGGCGAGAAATAGGGCTTGAGAAACAGTGGGCAAGAAACCGGATGAGAAACAGCGGACGAGAAACAGAGGAGGAGACACAGAGAGCGAGAAACAGGGGGTGCGAGAAACAGGGGACGAGAAACAGAGGGGGAGAAATAGGGGGCGAGAAATGGGGGGAGGGCGAGAAACAAGGGGTGAGAAACAGGTGGTGAGAAACAGAGGGGGAGAGACAGCGGGCGAGAATCAGGTGGCGAGAAACAGAGGGCAAGAAACAGAGGGGGAGAAACAGAGGTGGAAAAACAGAGGGCAAGAAACAGCGGTTGAGAAACAGTGGACAGGAAACAGGCGGCGAGAAATAGAGGGGGAGAAACAGAGGCCAAGAAACAGAGGGTGAGAAACAGGTGGTGAGAATCAGGGAGCGAGAAACGGGGCGAGAAGAGGAGGGACGAGAAACAGGAGTGGAGAAACAAGAGGCGAGAAGCAATGGGGCCAGAAACAGAGGGTGGGAAACAGTGGGCGACAGACAGGGGTGATAAACAGCGGACGAGTAACAGAGGGCGAGAAAGAGGAGGTGAGAATCAGGGAGCGAGATATATTGGGCGCGAAAAGGAGGGGAGAGAAACAGGGGTTGGGAAACAGAGGGCAAGAAACGGGGAAAAACAGAGTGAAAAACAGGGATCGAAAAACAGACGGGAGAAACACGGGGCAGGAAACGGGGCGAGTAACAGAGAGGGAGAAACAGAGGGTGAGAATCTGGGGGCGAGAAACAGGGGACAAGAATCAGGGGGCAAGAAACAGGGGGCGAGAAACAGAGGAGAAGAAACAGAGGCCGAGAAAGAGGGGGAGAAAGAGAGGATGGGAAACAGAGTGGGAGAAACAGAGGGTGAGAAACAGAGGGGGATAAACATAGGCCAAGAAAGAGGGGGAGAAACAGAGGGTGAGAAACAGGAGGCGAGAAACAAGGGGTGATTAACAGGGGGCGAGGAACAGAGGGGGATAAACAGAGCCCTTGAAACAGAGTGTGAGAAACAGGGGACAAAGAACAGTGGGCAAGGAACAGGGGGCAAGAAACAGAAGGTGAGAAAGAGGTGGCGAGAATCAGGGAACGAGAAACAGGGGACCAGAAACAGGCGGCAGGAAACAGGGGGCAAGAAACAGAGGGGGAGAAGCAGAAGCTTAGAAAGAGAGGTCAAAGAACAGTGGGCAAGGAACAGGGGGCAAGAAACAGAGGGGGAGAAACAGAGGGCGAGAAAGAGGTGGTGAGAATCAGGGAGCAAGAAACAGGAGACTAGAAACAGGTGGTGGGAAACAGAGGGAGAGAAACAGAGGGGGAGAAACAGGTGGGGAGAAACAGGGAATGAGAAATAGAGGGTAAGAAACGGGGGGGGGGGGGCGAGAAACAGAGGGTTGGAAACAGAGGGGGACAAACGGGGCCAGAAACATAGGACGAGAAACAGAGGGCTGGAATCACAGGGCGGGAAACAGAAGTGGCGAAGCAGAGGGGGAAAAACAGAGGGTGACAAACAGTGGGTAAGAAATATGGGGCAAAACAAGGGGAAGAAACAGAAGGGGAGAAACAGAGGGCGAGAAGTAGGGCGCAAGAAACAGGGCGCAAGAAAAAGAAAGGCGAGAATCAGAGTGCCAGAAGCAGGAGGCGAGAAACAGTGTGGCCAGAAACAGAGGTGGGAAACAGTGGGCAACAAGGAGGGGGCGAGAAACAGGGGATGAGAAACAGAGGCCGAGAAACTTGGACAAGTTGCAGAGCTGGGCCGAGAGGTGGCAAATGGAGTTTAATGTGGAAAAGTGTGAGGTAATGCACTTGGGCAGGAATAATAAATGTGTAGAGTATAGGGCTAATGGTAGGATTCTTAATAGTGTTGATGAACAGAGGGATCTTGGTGTATAGTACATAGATCCCTGAAAGTAGGCAGTCAAGTCGATAAGGTTGTTAAGAAGGCATATGGAGTCTTAGCTTTTATTGGTAGGGGGATTGAATTTCGGAGCCGCAACGTCATGTTGCAACTGTACAAAACTCTAGTGTGGCCGCACTTGGACTATTGTGTGCAGTTCTGGTCCCCACATTATAAGAAAGATGTGGAGGCATTGGAGAGGGTACAGAGGAGGTTTACCAGGATGTTGCCTGGTATGGAGGGCAGGTCTTATGAAGAGAGGCTGAGGGATTTGAGGTTGTTTTCGTTAGAAAGGAGGCGGCTAAGAGGGGACCTTATCGAAACATATAAGATGATTAGAGGTTTAGATAGGGTGGACAGTGATAGCCTTTTTCCTAGGATGGAGAAAGCTAGCACGAGGGAACACAGCTTTAAATTAAGGGGTGATAGTTATAGGACGGATATCAGAGGTAGGTTCTTTACCGAAAGGGTGGATCGGGAGTGGAATGCCCTGCCTGCAGCAGTTGTAAATGCGCCACGTTTGGTGGCGTTTAAGAGGTTAGTTGATAAGTATATGGAAGAGAAGGGAATGGTTTAGTTTGGAGGGTCATTGCTTTTTATATTGGTCGGCGCAACATCGAAGGCCGAAGGGCCTGTTCTGTGCTGTAATGTTCTATGTTCTATGTTCTAAACAGAGGGAGTGAAAGGGAGGCCAAGAAACAGAGGGGGAGAAAGAGAGGCCGAGAGCCAGAGGGGGATGAACTGTGGGCGAGAAACGGGGTGAGAAACAGAGGGTGGGAAGCAGAGGAGGAGAAACAAAGGCCGAGAAACAGAGGGGGAGAAACAGAGGGTGAGAAATGCGGGTGAGAAAAAAGGAGGGATTGAGAAAGAGAATGGAAGAAACAGGGGGCAAGTAGGGGGCCAGAAACGGGGTGCAAGAAACAGGGGGCCAGAAACGGGGGCAAAAACAGGGCCAGAAACAGGGAGCAACAAACAGGGGTGAGAAACAGGGGCCAGAACGGGGTGCAAGAAACAGGGGGCCAGAACAGGGGACATGAAACGGGCCAGATTCAGTGGGCCAGAACAGGGGGCAGAAACAGTGGGCCAGAAACAGGGGGCAACAAACAGGGGGTGAGAAACAGGGTGCAAGAAACAGGGGGCCAGAAACAGGGGACCAGATAGAAGGTGCCAGAAAGAGGGGCCATAAACACTTGGCCAGAATCAGGGGGCTAGAAACAGGGAGCAAGAAACATGGGGCAAGAAACAGCGGGCCAGAAAGAGGGGGCAAGAAACACAGGGCCAGAAACAGAGGGCCAGAAACAGGGAGCCAAAAACACGGGGTGAGAAACTGGGGGCGAGAAACAGGGGGTGAGAAACAGTGGACAAGAAACAGGGGGCCAGAAAAGGGGCCAGAAACAGTGTTTTAAGAACAGGGGGCAGGAAAACGTGGGACAAAATAGGGGGCCAGAAACAGGGGCAAGAAACATGGGGCCAGAAACTGGGGGCCAGAACGTGGGGCAAAGATCAAGATGCCAGAAACAGGGGCCAGAAACAGAGGGCAAGAATAGGGGCGAAACAGGGGCCAGAAAAAGGGATTCAGAACAGGCGGTCAGAAACACGGAGCAAGAACAGGGGGGCCAGAACTGTGGCCAGAAAGAGGGGGGCCAAACAGGGGGCAAGAAACAAGGCCAGGAACGTCAGGCAAGAAACAGGGGGCCAGAACAGGGGGCAAGAAACATAGGCCATAAACGGGGGTCCGAAACAGGGGGCAAGAAACAGAGCGCCAGAAACAGGGGGCAAGAAGAGTGGGACAGAAACATGGGCCGAAACAGGATGGCCAGAAACAGAGGGAAAGAAACAGGGGGCCAGAAACAAGGGGCCAGAGACAGGGATCCAGAAACAGGGATCCAGAAACAGGGGGCAAGAAACAGCGGACAAAAAACAAGGGTCAGAAACAGGGGCCATCAAACAGTTGGACAAGAACAGGGGTGCCAGATCATGGAAGCAGAAGCAGAATGGGGCAAGAAAACAGGGCCATAAAAAGGTTGCCATTTACAGGGCCAGAAATGGCTGGCAACGAAACAGTGGGCCAGAAACAGGGGGCCAGAAATAGGGCCCATACCCTGGGTGCAGAAACAGGGGCCAGAAACACAGGGGGCAAGGCAACAGGGGGGCCAGAAACAGGGATCCCAGAAAAGGGGGCCAGAAACAGAGGGCAAGATACAACAGGTAAGAAACGGGCCAGAACAGGGGATAGAAACAGGGGGCCAGACTGGGGGCCAGAACGGGGCAATAACAGGGGTCTAGAAGCAGGAGGGCCCAGAAACAGGTGGCCAGAAACAGGGCACCAGAAACAGGGCGGCCAGAAACTCCGTGGGCAAAATCAGGTGCCAAGAAACAAGGATGAAACAGGGGGCCAGAAACCAGGGGCCAAGAAACAGGGGGCCGCAGAAACAAGATCCAGAAAAGGGGGGCAGAAACAGAGTCAATATACGCGGGCAAGAAACAGGTGGGCCAGAAACATGGGGATAGAAACAGGGGCCAGAAACTGGGGGGCCAGAAACGGGCAAGAACAAGGGCTAGAAGCAGGAGGCCAAAACAAGGGCACCATAAACAGGGCGCGCAGAAAACACGGGGGCAAAAATCAGGGTGCCAGAAACAAGGATGAAACAGGTGCGAAACAGGGCACGAAAACAGGGGGGCCAGAAATAGGGATCCAGAAAAGGGGGCCAAGAAACCGGGACAAGATCAGCGGGCAAGAACAGGGTGGCCAGAAACAAGGGGATAGAACAGGGCCAGAACTGGGAGCCAGAACACGGGGCCAGAACAGCGGCCAGACAGGAGGGCATAAAATAGGGCCAGAAACAGTGGTTCAGAAACAGTGTGCCAGAACAGGGGCCAAGAATAGGGCCAGAACAGGGCACCAGACACAGGGCGCCAGAAACCGGGGGCAAATCAGGGTGTCCAGAACAAGGATGAACAGGGGCCAGAACAGGGGGCAAGAACAGGGGTGCCAGAAACGGGGATCCAGAAAGGGGGGCCATAACCCGGGTGCAAGATCAGCGGCAGAACAGAGGGCCAGAACAGGCATAGAACATGGGCCCGAACGGGGGTAAGAAACAGGGGGCCATAAAGAGGGATCCAGAAAGGGGGGCCAGAAACAGGGGGCGAGATACAGTGGCATGACAGGGCCAGAAACAGTGGCAAGAACATGGGCCAGAATGTGGCCAGAAGCTTGAGGGGGTCAGAAACGGGGGCAAGAAACAGTGGGAAAGATTTAATAGGGGGCCAAAACAGTGGTCAGAAACAGTGGGCCAGAAACGTGGCAATAAACAGGGGTCAGGAAACAGGGGGCCAGAACGGGGGGCAGAAAATGGGGCAAGAGACAGGTGTAGGCAGGGGAGAAGCAGGGGCCAGAAACGGGGGCAAGAAAAAGGGGGCAGAAGTAGGGCAGAAACAGGGTGCCAGAAACATAGGGCCAGAATGGGGACAGGTGGGGTAAGAAACGGGGGGGGGCAAGAAGCGGGGGGTGAGAAACGGGTTCCAGAACTGGTGGTCTAGGAACATGGGGCAAGAAACAGGGGCCAGAAACGGGATGGAGAAAAGGGGGGCCAGAAACAGGGGGGAAGAACAGGGCCAGAACATGGATAGAACAGGGCCAGAAACAGGTGATAAAAGGGGGCCAGAAGCTGTGGGCCAGAAACAGGGGGCCAGAGCTGCGGGCCAGAACAGGGGGAATAAATAGGTTGCCAGAAACAGTGGTCCAGAACGTGGGACAGAACAGGGGGCAAGAAGAGGGGGCAAGAACGGTGGCAAGAAAAGGGTGGCCAGAAACAGGGGACAGAATTGGGGGTAATAAACAGGTGGAGGGGGGCCAGAAACAGGGGGCAAGAAAAGGGGGCAAGACAGTGGGCCAGAAAGAGGGTGCCAGAAAAGTGGCCAGAAACAGGGGTGCCAGAAACAGGGGGCAGAAACTAGGGGCAAGAAACTGTGGAGAAACAGGGGGCCAGAAACAGGGGGCAGAAACGGGGCATAGAAACGGGTCCAGAAACAGGGGTCCAGAAACAGGGGCAAGAAACAGGGGGCCATAAACTAGGGGGCAAAGAGGGGCAAGAACAGGGGGCCAGAAACAGGTGGCAGAAACAGGGGAAAGAAACAGTGGGCAAGAAAAGGGGGCCAGAAACAGGGGGCCAGAAACGGTGGCTATGAACAGGGGGCGCCAGAGACAGCGGGCAAGAAACAGGGGGCAGTAACGCGGCCAGAAACGGGGTCCAGAAACAGGGGGCAGAAACAGTGGGCAAGAAACTAGGTGGCCAGAAACAGGGGCCCAACAGGCGGCAAGAAACAGGGGGCAAGAAACAGGCCATAAGAACAGGCGCCAGTAACGGGGGCCAGAAATATGGCAAGAAACAGGGGGCAAGAAGCAGGGCCGAAAACAGGGGAGACAGAAACAGGGGGCCAGAAACAGGGGGCCAGAAACAGTGGCAGAAACAGGGGGCCAGAAACGTGGCAGAAACAGGGGCCAGAAACAGGGGTAAAGAAACAGGGGCAAGAACAGGGGCCAGAACAGTGGGCAGAAACGGGGCAAGGAGGCCAGAAACAGGGGGCAAGAAACAGGGGCCAAAACATGGGGTGAAACAGGGGAAGAAAGTGCCAGAACAGGGGGGCAAAAACAGGGCCGTAACGGGGGCAAGAAAAAGGGACCAGAAACAGGGGGCAAGAAACAAAGGGCAAACATGGGCCATAAAAGGGGGCCAGAAACAGTGCAAAGGGGGCAAAAAACAGGGGGCCTAAACAGGGGCAAGAACAAGGGGGCCAGACAGAGGCCAGAAAAAGGATCCAGAAACAGGGGGCCAGAAACAGAGGGCCAGAACGCGGTGGCAAGAAACAGGGGGACCAGAAACAGGGGGCAAGAAAGAGTGCAAGAAAACAGGGGGCAAGAACAGGGGCCAGAAACAGTGGAAGAAACAGTGGCAAGAAACAGGGGCCAGAAACAGGGGGCAAGAAACAGGGCCAGAAATAGGGGGCCAGAAACAGGGGGCCAGAAACTGTTGTCAAGAAACAGGGGGCCAAAACAGCAGGAAGAAACAGGGGGCAAGAAGCAGGGCCAGAAACAGGGGAACAGAAACAGGGGGCAAGAAACAGGGGGATAGAAACAGGGGGCAGAACAGGGGGATAGAAACAGGGGGCAAGAAACAGGGGGCCAGAAACAGGGGGCCAGAAGCAGGGGGCCAGAAACAGCGGGCAGGAAACAGGGGGCAAGAAACATGGGGCAAGAAACAGGATTCTAAAAACAGTGGCCAGAAGCAGGGGCCAGAAAAAGGGGGCAAGAAACAGGGTGCCAGGACCAGGGCGCCAGAAACATCGGGTAAGAAACCGGGGGCCAGAAACAGGTGGCAAGAAACAGTGGGCAAGGAACAGATGCCAGAAACAGCGGGAAGAAACAGGGGGCCAGAAACAGTGGGCCAAAAACAGGGGGCCAGAACAGGGGCAAGAAACAGAGGCCAGAACCGGGACAGAAAGAACAGGCAGAAACAGGGGGCCAGAAACAGGGGTCCAGAAACGGGGCCACAAACGGCGGCCATAAACCGGCGGCCAGAAACAGGGGACAAGGAACAGTGGGCAAGAAACACGGGGCCAGAAACAGGGGGCAACAAACAGGGGGTCAGAAACAGGGAGCAAGAAGCAGGGTACCAGAAACAGGGAGCAAGAAACAGGAGGCAAGAAACAGACATCAAAACAGGGAGCAAGAAACAAGGGGCCTGAAACAGGTGCCAGAAACAAGGTGGCAGAAACATGGGGCCAGAAACAGGGGGCCAGAAACAGGG